>QVTF01013893.1:600000-1105000 GCA_003573665.1 Oxygymnocypris stewartii | reverse complement strand
AGAATGGCAAGGCTCCTGGGATAGATGGAATCCCAGTTGAGTTCTATAAAGCCTTTTGGCCTGTGATAGGGGAGGATCTGCTGGCAGTTCTCAGTGACAGTCTCATCAGAGGACTTCTTCCGCTGAGCTGTAGAAGAGCGGGTCCTTACCCTTTTGCCAAAAAAAGGTGATGTGAGAGACATAAAAAACTGGCGACCTGTATCTTTGTTGTGCTGTGACTATAAATTGCTCTCAAAAGTGTTAGCTACTAGACTAGGAAGGGTTTTGGAGGAGGTAATCCACTCTGGTCAGTCCTACTGTGTACCTGGACGATCAATTTTTGATAATATCCATTTAATAAGAGATTTATTTGATGTTTCTAAAATTACGGGTATAGATATGGGTTTGATTTCCTTAGATCAGGAGAACGCTGAACGTTGATTGCTCTTCGTGAAGCCTGCGAGATTGAAGTGGACCAGGCCATGTCCAAAGAAGATAAGGTTAACTGGGACCACACACCGATAAAAAACTAAAAGAAGCAAAGTTCAAGATGACCATGCCAAAGAAGACACGGTAAACGCTTTACATGAGCTAACCCAAAAAATGGATGACCAAACTCAGCGATTTATATGCTTCGAAAAGCAGATTAAGGCCAATTCATTAGCCATAAAAAAAAAGACATTTCAGAGCTTCAATCCCAAGTAGCTCATCTTAAACAAGAGAATGCAAGTATGAAAAGCGAGTATGGTGAGCATGCTCGCTACAAGAGAAGGTGGAATCTGAGATTGACCGGCTTGCCAGAAAAAGATGACGAGAATGTCCGGGAGATGGTCATCGGGATCCTGACCCGGATTATCCCTGTGTCAGTGGAGAAGCTGTGAGACACCATGGATACCGTGCACCGGCTCGGAAAGAGAGAGAGCGCCACCACCTCAAACAACGTTTCCAGAGTTGTCATCATTCAGTTTGGAATGCGCGCGATTCGGGATGAAGTCTGGAAAAAAATCTAAGGATGCTAGAGTCTGCAAAGAGCTTCACATCAGCTTCAAGGAAGATTTTTCCATGGAGGACAGACTCGCCCGTGCTAAACTGTGGCCGTTGGTGCAGGAGGCCCGAAGGAGGGGGAAGCGTGCATACCTGAAGGAGGGCTATGCGTTGATTGACAACAAGAGTGTGGACCCAGACTGACTTTTCTTTTTGCACTGTAGTTATTGTTCTTAAGGTATGTTGGTACCTGTATTTTTACAGGGTTATTGCAAGTTATAACGAAGTTTTGTGGCTAGTAAGGTTTCTCATTCCTGCGCATCTTTTCAGTTAACTTTACTGCTATATCTATGCTATATTAGCATTTTAAACTGTCCCGGCAATTCGATGTGGTTTATTGTTATAAAGATGGATTTTTGATAGCTTCAAGAAGACACCTACATGAAGAGTTTCCACCCGTCTCCTAAAGTGACATTAATTGATCGTCCCATGTTTATGAATGAAATTATGTCGTGTTTTAAATCGATACTGTACACTGTTTGTTCCATTATTTCAACATGTTTGACGTTCAGATCATTCAAGCGGACCTGCCAGCATTATAAAGTTAGTTTTCATTGTGATATTTGTTTGAAATTCGCCTGTGGCGGGCAAGGGATCATGTAAAAGTCCACACATTTACCATAGTAACGTAGTTTTAATGTGGTATTTGTAGTTAAAACACGGTAATCACAGCACTTAGGCTACCTTGTTTTGCCATAGTAAATGTGTTTTTACTGTGTACTATTTGTAGTTAAAGAACACAACACTTAAAGTTTTTACCACAGTGACATTGTCACGGTACAGAAAGCTCGAGATCCAATTGCGAGTGAAAAACAGATAGTCTTTATTGACAACTCCAAAACACAGTGGAGGTGAGGTAAGCTGGCAGTGCAGGTGCTGACTCCAAAACACCGTGGAGGTGCAGATATCATCGGCAGTGCAGGTGCAGTAAACCCGGCAGTGCAGAGTCTCCAGCTCGGGCAGAGAGTACAGTCCAGTCCGCACCCTTCAGGGAAATACTGAAACACGATCAGGCGAGAACAGCCTCCGGACCTGGAAAACTGACAGAGAGTAAGGAAACCACAAGAGTAAAAACGATCTGACAACGCACCACAGAAACGCCAGCCAGATATAGGCAGTGCAGACGAGCTACACCTGTAACCGTTCTGATTACCTCGTCAGGTGCACGGTCCCTAGGCAACGCTGACAAGCACAACGAGCGGTCCACCCACATAGACAAACACAGAATGAGCACACAGATCCATGAACCGTGACAGACATACTTTTAATGTGGTATTTGTAGTTATGTAGCCATGATTTTATTGCCTTTTATGTAAAAAAAAATGTAATTCAAAATTTGATTGTCTTGCAGTTTCTTCAGATTCCGTACATCTCCATCTCCTACAACAACCTTTGGTGTCCACCCTGCTAAAAAAAGAATAGAAGCCCAAAAGAAACCATCAGACATTCCAATGGTTTCCATTAAAATAACATTATAAACCATTATCTTTTTCCAGTAAAACCATAACAAAATTAATTATTGTAGTGTGTTTTCGGGCATTTCTCCATCAGGATTTAACATCCCACCAATAGAATCCATTACACACCAGTAGACACCATTATAGTTTCCATTAAAACCAATACAATTCCCGTTATAACCATTAAATCCATTATATTTTGTATTGTGTTTTGGGCAGGGTTCTATTGTTTTTCTTCAGCAGGGCAACAGCTGTTTATCTACATCTCTCTCTCTGTCAGCTTTTCCTTTCCTATTTCTCTGAACTGTTATTCATAATTATACACATACTGACAATATATGTATAACCTGAATGCACTGTAAGTCACTTTGGATAAAAGCGTCTGCTAAATGCATAAATGTAAAGTGTAATTAATTGACACATATTACAGACTCTGCACTGGCTACCTATTAAGTTTCGTATCAGTTACAAAATATTATTACTTGCCTATACGGCCCTAAAGGATTTAGCTCCTGCGTACCGAACTAATCTTCTATCACGCTACAATCCAACCCGCTCCCTAAGGTCGCAAAACTCTGGACTCTTGGTAGTACCTAGGATAGCAAAGTCCACTAAAGGAGGTAGAACTTTTTCATATTTGGCTCCCAAACTCTGGAATAGCCTTCCTGATAACGTTCGGGGTTCAGACACACTCTCTCTGTTTAAATCTAGATTAAAGACACATCTCTTTAGCCAAGCATTCATATAATGCATCTCACAATCTTGTACTGCCAGTCTATCTGAACAAATGCACATTATTATGCTTTAGCTTGGGTTATACTGATTATTTCATCCAGGGTTATTCCTGGATGGAACAACTGCTATGCTAATTGTCTTTATTGTTTCTATGTTTCTGCCACGGGATTTACATCCCGTGGTAGCTAGGAATTACACAAGCTTCAGTCTGGATCCTACCCTTAAACGATCTGAGATGACCGAACACCTGAGAAGAGACGATGACAACCCCTCGGAGAACCTCAGAGGAAGCCAACCATCAGCAATTATACTGACTTAACCAAATTTTGCCATAAATGGTGAATCAGCACCTAGAGACAACCTCTACAGCCCTGAATGTCAGCAGAGTCCAGGACACATAGATGAGCCCCAGAGACAGATCTCCAGTGAGGACCTCGTCACCTAGACATACATCGGGGAAAGACCCCTGGAACCAGTGGACCACTTACACTCGGACTTTGCTGCAGTTGGAACAAACCTCTGCTTCGTCTGGCCGGAGGGGAACTGGCCTCCCGACTGAGCCTGGTTTCTCCCAAGGTTTTTTCTCCATTCTGTCACCGATGGAGTTTTCGTTCCTTGCCGCTGTCGCCTCTGGCTTGCTTAGTTGGGGAATCTTCATTTCCAGCACAATCATCGACTTGATTGCACAGATATTATTTAAACTGAACTGAGCTGGACAATGCCATTACTAAATTCAATAATGAAATGCATTCAGCTGATAATTGAGTGTTAAATCCTGTCATTTTACATTATTGACACAATTTTCCTATTTTGATATTGTGCAGTGCTTTGTTACAATTTGTATTGTTAAAAGCGCTGTTACGACCGCTAGGGATCGATCGCAACAGATAGGATGAAGAGAGTCTCGATACCAGAAAGAATTAGAATTAACAAGCTTTTATTACAGATAAGGTAAGGGATTAACATCAGGGGAAGACAAGGCCAAAACAACAAACAAAAGTGACTCTTTATTATGCCTCTATATTTCCTAAATCGAAATTAAAGAAAATGAAATACAATCACAACTTACCTAACTCCCTTTTCCAAAAACAATATAAAAAGATATTACGAAAATAAAATGGCGTCTATCCCCCTACGTCCCTTGTCATAATAAATTACCGTCTATTTACATAAGCTATATACAATTTGTCAGTTAACATTGCACAATCAGAATTGATAGTTGTAGTGAGTAAAGCGCGGACTAAATACAAGCAACTCTGTCAACAGGAAAGATGAAATTGACAGAGCAGAATACAGTCAGAAGAACGCACAAACGAACGGCACGAAATGAGCGACGAGAAGTACAAACGAACTGCACGAAATGAGTGACGAGAAGTACAATGGCACAGAAGGCCTCGATCCACGTTTAGAGCAGCCCTTTATCCGAGTCAGGCAAGGATGAGAACCAATCACCACCTCCATCAGATCAACTCCAAGCTCCGCCTTCCTGGAAACAAATGTAATCCTAGAGAGAGAGAGCGAGAGAGAGAGAACACCAGAAGGCAGCATAGAAACAACAGACAAATGACTGAAGGTCGTAACACCCCCACACTAAAAATAAAACACTATAGTTTTACTGATTAACACGGGATAGGGTGTCCGCAATTACATTATCAATACCTTTCTTATGACAGATCAGTAAATTGTAACTTTGACAGATTAGAGACCATCGCATGAGACGGTGATTTGCATTAGACATCCGCTGCAAAAACACAAGAGGGTTGTGGTCCGTGTACACTGTAACTAACTGTGAGCTAGACCCAACATAGACCTCAAAATGTTGCAAAGCGAGAATTAAAGCCAGAGCTTCTTTTTCTATGGTACTGTAATTGAGTTGGTGTTTGTGAAATTTCTTTGAAAAGAAGCTAATTGGGTGATTCAAACCATCAGCACCCATTTGAAGAAGAACAGCACCTGCACCAGAGCCACTAGCATCAACCTCTAGTAAGAACGGTTTTTCAAAACAAGGTGCAGCAAGTACAGGGGCACTACAAAGTAAAGTTTTCATTTGGCTTTGTACAGAACTGAGTGATTTTTTTGCTAATTTCCACACTGAATGCAAGCGTTCACGAAATACACTAACATAATCTAACACACTGGTGGTGACATTGGTGACATACGACTGGATGACAGAATTTGTTCCTGCAGAATTTAACGGACCACGAACAGTATGTCCAAAAACCAACTCAGAAGAACTGAATCCAAGAGAAGCTTGAGTAGTATTCCGAACTGCAAACAACAAGAGTGGGATGTGCTCATCCCATTCCTTCTCATGTTCCACGCAAAAGGTTCTGAGCATTGACTTTAACGTTTGATGGAATCGTTCGATAGCGCCTTGCGATTGAGGGTGGTACGCACTGGATACATGATGTTTGATAGCTAACTGTTTCATTACTTTTGCGAACACATTAGACATGAAATTAGTACCTTGGTCAGATTGAATGTGTTTCGGCATTCCAAACGTAGTGCAAAACTTAACCACTGCTTTGACAATTGTGTGAGCTTTGATAGAACGCAATGGTATTGCTTCAGGAAATCTGGTAGACGCACACATTAACGTCAAAAGGTAAGAGTTTCCAGACTTCGTTTTAGGTAATGGCCACACACAGTCAATCAGGATTCGTTCAAATGGTTCTCCTAATACAGGTATAGGCTTCAACGGAGCGGGAGGAGGTATTTGATTTGGCTTACCGGCAATTTGGCATGCATGACACGATTTACAAAATTTAGCTACATCCGACTTCATGGAAGGCCAAAAGAAATGTTTCAACAACTGATCATAAGTTTTACGAATACCCAGATGACCGGAAAGTTCGTGATCATGCGCTACACTCAGCACTTGCAGTCTGTAAGGCTTCGGAACGATGACTTGGAAAACAGTGCTCCAGTCACTCTTTGCATGACGTGGAGACCACTTACGCATCAAAACATCCCCCTCGAAGTAGTATGCCACTGGATGCTCAGACAAATCAGGCAGCTTGACGGCAGCTTTTATGCAATGACTTAAAGTTAAATCAGTACGCTGAGCTTCAACCAACATTGGTTTGCCAATGGGTAAATCGACATTCGGAAGTGCGCACACTTCTACGTCAACTGTGTCCTCACCTTTCTTTACCCTATTAAAATTGTCAGTACACAGAAAAGAATCCGAGAGGTCTACAGTATCTCTAAATTTACCTGCTTGAGATCGGGTAACAACACATGTGCCAAACACATCAGGGAATTCCTCGCACAACACATCAACATCAGTTGTAACAGGGGTTTCTGTTACCTCGGGCAAACAAAAAACTTTGTCACCAGCCAAATCATTCCCAAGAATGAGCGACACATCTTTAACCGGTAATTGTGCCCGAAGTGCCAGTTTAACATTCCCTGAAATAATTCCCGAACGCAGAAACACTTGATGCAAAGGAGCTTTAATTACTGTGAGATCAATCCCTTGAATTAACACACTGAAACCACAGCTAGACTGTTCAGAAAATGGCAACGCACCTTGCAAGATAAACGATTGGGCGGCGCCAGTATCACGGAGGATGCGAATGCGCTTCATCTCAGAACTATCTTCAGTCAGTGAAACAATACCATCATAAATGAATGGTTCAAAAATTGACTCACTCGACGAACTTACAGATTCGTTTTGCTCGAGTGACAAAACTGATCTCTCAATCAACGCGACACTTTTCGAAAACTTTTCCTTTCTACCCGCTTTGCGCTTCAAAGTGGGACAATTTGCAATGAGGTGCCCAACCTCATGACAATAAAAGCACTCACGGCTTTCCTTACTGTCTACACTTACTACTTTCTTATATACCACAGCAGTATCTTTAGAAGTACCCACCCGACTAGAAATATTATGCTTTGCAGGTGAAAATACTACTCTGTGCGTAAGTACAAATTCATCAGAAAAAACTGCGGCTTCAGAAAGAGAAGACACTTTCTGCTCATTTAAATAGACAACTATTTTCTCCGACAGACAATTCTTAAATTCCTCCAACAGTATTAACTCCTTCAGTTGCTCCAACGTGTCTACCTTGTTTGCAGCACACCATCTATCAAACAAATTTGCTTTGTCTCTAGCGAATTCAGTGAACGTTTGGCTAGGGGTTTTCACAAGATTTCGAAACTTTTGTCGGTACGCTTCGGGGACTAGTTCATACGCACGCAATACAGCATTTTTCATCACGCCATAATCCAAGCTTTGTTCAAGCGTTAACGCGGAGCAGACTTCTTGGGCTTTACCAACTAGTTTGCATTGCAGCAACAGTGGCCAAACATTCCGCGGCCAATTTAACGTAGCAGCAATCCGCTCAAACACCGTAAAATAAGTATCCACCTCGCTCTCTCGAAACGGCGGTACGAGTGAAATTTGTCGACTAACATCAAACACAGGTTGACTTACTTGGTTTCGTCGAGGTGCAGGAATAGGACTTGGAGTGGAAGCATTGATGGGTAACGGCGCTGGCATGCTCACGCCGAGCGCATCAGCAGCTGTGGGTCGACCAGGTGACTTATTTCTGAGCTCGAGCTCCAACTCCTTGAGCTTGATTGCTCGATGAGATTCGATTTCAACTGTGCGTGCGTGCAACAGCTGACTCTGGTACCGCTGCTTACTTAGCTCTAGATCAAGCTCTTTGAGTCTGATTGCCAACCGAGGATCAGTTGAAGGAGGGAGATCGACAGGATCCATGCCGGCCATCTCCTCGGGTTCGGGATACTCCGCCCCCTTACCCACGGAAACTGGCCACCGATCTGCAACACCTGCTTCACTCTCCTCCGACAAAACACCATACTCCACCAAATGCTTATAAATCACCTCCTTGATTTCTTGCTTCACTGCACCACGAGGAACTTTAATTTGATAAAAATCAGCAATCAAAAATAAATCATCCTTACGGCAAATGTCTAATTGTCCAACAGAAGGTTGAGTTGCAAAATTGTCCAACTCGAATTTCTTAGACATTCCGAATTCCCTCCCCCTTATATTGAAAACCACTAGCCAGACAAAAATATATAAAAGCAAATGTCATTACCCAACGCTATAACAAACACGAGCTCCCCAATTTTCTATATATTTTTCTTTCTTTATGACGAGTTCACTGAAAAGATGAGGTATCGCTTTTTTTTTTTTGGGACGAGCCCCCAATTTCTGTTACGACCGCTAGGGATCGATCGCAACAGATAGGATGAAGAGAGTCTCGATACCAGAAAGAATTAGAATTAACAAGCTTTTATTACAGATAAGGTAAGGGATTAACATCAGGGGAAGACAAGGCCAAAACAACAAACAAAAGTGACTCTTTATTATGCCTCTATATTTCCTAAATCGAAATTAAAGAAAATGAAATACAATCACAACTTACCTAACTCCCTTTTCCAAAAACAATATAAAAAGATATTACGAAAATAAAATGGCGTCTATCCCCCTACGTCCCTTGTCATAATAAATTACCGTCTATTTACATAAGCTATATACAATTTGTCAGTTAACATTGCACAATCAGAATTGATAGTTGTAGTGAGTAAAGCGCGGACTAAATACAAGCAACTCTGTCAACAGGAAAGATGAAATTGACAGAGCAGAATACAGTCAGAAGAACGCACAAACGAACGGCACGAAATGAGCGACGAGAAGTACAAACGAACTGCACGAAATGAGTGACGAGAAGTACAATGGCACAGAAGGCCTCGATCCACGTTTAGAGCAGCCCTTTATCCGAGTCAGGCAAGGATGAGAACCAATCACCACCTCCATCAGATCAACTCCAAGCTCCGCCTTCCTGGAAACAAATGTAATCCTAGAGAGAGAGAGCGAGAGAGAGAGAACACCAGAAGGCAGCATAGAAACAACAGACAAATGACTGAAGGTCGTAACACCCCCACACTAAAAATAAAACACTATAGTTTTACTGATTAACACGGGATAGGGTGTCCGCAATTACATTATCAATACCTTTCTTATGACAGATCAGTAAATTGTAACTTTGACAGATTAGAGACCATCGCATGAGACGGTGATTTGCATTAGACATCCGCTGCAAAAACACAAGAGGGTTGTGGTCCGTGTACACTGTAACTAACTGTGAGCTAGACCCAACATAGACCTCAAAATGTTGCAAAGCGAGAATTAAAGCCAGAGCTTCTTTTTCTATGGTACTGTAATTGAGTTGGTGTTTGTGAAATTTCTTTGAAAAGAAGCTAATTGGGTGATTCAAACCATCAGCACCCATTTGAAGAAGAACAGCACCTGCACCAGAGCCACTAGCATCAACCTCTAGTAAGAACGGTTTTTCAAAACAAGGTGCAGCAAGTACAGGGGCACTACAAAGTAAAGTTTTCATTTGGCTTTGTACAGAACTGAGTGATTTTTTTGCTAATTTCCACACTGAATGCAAGCGTTCACGAAATACACTAACATAATCTAACACACTGGTGGTGACATTGGTGACATACGACTGGATGACAGAATTTGTTCCTGCAGAATTTAACGGACCACGAACAGTATGTCCAAAAACCAACTCAGAAGAACTGAATCCAAGAGAAGCTTGAGTAGTATTCCGAACTGCAAACAACAAGAGTGGGATGTGCTCATCCCATTCCTTCTCATGTTCCACGCAAAAGGTTCTGAGCATTGACTTTAACGTTTGATGGAATCGTTCGATAGCGCCTTGCGATTGAGGGTGGTACGCACTGGATACATGATGTTTGATAGCTAACTGTTTCATTACTTTTGCGAACACATTAGACATGAAATTAGTACCTTGGTCAGATTGAATGTGTTTCGGCATTCCAAACGTAGTGCAAAACTTAACCACTGCTTTGACAATTGTGTGAGCTTTGATAGAACGCAATGGTATTGCTTCAGGAAATCTGGTAGACGCACACATTAACGTCAAAAGGTAAGAGTTTCCAGACTTCGTTTTAGGTAATGGCCACACACAGTCAATCAGGATTCGTTCAAATGGTTCTCCTAATACAGGTATAGGCTTCAACGGAGCGGGAGGAGGTATTTGATTTGGCTTACCGGCAATTTGGCATGCATGACACGATTTACAAAATTTAGCTACATCCGACTTCATGGAAGGCCAAAAGAAATGTTTCAACAACTGATCATAAGTTTTACGAATACCCAGATGACCGGAAAGTTCGTGATCATGCGCTACACTCAGCACTTGCAGTCTGTAAGGCTTCGGAACGATGACTTGGAAAACAGTGCTCCAGTCACTCTTTGCATGACGTGGAGACCACTTACGCATCAAAACATCCCCCTCGAAGTAGTATGCCACTGGATGCTCAGACAAATCAGGCAGCTTGACGGCAGCTTTTATGCAATGACTTAAAGTTAAATCAGTACGCTGAGCTTCAACCAACATTGGTTTGCCAATGGGTAAATCGACATTCGGAAGTGCGCACACTTCTACGTCAACTGTGTCCTCACCTTTCTTTACCCTATTAAAATTGTCAGTACACAGAAAAGAATCCGAGAGGTCTACAGTATCTCTAAATTTACCTGCTTGAGATCGGGTAACAACACATGTGCCAAACACATCAGGGAATTCCTCGCACAACACATCAACATCAGTTGTAACAGGGGTTTCTGTTACCTCGGGCAAACAAAAAACTTTGTCACCAGCCAAATCATTCCCAAGAATGAGCGACACATCTTTAACCGGTAATTGTGCCCGAAGTGCCAGTTTAACATTCCCTGAAATAATTCCCGAACGCAGAAACACTTGATGCAAAGGAGCTTTAATTACTGTGAGATCAATCCCTTGAATTAACACACTGAAACCACAGCTAGACTGTTCAGAAAATGGCAACGCACCTTGCAAGATAAACGATTGGGCGGCGCCAGTATCACGGAGGATGCGAATGCGCTTCATCTCAGAACTATCTTCAGTCAGTGAAACAATACCATCATAAATGAATGGTTCAAAAATTGACTCACTCGACGAACTTACAGATTCGTTTTGCTCGAGTGACAAAACTGATCTCTCAATCAACGCGACACTTTTCGAAAACTTTTCCTTTCTACCCGCTTTGCGCTTCAAAGTGGGACAATTTGCAATGAGGTGCCCAACCTCATGACAATAAAAGCACTCACGGCTTTCCTTACTGTCTACACTTACTACTTTCTTATATACCACAGCAGTATCTTTAGAAGTACCCACCCGACTAGAAATATTATGCTTTGCAGGTGAAAATACTACTCTGTGCGTAAGTACAAATTCATCAGAAAAAACTGCGGCTTCAGAAAGAGAAGACACTTTCTGCTCATTTAAATAGACAACTATTTTCTCCGACAGACAATTCTTAAATTCCTCCAACAGTATTAACTCCTTCAGTTGCTCCAACGTGTCTACCTTGTTTGCAGCACACCATCTATCAAACAAATTTGCTTTGTCTCTAGCGAATTCAGTGAACGTTTGGCTAGGGGTTTTCACAAGATTTCGAAACTTTTGTCGGTACGCTTCGGGGACTAGTTCATACGCACGCAATACAGCATTTTTCATCACGCCATAATCCAAGCTTTGTTCAAGCGTTAACGCGGAGCAGACTTCTTGGGCTTTACCAACTAGTTTGCATTGCAGCAACAGTGGCCAAACATTCCGCGGCCAATTTAACGTAGCAGCAATCCGCTCAAACACCGTAAAATAAGTATCCACCTCGCTCTCTCGAAACGGCGGTACGAGTGAAATTTGTCGACTAACATCAAACACAGGTTGACTTACTTGGTTTCGTCGAGGTGCAGGAATAGGACTTGGAGTGGAAGCATTGATGGGTAACGGCGCTGGCATGCTCACGCCGAGCGCATCAGCAGCTGTGGGTCGACCAGGTGACTTATTTCTGAGCTCGAGCTCCAACTCCTTGAGCTTGATTGCTCGATGAGATTCGATTTCAACTGTGCGTGCGTGCAACAGCTGACTCTGGTACCGCTGCTTACTTAGCTCTAGATCAAGCTCTTTGAGTCTGATTGCCAACCGAGGATCAGTTGAAGGAGGGAGATCGACAGGATCCATGCCGGCCATCTCCTCGGGTTCGGGATACTCCGCCCCCTTACCCACGGAAACTGGCCACCGATCTGCAACACCTGCTTCACTCTCCTCCGACAAAACACCATACTCCACCAAATGCTTATAAATCACCTCCTTGATTTCTTGCTTCACTGCACCACGAGGAACTTTAATTTGATAAAAATCAGCAATCAAAAATAAATCATCCTTACGGCAAATGTCTAATTGTCCAACAGAAGGTTGAGTTGCAAAATTGTCCAACTCGAATTTCTTAGACATTCCGAATTCCCTCCCCCTTATATTGAAAACCACTAGCCAGACAAAAATATATAAAAGCAAATGTCATTACCCAACGCTATAACAAACACGAGCTCCCCAATTTTCTATATATTTTTCTTTCTTTATGACGAGTTCACTGAAAAGATGAGGTATCGCTTTTTTTTTTTTGGGACGAGCCCCCAATTTCTGTTACGACCGCTAGGGATCGATCGCAACAGATAGGATGAAGAGAGTCTCGATACCAGAAAGAATTAGAATTAACAAGCTTTTATTACAGATAAGGTAAGGGATTAACATCAGGGGAAGACAAGGCCAAAACAACAAACAAAAGTGACTCTTTATTATGCCTCTATATTTCCTAAATCGAAATTAAAGAAAATGAAATACAATCACAACTTACCTAACTCCCTTTTCCAAAAACAATATAAAAAGATATTACGAAAATAAAATGGCGTCTATCCCCCTACGTCCCTTGTCATAATAAATTACCGTCTATTTACATAAGCTATATACAATTTGTCAGTTAACATTGCACAATCAGAATTGATAGTTGTAGTGAGTAAAGCGCGGACTAAATACAAGCAACTCTGTCAACAGGAAAGATGAAATTGACAGAGCAGAATACAGTCAGAAGAACGCACAAACGAACGGCACGAAATGAGCGATGAGAAGTACAAACGAACTGCACGAAATGAGTGACGAGAAGTACAATGGCACAGAAGGCCTCGATCCACGTTTAGAGCAGCCCTTTATCCGAGTCAGGCAAGGATGAGAACCAATCACCACCTCCATCAGATCAACTCCAAGCTCCGCCTTCCTGGAAACAAATGTAATCCTAGAGAGAGAGAGCGAGAGAGAGAGAACACCAGAAGGCAGCATAGAAACAACAGACAAATGACTGAAGGTCGTAACAAGCGCTATATAAATAAAGGTGACTTGACTTGACATATTTGCTCTCTTTCTTCCACTCTCTTGTTCATCATGGCATATTTTCAAAACTCAGAATCAATTTTGATCAGTTATGTAAAAAATCTGCTAATATCAACAGGTAACTTGTACTCAAAGCTCTCAATGCCGAACTTGAAGAAGCTGCCAGGCAGGCTAAAGTCCTTCAAAGGTTCAACATTTAACAGTTTCTGTTTTCTTTGTTTCAGCTAAAAAGGAAGACAAAAGGAAGGCCTGTCAAACTCTTGTCTTGCCTTGTTTGTGGAGAGGGATGAATTTGTCCATCTTGTGTGTTTATGGAGAAGACCAAAAGCTGCAAAGGCAAACATTTCCAATGGTACGTCTGTGTTGGTCCTAACCCTTTGACTGAACTTTACGGCAGTTACATTTTGCACAGCATATGATGTTTCTTAAACTTTGGTTTACATATCCCACGGCCCCGTCAGGAAGAACCTCCAGCAAAGTGTTACGCAGAAGTAGTAATAATGAATAGAATTTCAGAAAATTCATATGATATTGTACAAGCGTACTCGTACAAAGTTCTAGGACTTTTACTCTTGCTGTCATTGTAGGCTCGTGCTCCATGTATCCAGATGGAAATACTTTTACACCCCATCATTGTATACACCCCTTAGGATCACCTTGTCTATTAGACACATTACTCAAGGTACAGTAAATAGTATCAATTATCTGTGCATTATAGACACAATCACAGTGATGTTGCTTTATGTTTTCAGAGGGCAGAAATAATTTGTTCCATACCATCTTCATATCTATCCTCGTGTGCAAAGGGGGCCAGGCCCAGAATGCTGTCAAATTGAGATCTTGTTATCTGTTTTTTTTCAGTCTTATAACATGGAAAAAGCACAACCACCTGAATAAGAGGAAATTTAGATATAATAATAAAAATAAAAGCTATAAAAACGGTTTTATGAGTATTTTTTTAAATGTATTAACTGAGTTTTTCCAGCTACAGTAATGTATTTTTTTGTGCATGATTCCAAACCTTTTTGTGATACACTATCATTACTTTAGATGTACAAGATAATTTTTTGAACTTCAAAACTAAAGTATGTATTGAAACTGTTCAAAATTGATAGATTTATCCTGTTTAACCTTTGAAGAGTTTAAAAGGCAGGTGATATGAAATAATATGAACAAAAAGGTTTTAAAGGTAAACTGATATGTTTTCTGTATTTTGTATTATGCATGAAATAAAATTTAAATTGGAACAGAATTTTGTTAATTAATTGTGCAACCTTGTTTTGGGACATATTTCGCTCCAAACAAAACCTAAAATTGTATTCTCAGTATCAACCACTGAATGGCAGTGCTCTATGTAGTCCTATAAAATAATTTGACAGACTTGATGAACCTGAATGGTTGTAATAATTTTACATGGTATACTGGCTGACAGGTTTTGTGTGCCTCTACAAAGCTACAACTGAAATAGATTGTAATAGTTCACAATATTATTTTTTAAACGGGCAGATTTTGCTGTGCATTATTTATTGGCTTGTGGTACTCACTCCATCTTCAAATGCACAAAAACAAACAACAACCTTGTCACCATATATGCTGGTTTTGTTGGCGTTTAATGCATGAGTGGTTAACCAAATATTACAATGTGGTACAAGTAAGAATAAAACAAACCACATAAAAACGATTTCAATAAAACAATCTTATAAAACTGTTCAAATGTTTTACCTATGGGATGTATGAAAGGTTTACAATAACGCAACACCCAATTGTATACATGCACAAAGTTAACAACATTATAAAATACGTTTGACAACACAAAATGGTTCAACGCCATCTATCTCACTGAAGAGGCAACATGTAAAATTTGTATGATTTAAGGAAAACTGTAGTTTGTAGCTAAACAATAAAGAGAACGTTCACTATTGAAAGTAATAAAACAAGAAAAAGGTTGTACAACATTCAGCATAACCAGCAATAACTAGGTTAATGTAAACACTCGGTTGCACCTAAACAATGGAGATATTTCACTACTGAAATTGAAATCTTCAAAAACAAAAAATGTTGTTCAACATTCAAAGTAACCAGCAATAACTAAGTGGAGAAATTAAAGTGAATGTTTTACTTTCTATACATGAAAGTAATTATGTTACTTATACAAAATTGCGATATAAAATAATTGCAAGTGTGTGGAGAATGAACCAATACAAATAGGTAGCATATGAGCTGGCCAATATCTAATTGATGTCCCACTAAACTATGTCCATGACCCAGACATTACTTTCAAGAATTTTGTTCATTTCAGATCTGAAATCTGGGTAGTTGTCATAGTGCACTGAAAGCCTCAGGAAACAGCCACAGGTGTGTGCCACTGGTCTTCTCTCAAACCCTTTAAGGTCTGTAAAATCAACTGTTATAGATTTTCCTATAAACAAATCTGACCCTGTGCAGAATCTTAGAAACAGAGACTGTCGTTTTGCATCACACTCCCGCAAATAAGTGGTCAAGTGCTTTGAAATGTCCTTTTGGTGTATATTCATTGTTTCGGGAAATTTTAGAGATCGCACAATTTTCCTCACCGTTGGTTGTAATGCACAGTACAAATCTTCAATTTCCTCAAGGTCCTTGCTCAGAGGTCCAAGTATGCCTGCCCACTGTTCAAGAACATAAGCAGGCTCTTGAATGAGAGTTTTGTGTGCCAGTTCTTGCAAAACTTGCTTGAAGTTTTCTTCTGTTGGAATTCTCCGACAACTGTAGTTGTCTAAGATCTCAAGCAATTCCTCCTGGTCTGCACTACAGAAGTCTGTTCTGCAGATTTCTAACACCGCACGCTCATTTTCCGAGACATACTTCAAAAAGTTGTCAATCAGATCGCTTTTCACATATCCTTGTATTGCTTGCTGCAAGATGGCAGGTGCAAGTTTTATTGGGAGATATTTCTCTTTCTTCCAGCCGAACAGTATTATTCGGGCTACACTTTCCCACTTTTCTTTGCCAAAATCATGTCGAAGAAAGGGAACTTTAAAATTGTTCCCTAGTGTGCATTGATCATAGAATTCATGCCAAAACTCTGATAGGCAATCCCTGAACACTCCACCAACATCATGGCCCATCTCATACTGTCCATTGGGGAGGAGCAACTTCACTTCTACTTCACTCTGTGTATGGGCAAGGGTTTCATCACAAAAATGTGCAAGGAGTTCAGAAAATATCAGTCCCCGATGAACAACAAGAATTTTCTTGTGTGGAACAATGGGTTCTGGGCTTAGAGGCAAAGTGTCATCTAAGTTTTGTTCATCTATTCCAGTGATGTCACCAGTGAATACAGTCACTACATCGCTTGTATTTGAGTAATCTGGTAAGGTCATTGAAGAACGTTGAAAATGAACATTCAGATAATCATCTGCAACATTCAGATCCTCGGTGGAATGCAAGGGAGACAGAGCATAATTGACTGGACTTTCAACAAAAATGACATCCGTGTCTGAAACTTGAATGAAGTCATTCATTCTGCTGTAAGAAGTGGCAAGACTTTGATCCTGGTTGTTACTGTGTACGTCCGCCGTTGTGTCTGATATTTCCACTTCACTTTCCGTTTCCTCTTCCCGCTCCAACTTTTTTGTTGTCAGGTAGAACCTCATCATTGTGAGCTTGGATTTGTTATAGAGTTCCCCTACTGTAGTTTCGTTATCTAGTGACACTTCCTGATAATTTGTTAGATCCAATTCAAACTCAGAAATACTGCCATAACAATTTTTTCCATTTGGGAAAAACAAACGAATTGCCTCCTCCATCAGTTGTTCCCTTTTCCAGTCTTTTGGCACACTCAGCTTCCTTGTTCCCCCTCCTTTTTTTGCTCTCATTTGAACAAAGCCCTGTCCATCATAGTGCATCCAACCAATTTCAACTTTTCTTACAGTACGCTGAGAATTGTTTTGTCTAGTTGTTTGGGTTTCAGTTTGTGAATTGTCATTTTTTTGTCTTTTGCTCATTTTTGATTTGAGGCGCTCAAACAGCTTTGACTTCCTGCAAGGTGGCTCACTTTCTTGCCTCCTACAAAATCCCATCACTGCCAGCCTGTCTCCATATGAAGGAAAATGGCTTCTCATCTGGTCATCAGTCATTAGCAGTAGGACACTGACATCAATCTGCAAAAAAAGTATATTTTTTCAGTATTATGCAATACTTAAACCAAAAATGGGCAATAGTCATACAATTAACCATATGCACGGTTACTTTCTGGTTTTAGATAAGCAAGCTCAGTCATTTCCAGTCAACTACAGAGTGCCCTTTGCTCGGTTTCTCTACATAATCCATTGACAATTAGAATACATTTTTTGTTTTTGCTTGTCTAAAATGACCATATGTTCACCGATACTGTTTCAGGGATGATAAAAATGTATTGTTCTGCGACTCATTGCTATGACTGACAGTGATAATGGAAAGATTTGATGAGCTGAAGTCAAACATAGAGTTGTGCATTAAGTGAATAAGACTAAATTTAGAGTAACAAAACTACAGCAGTAACCAGTATGGGTCAGCTGAAAATATTTAGCAGCTTTTACAGTTAAAGATAAATCTTAAAAAATATAGTTGTTAAATTAAATCTAAAAATACTTTAAAATATGTAATGCATTATTTAACTGTTATACTATTAATAATTAACTTAATTTGTAGTTAACTAGTTAATATAGTTAAGTATTTAAATACATGAGACTTTGACTTCCTGAACTTACTATACTTTACACTTCAATATAGTAAAGTACTAAAATGTGTTGTATTTTTTCATAATAAATCCAAAAGCAAGACATGAAAAAAACTACGGAGCTGAAATGGCAACTGAGCTAAATGAGTGATCTTCTGCTATCATCTACTGGATATAATGGTAATTTCATGTCATTTTCATCTTTAATGTCTTTATTTTCTAACAGTAGACACATTTTGGCACATTTTTTCATATCATCTTGAAGAATGAAAAGTGAATATTTAAAAGTGAATTTTACTGCACAGCTGTAAAAATAAAGGCAACGCTAGCCTAAACAGTTGTGATAATGTTTAGCTGTCAGTATTTAAATGTACAATTACGTGTTTAGGTACTCTCCTGGGATTACCAGTCTGGCCATATACAATTATATATTGTTAAATAACATAAAACTGTATGTTAATGCCGCTATCATTATTTACGGTGTTGCAATTATTTTGTTTCTCAGTTTCTAACAAAAATGAGGCAGGAAAGGTTTCTTTGAGGGTCTCAAGAGTCTCTACTTCTGTATACCTAAACATCAAATGAGCTTCACCGGAAGTTTACGAGCTGGCTTATCTTTATGAAGAAGTTCTAAAGAATGCTCCGTGCATATGATAAGTGCTTCTAGGTCTGGGTTAATCCTACTTATCATAGACCTACATTCAATAAGTTGTTTGCCCAAAAAGGTCTGAGCTGTTGTTTTCCATAAAATAAAATAAACATAGTTATTAAAATGAAAGGTAATCTTCATAATTTTTGTTAAACCTCACACACAAGTGAGCTTTCAAGTTTTTCTGAGCAGAATATGTTATAGGCTTGTCAGTACCAGTAAAAAAATAAAATCATAGCTTTGTTTCATTATTCCTGTTCCTGTGGCTCAGTGGTTAGCGCATTGCGTTAGCAGCGCAAAGGTCGTGCGTTCGATTCCCAGGAAACACATGTACTGACAAAAACATGTATAACCTGAATGCACTGTATGTCGCTTTTAAGCGTCTGCTAAATGCATAAATGTAAATGCAATTATTTTGACATCAAATTAAAGTCATTTTACATTTATGAGAGCAGTTTAACCAATGTTATTATTAAGTTGTTATTATTTACAGATAATTTCTCGTACATCCGAGGATTAGCAGTTTGAATGCAGTGCATAATATAAGTGTTTGCTTGTGTACATTTCTTAAATGTGTGCAATCTATTAAATGTGTGTAACACTTTAGCTTGGAGACCAATTCTCACGATTAACTAAATATTAACTATAACTTTTGCCTCAAACTCCTAATTTGCTGCTTAAGTTTAGGTATTGTGTTTATGATTAAGGGATCTAAAATATGGACATGTAGAATAAGGCATTTATATGTGGATTATAAGTACTAATAAACAGCCAATATGCTAGTACTATGCATGTTAATAAATAACAGAGAATTGGTCGCTAAACTAAAATGTGACCGTTTTTTGTGAAGAGTCATCTGTTTCCAATGATTTAAGTTGAACATAAACAGTCCATTATGCTGCTTGATACTACAAATTGGTATTTACTATAATATTATTTTAATTATAATAGTATTAATTATAATATTTTAGTCATTAACATACTGGTTTATAGCAGAAATAGAATTTACATGACCATTTACTGCACTTAGTTATTTTTCTAAATATTTACCTATAGCAGTTAATGAATTTAAACCCTCACACATTCATGGAATATAGCGTACTTGCAGATTACAAATTAAAGTACATCGTTCCTCACAAGAGTTCTCTCTCATCCTACTCATCAGTCTTATAATTTCTGTGCTTGCATGCTACCTGGCTCTACTTGAGCTGAAAGTGTCAATATGCTTAATGCAATAGTGAAAATATAAATAACATTAAGATTCCTCAATTTCTACTTTTGTGTTTAATTGACAAAGTAACAGTACAGGTTGGTAATGACCCTATTAAGCCCAAATGTAGGTTTTCTATGTTGTCTTACAGATGTCTGAATAACTTTGTAATATTGTGCATATTAAAGGGGTCATTAAATGCATTTTATATATTTATTTGATGGCCCCCAATCAAAAAAGTGTCCCCTTAGTTTTTATTTCTATTAAATGTTTTACCTTTACAGATTCGGTTAACAATTGCATACATAAAAAGAGCTGCTTCATCGCTGACAAATAATAGCAGACATTTGAAAGTGTTGCTCCCTTAATTGATTAGAAAAATATTTTATTCACAAATCTGGCATCACTCATTCTTATTCTGAAAGGTGGCAGTAAAAAAATACATGACTGATGAAATGTTATCAGGGAAAATGATTCTCAAGTTAGTATACTGTGATGTCCATCATCAGACACTGATTTATCATTAACTTTATGCTGGACCACAGCGGTACTTCACTGGGGCTTGGCAGCACATCAACAGAACACTTCCTTTATTTGCATGTTAAGGGTCATGCAGAGGAAAATTGTTTTATCATGAATAAGGGGATTTCAAATTCGGGCATTTCAAAAAGATGGCAAACACAAAATTCACATTTCAAACTGAGATGTGAACTTTGAGGTTTAAAACCTGCAGAATATTTTTTTCTTGAAAGCAACCTTTACAGTATATAGATATTGATTTTCAATTTGATGACACATTTAAAGCATATATTTTATAAAATAAACTCTAAATAATCCCTGTAAAAAATAAAACTGTAGTAGATTTAAATCAAATATGGGCTTAAATTAGCCTCTAAATGATGACTATTTTTATTTTTAGGTGAACTGTCTTTTTAATTTATTCAGTGGGTTAAATGGTTCAATATTACCTTGTCATCCTTCAGCCTTTCTATGGTTGTTTCTGGAATATTCCTCTCCCTCAGAAAAAAGATGAATTCATCCATCTGCAATGATAGTTTAATGGAAATGAATAACATAAGCAGAGTGAGGCTGTAGGCCAATACTAAGCCTAGACCGAGTATGTACGCCAGAAAACCAAAAACATGTATTTTAATGGTTTATGTGCTGTGCATTACTATGGAAGCAAACAAAGTAAGCTATTGATGCAAACCTTATTTCACTCAGTTTTGATGCAATGATAGTAAACGACATAATATTTTCAGAAAGCCAACACTTAACATCCAAGATTAAACTACATGAGCTAGTATACCATAGCACGCGCTAGTTACCGAACATTCCGATTTTATACTTGCCAAAGTCTTCTGTGATAACATACGCAAATTGATTATCATGCCAAAGAGTAAATATGACCATACCTTGTCATCGGATAATGGCATACAAAGCTCTGTTTACGATAAACAGGTAAGGAACTCCCGTGTTCTGTCTCTCGTTGTTTCCTATGGTGCTTTGCCAGAAAGTGTCGCAAATGAAGAGAGAAAAGGGTTAGAATTGCGTGTTATAAACTCGCAATTGCGAGAAAAAAAGCCAGAATTCGGACATTATATCTCGCAATTCTGACTTTATATCTCAGAATTGCGAGTTTATATCTCAGAATTGCGAGTTTATAAGTCAGAATTGCGAGTTTATATCTCAGAATTGCGAGTTTATATCTCAGAATTGCGAGTTTATAAGTCAGAATTGCGAGTTTATATCTCAGAATTGCGAGTTTATAAGTCAGAATTGCGAGTTTATATCTCAGAATTGCGAGTTTATATCTCAGAATTGCGAGTTTATAAGTCAGAATTGCGAGTTTATATCTCAGAATTGCGAGTTTATATCTCGCAATTCTGACTTTATATCTCAGAATTGCGACTTTATATCTCAGAATTGCGAGTTTATAAGTCAGAATTGCGAGTTTTTATCTCAGAATTGCGAGTTTATAAGTCAGAATTGCGAGTTTATAAGTCAGAATTGCGAGTTTATAAGTCAGAATTGCGAGTTTATATCTCGCAATTCTGACTTTATATCTCAGAATTGCGACTTTATATCTCAGAATTGCGAGTTTATAAGTCAGAATTGCGAGTTTTTATCTCAGAATTGCGAGTTTATAAGTCAGAATTGCGAGTTTATAAGTCAGAATTGCGAGTTTTTATCTCAGAATTGCGAGTTTATAAGTCAGAATTGCGAGTTTATAAGTCAGAATTGCGAGTTTTTATCTCAGAATTGCGAGTTTATAAGTCAGAATTGCGAGTTTATAAGTCAGAATTGCGAGTTTATATCTCAGAATTGCGAGAAAAAAAGTCAGAATTGCGAGTTTATAAGTCAGAATTGCGAGAAAAAAAGTCAGAATTGTGAGATAAAAAGTCACAATTACCTTGTTTTATTTTTTTTTCAGTGGCGGAAACGGGCTTCCATAGTTTGAAGTACGAAGTTTACATAAAAAAGATAGATAGATAGATAGATAGATAGATAGATAGATAGATAGATAGATAGATAGATAGATAGAGTCAGTAGATAGATAGATAGATAGATAGATAGATAGATAGAGTCAGTAGATAGATAGATAGATAGATAGATAGATAGATAGATAGATAGATAGATAGATAGATAGATAGATAGATTCAGTAGATAGATTTTATCATGATTAGCATGTTTGCTAGCATGTTGTTAGCATGATTAGCATGTTGCTAGCATGATTTTAGCATGATTTGCATGTTGCTAGCATTTTGCTAACGTGATTTTAGCATGATTAGCATGTTGCTAGCATGATTTTAGCATGATTTGCATGTTGCTAGCATTTTGCTAGCATGATTTTAGCATGATTAGCATGTTGCTAGCATGATTTTAGCATGATTAGCATGTTGCTAGCATGTTGCCAGCATGATTAGCAAGTGACTAGCATGTTGCTAGCATAGATAGATAGATAGATAGATAGATAGATAGATAGATAGATAGATAGATAGATAGATTCAGTAGATAGATAGATAGATAGATAGATAGATAGATAGATAGATAGAGTCAGTAGATAGATAGATAGATAGATAGATAGATAGATAGATAGATAGATAGATGTTGCTAGCATGTTGCTAGCATGATTAGCATGTTTGCTAGCATGTTGCTAGCATGTTTGCTAGCATGTTGCTAGCATGATTAGCATGTTGCTAGCATGTCGCTAGCATGATTAGCATTTTGCTAGCATGTCGCTAACATGATAAGCATGTTGCTAGCATGTCGCTAGCATGATTAGCATTTTGCTAGCATGTTGCTAGCATGATTAGCATGTTGCTAGCATGTCGTTAGCGTGATTTTA
Source organism: Oxygymnocypris stewartii (assembly GCA_003573665.1). Lineage (NCBI taxonomy): Eukaryota > Metazoa > Chordata > Actinopteri > Cypriniformes > Cyprinidae > Oxygymnocypris > Oxygymnocypris stewartii. The sequence continues at coordinate 1,081,619 of QVTF01013893.1, read as the reverse complement.
GCATGATTAGTATGTTGTTAGCATTTTGCTAGCATGATTAGCATGTTGCTAACATGTTGCTAGCATGATTAGCATGTTTCTAGCATGTTGCTAGCATGTTGCTAGCATGATTAGCATGTTGCTAGCAAGTAGCTAGCATGATTAGCATGTTGCTAGCATTTTGCTAGCATGATTAGCATGTCGCTAACATGATTTTAGCATGATTAGCATGTTGCTAGCATGTTGTTAGCTTGATTAGTATGTCGCGAGCATGTTGTTAGCCTGATTTTAGCATGATTAGCATGTTGCTAGCATGTTGCTAGCATGTCGCTAGCATGATTTTAGCATGATTAGCATGTTGCTAGCATTTTTGCTAGCATGATTAGCATGTCGCTAGCATGATTAGCATGTTGCTAGCATGTTGCTAGCTTGATTAGTATGTCGCGAGCATGTTGTTAGCCTGATTTTAGCATGATTAGCATGTTGCTAGCATGTTGCTAGCATGATTAGCATGTTGCTAGCATGTCGCTAACATGATTTTAGCATGATTAGCATGTTGCTAGCATTTTTGCTAGCATGATTAGCATGTCGCTAGCATGATTAACATGTTGCTAGCCTGATTTTAATATGATTAGCATGTTGTTAGCATGTTGCTAGCATTTTGCTAGCATGATTAGCATGTTGCTAGCATGATTTTAGCATTATTAGCATTTTGCTAACGTGATTAGCATGTTGCTAGCATGATTAGCATGTTGTTAGCATGTTGCTAACATGATTAGCATGTTGCTAGCATGATTTTAGCATGATTAGCATGTTGCTAGCATGTCGCTAGCATGATTTTATCATGATTAGCATGTTGCTAGCATGTTGCTAGCATGATTAGCATCTTGCTAGCCTGATTTTATCATGATTAGCATGTTTGCTAGCATGTTGTTAGCATGATTAGCATGTTGCTAGCATGATTTTAGCATGATTTGCATGTTGCTAGCATTTTGCTAACGTGATTTTAGCATGATTAGCATGTTGCTAGCATGATTTTAGCATGATTTGCATGTTGCTAGCATTTTGCTAGCATGATTTTAGCATGATTAGCATGTTGCTAGCATGATTTTAGCATGATTTGCATGTTGCTAGCATTTTGCTAGCATGATTTTAGCATGATTAGCATGTTGCTAGCATGATTTTAGCATGATTAGCATGTTGCTAGCATGTTGCCAGCATGATTAGCAAGTGACTAGCATGTTGCTAGCATAGATAGATAGATAGATAGATAGATAGATAGATAGATAGATAGATAGATAGATAGATAGATAGAGTCAGTAGATAGAAAGAGTCAATAGATCATTTCCTATGTAAATTACCATTGTAGTTTAAACCTATATGCTATTTCATGGGCCGTCCCCTCACCATGTAAGTCTATGGGACAATTTTGGGGGGCTCTTGTGCCCCAGTGGTAAAACTTATACCCCACTGCGGGGTATGATCTCGCTCAGCTTGATAGCCTCTTCAAATGTTGTGATTCACAAGTTTCTACGAAATTCTCGCTCTGCGCTACAACCTGTCGAAGTTTGCCGCCATGCATTGTCGATGCGTTTTATTGCGCGGTTTTTCGCTAATTGTACGATTAGCATAAACCCGATCGCTTAGAAAAGATATAGCAACGCGAGTCAGAATAGTTCGGAAATATGGTGCGAGTTTCGAGTTTGTAGAGTTAAAGCTCTAGGAGGAGATAGAATTGCAAATTTAGTCTCAGAAGAATAATAATAAGAAGTTTAAATAGGATTTCAGTAAGTTGGCTTTCACAAGCCAACTTAATGAAGCCAAAAATACATCCAAATAAATTCAAGTCAGAGTCTTCATGATTTTACTCACCTTTCTCTTGAGGCCTTTGTTAGATGAAAGTCGGTCACCCAAAACATTTGTGTTTGTATCCTCAAGATCACGGTCATGTCCATGTGATGACTCTTTTGCAGCAGGTCTCTCAGTATCACGGTCTAATCCGTCCTGTAGTAAATGAGTTTTCATTACATTCTTCTTCATCACCATCAGATAAAGATTCTACATCTGTGAGGCACACCACTTGTTTAGTGCAAATGTAAAATCTCAACAATTTCAGTTTGGTTAGTTCATACAGATCTCCAGCAGTGCTGTCCATGGGAATGTGGTTTCTTTTAAAATCACAAACATGAAAAGTTAAGTCTGTTTCTGGACCTTTTGGTGACTCTCCATTTGGGAAAAAAAGTTTATTTCCCATTTCCATTATTTGTAAAACAGTTTTTTTTTTTTACTTTCAAATGCCTAGTGCCACCACCATTATTGGTTCTCACTTGTTGGTATACATTACGGCCGAAGTGAAGCCATCCAATTTAAATTCTCCTGGAGGTTCTTTCTGCAGATACATTTTTGTGTCTTGACAATAAATTAGTTTCCTTAGGGAAGACACAGGCTTTTCCATGCAAAGTTTAGCTCTCAAATTTTGTAACAGAGATTCTTTATCAGAGCAGGCAGACTTTTGTTGACAGAAGGAGATGACAGCCAGTTGGTCACCATATGAACTCATATACTTTGCCATTTGCTCATCAGTCATGACAGAGAGCACAGACTTGTCAATCTGAAAATCCAGTGTACATTTTATTTTATAGATTAGTTTTTGAAAGAATATAAATGCACCAATGAATGCATAATACATTAATTAACAGTCTATATTTATTAATGTGTTTTTTAAACATTTAACAATATTTACATAGAAAAAGAAACAGTGAAAGTTGCATCTATTGATCTATATGTCATGCTGATTTTACAATTGAGTTATGTATATGAACTTGATTATGTATATGAGAGTACAGATAATCTAGCAAGCTAGCGAATAGCTACTGGTAATTGCAGTTAAGTGAATTTTTTTGCATCCCCAACCCCCCAAATTAATTTAAGTTTAGTACTGCCCTGAAGAAAGCTCTTTCACATATTTACATCTATTCCACATGCAATAACTTTTCACAATTTAATTTAAAGGACTCAAGGACTCAGTGATGCTCAAGAAGGCAACACACTTTATTAAACTATAGCAAACTATTCATCAGTATATGGTCTGTGTAAAAAAAGGTTTTATTCTTTATTTTTACACATCATTCATTACCGTTTACACAGATCATAACTTGATCAATAGAATACATTATCTGGACTCTAGTGTGTTGAATTCTTGATTATCAATGGATATGTGTATTGTTTGTAATAGTTCTGTATGAGTCCCTTAAACTGTCCTTAGTAAAAAAATCTGGTATAGGCAACATAGGACAAAATAAGCAACCTATAAAAATCATATAGGCAACATAGGACACAACAAAAAAATTTTGCTTAACAACAGTGAGCACTTTTATTTCTCAGGACAAAGCAGTAGCTTGTGAATGGCACACACACAAAAAAACAGTCTATGATAAATGATCATACAGGAAGCTAAACATTATAAAAATAACCAGGGGATGCACATTTTTGTTCAGTTTTAATTTGTTATTGTAGAAAATATGTAAATATCTTAAAGAAAGTAATATAGCTATATTAGGCTATTTTACAGTTCTAAAACTATACAATGTAAATGATCTCTTATTTCTGCAAACTTATACACTCCTAGGCCCTTTAAGATAACTTTTATTACCATGTGAACCAGGTAAGTATTGGTATGTACATAATTTCTGATTCTATATGAGACATGGCATGTGGAAAATTGTCATGTAGTGATATACTGACCACCTCTTGTTCCCCTGGCTACAGGGCTCTAGACTAACTTTTTGCACTGGGTGCACTGGTGCGCCTAACTTTTTTTCTTAGGTGCACCGGCACAAAAGTTAGCTGCACCCAAATTTTCATAAAGGCAATATTGACAAGTAAACGATTAACTAACAATCTGGTCAACATAAAGTTCTTTATTTGAAGCCCAATTCTACAAGAAAGGTAACTTACTGAAAAAGTGATGGTGCGTAAAGTGCTTCACTGAGCTAATATTTAAACTTAAAAACATCTCAAGATAAATTAAATAAAAATAACATCTAAATTAAGTGTTTTAAGGCTGTCAAACTGAACATCTCATGGCTCAATGTCTTATGGACTATCCTCCATTGCAGTCACATGCCCCTCGGATGGACAACTCCTGTAGTTTGTCCTTCTTGATCTTTGGGCTTGGCTAAACCCGCTGCCACACTCTCTCTAGCATCAACATCTTCCAGACTTGACCCCTCTACACTGATTCATATCAGAATTTCCACTGTGTCTGAATGAAGATGCTCTAGTGCAGTGATTCTCAAACCCTCCCCTTAAACTTATTAAAAAATCCTTCAAAATATACCACAGACAACATTCTTCTAATATTGTTATGACTTTTCTAACTTCGAGAAACATTGTAGGGCTCCAGACTAGCATTTAAGGACACCAGCACCAGTGCCTTTAAGTTCTACAGAAGGTGGCACCAGCACCTGACAGTAAAGCACTCACCCTAATCACACATGTACATCTCGGAGATGTCTGCATTTACATATTCAAGAGGTATTTTTAAGTGTGTTTGCTCATCTGCAATACATCTCTAATATGTTTCCAGTAGATGTAAATATCAAATAGAGATTTATTAAATACATGTAAAACTGCTTCTGAGACATTTATCAGATTACACAGCAGATGTTTCCCAGGGCCCGTATTCATAAAGATTCTAAGAATCCTCTCAGAGAGCTCCTAATTTAGCTTAAAAATTTCTAGCTAGGAGTCTTAGCTTAAAAGTGATTCAGGACCAATCTGAGAGCAACTCTGAGCGAGGAAAAGACAAAAACTTTTATCTTAGTGAGGAGGCGGGGCTGACCCCGTTGCTAGGAATGACACAATTTATTGATGACTGTGATTGGTTGGTGGTCCAATAAGGAAATTAAAGAGAGATTTTAAGAGTAGGGTCTATTTTAAGCCTTCACTTTGAAATTGCAGGCATATTTTTTTCTGTTTTACCTTACTCTCTCTCTCACACACACACACACACACACATTATGTGTATATATATTCTTTATTTTTTACTTACCATGCTGTTAATTTCCTACTTAACGTATTTTACATTTACATTTAATCATTTAGCAGACGCTTTTATCCAAAGCGACTTACAAATGAGGACTAGAGAAGTAATAAAAACCAACAAAAGAGCAACAACATGCAAGTGTTATGACAAGTCTCGGTTAGCCTAACGCAGTACAAGTTTTTATTTTTTAAGAAAACGAGTAGAAAGAATAGAAAAAAGAAAGCTAATGATAGTTTTTCTCTAATAAGATCGCTCACAAACACGATCCCTGCACGATCTAATGTGCAGCGTCTTATTAACTCACTGTCATGCATTGTGTGCAACACATTTCTTCTCCCTCGTCATGTTTCATCCATGTTCTCCGCTGCTAAAGAAACTCTTAAGCCTCTTAAAAGTCCTCGTCCGTACTCCTAACAATTTCGGACCTTAAGACCTCTTTTAAGGGTTAAGATGCTTTCTGAATTACTTTTTTCTTTACTAGGATCTTTTCTTGAAATTTAAGAGGAAACACCCACATTTCTAAGAATTTTCTTAGAATTGTGTTACTAGGAGCAACTCTTAGCACTAAGATTTTTCATGAATACGGGCCCAGGGCCCGTATTCATAAAGATTCTAAGAATCCTCTCAGAGAACTCCTAATTTAGCTTAAAAATTTCTAGCTAGGAGTCTTAGCTTAAAAGTGATTCAGAACCAATCTGAGAGCAACTCTGAGCGAGGAAAAGACAAAAACTTTTATCTTAGTGAGGAGGCGGGGCTGACCCCGTTGCTAGCTATGACACAATCTTTTGAAGACTGTGATTGGTTGGTTGTCCAAGAAGGAAGTAAGAGCGCTTTTAAGAGTAGGGTTTATTATAAACCTTCACTTTGAAATTACAAGCGTAATTTTTCCTGTTTTACTGTACTCTCTCTCTCTCGCGCGCGCGCACACACACACACATTATATTCTTTATTTTTTATTTACCATGCTGTCATACTTAACGTATTTTATAAGAAATGAACAGCGACACAATAAGGTTCTGAAAGTGCTGTAACAGACCCAAATCATCGCTTCTGCATAGTTGCATTTTTCCAGTTGCCAAATATGTTAATGTAGTTAATGTAGTGATTACGCCCATTTCTGGTGCTATGGCATTTCTGCGCAGTGTCAGGGATGTTAACATGTCTTTAATAAGATCTGTCACAAACATGATCCCTGCACGATCTAATGTGCAGCGTCTTATTAACTCACTGTCATGCATTGTGTGCAACACATTTCTTCTCCCTCGTCATGTTCCATCCATGTTCTCCGCTGCTAAAGAAACTCTTAAGCCTCTTAAAAGTCCTCGTCCGTACTCCTAACAATTTCGGACCTTAAGACCTCTTTTAAGGTTTAAGATGCTTTCTGAATTACTTTTTTCTTTACTAGGATCTTTTCTTTAAATTTAAGAGGAAACACCCACATTTCTAAGAATTTTCTTAGAATTTTGTTACTAGGAGCAACTCTTAGCACTAAGATTTTTCATGAATACGGGCCCAGATCTTTAGCAGACGTCTTACAGATATACTTGTGCTGTCTGGGTAGTTGAGATGCAGTTCAAAATGAACTTTTATCAATGTCATTCATAATGTCTAAATATAATTTAATAAATAATATATCTATATATATATATAGATATATATTAGGGAGTGGAAATGGCTGATAAGCCTATAAGCACTTCTCTGCAGCCATCTAATAGTGGTAATTTAATGTATTTTTTTTATTTTTAAATAAGTGGTTGCTTTCCTACATTATGAAACATTTAGTTTTATAAATGGGGCAACCTATGAAGGATGAACAAATAATGTCATCACATTAAAAATAACTTTAAAATTCGGTAATACTTAAAGTTTGAAGTGCTGGGAAAAGTTGTGTGAAGCATTTAAAAACAGTTTAAGACATTAGACCATTTCTGCCACAAGTTGTTCCTGTAACGTTAGTTATATTAAATCCATGGTGAATGGTGGAGATGTGTTTATTGAACAATTTTTCTCCTGGTTTCCACATCAGTGGCGTTTGTTCTGATGTCTGTAGTTTAACATAATTCTGTGCCGAATTTGAATGCTTCTCACAAGATCTGACAGAGATGTTATTGATTCTACTTTATTCACTGTATCTCCCAGCGCTGTGTATAACGGTGTCGCGTGATCGAGAGCAGCCCACGGCTCCGGTCCGAGCAGATAAACGGTCTGTAGCCCAAACGAGTAGCACGGATTCGTTCTGCTTTCGGTTCGTTTGTCCGATGTAGCTCTTGTAAATCGGGCATGAAGAGAACGCAAAGCTGTTCATTCCATTTTTGGAACTGAGAAACAACCTTTCTTTGACTGAATGCGCATTGCGATGACGTCACAAGACGCGTCTAAGCGCAAAATCTGCGGCAATTTGGAAAATAGCGGAGTTTGTTTGATTTTGCGATAAATTCAGCGATCGCAGAATCCTGGAGGGACTGTCAGACCTTCACTGAACAGAGCAGATTCAGAGAAAGAGCTGCGTGCATCTCTACTACTCACCTCTCTCTCTGTCTGACAGCAGCAGCACACGCATCTTCAAACGCACACACACACACACACACACACACACATACAGGAATATCTGGACCACGGCTAATCAGAGGGGGGGGTCCGCCCTTCACTATCTCTGATTGGTTTAGACCACGATATGAGACTAACGTGTCTGTTGTCGAACAGCAGAGAGACTTTCTGAGTCGCGGAGACTTTTTTTTTTTTTTCTCGAATGGCTGGACGCACCAGTGCGACCAAAGTTTTTTTTTAGTCGCACCCTTGAGAAATTAGGTCGCTCTAGAGCCCTGTGGCTAGCAATAATTAAAACAGTCTACTCTAGGCCTATATCTGGCCCTTTATTATGATAGGATGTTAAATGTTTAGCATTACAAACACAGGGATAAACGTCAACACCTTTTGTTGCATCATTAAACGTAGCTATAATTTACATATTAGATAAATATAGGTCCATTGTCCTTTAATGAAATATTACCCACCTAGTCCCTTTTCATGAGGATGATGTCCTCTTCTGAAACATCTCGTGACCTTAAATACTCCTGCAGATCGTCCTCCATCGCAGAGCTACAACACTTTTGAGTGTAATCACGTGGAGGTTTGGTTTATTCTTCTATTTAAATAATAAAAAAGACTTAAATATATGACAACCTACCACGAAAGACTGACAGCCTTTCTCCAATGCAGCTGCATACATCCAAGATCATTCAAGTGATGCTATACCAACAAAAGCGCGAAGCAGATGCCTCTCGCAAGAACACACGTTTCACGAGACAACACAACAGTTTTGCGAGAGAACGCAAATATCTTTGCGAGGGAACGCAAATATCTTTGCGAGAGAACGCAACATTTTTTTGCGAGAGAACGCAAATATCTTTGCGAGAGAATGCAAAGGTTTTGCGAGGGAACGCAAAGTTTCTCGAGGGAACGCAAAAGTTTTGCGAGAGAACGCAAAGCATTGGAAAATATTTTTTCCTCCCACCCCGAATTTTTCCCACTACCATGTCCCTTAAAGCGCTCCGTACACTATCGACTAATCTAGCAACACTTTTTTAGTGCACGTATTGTTGTTGTTTTTTGGGGGGGGTTTTTGTAAAAAAAAAATATTTAGACCAATTCTCACTATCGACTAATCTAGCAACGTTTTTTTTGTGTGGACATATTGTTGTTTGTTAATGTTTTTGTAAAAAAAATGTTTAGACAAATTCTTACTATCGATTTAATCTAGCAACACATTTTGTGTGGGCGTATTGTTGTTTTGTAATGTTTTTGTACAAAAATTTTTTTAAACCAATTCTCACTATCGACTAATCTAGCAACACTTTTTGTGTGTGCCTATTGTTGTTGTTTTTGTAAAACATTTTTTTTAGACAAATTCTCACTATCGACTAATCTAGCAACATTTTTGTGTGTTGTTGTTTCTTTAAAAAATTTTTTTTGACAAATTCTCACTATTGACTAATCTAGCAGCAACACTTTTTGTGTGGGCATATTGTTGTTTTTTTAATGTTTTTGTAAAAAAAATGTTTTAGACCAATTCTCACTATCGACAAATCTAGCAACACTTTTTGTGTGTGCGTGTTGGGTTTTATAATTTTTTTTTTGGACAAATTCTCACTATCGACTAATCTAGCAACACTTTTTGTGTGGGCGTATTGTTGTTTTTTAATATTTTTGTAAAAAACTATTTTTAGACAAATTCTCACTATCGACTAACCTAGCAAAAATTTTGTGTGGGCATATTATATTTTTTTATGTTTTTGTAAAAAACTATTTTTAGACAAATTCTCACTATCAACTAATCGAGCAACACTTTTTGTGTGTGCGTGTTTTTTAAAAAAAAATTTGTAAAACAAATCGTTTGACCAATTCTCACTATCGACTAATCTAGCAACACTTTTTGTGTGTGCGTGTAGTTTTTTTATTTTGTTTTAGTTTTTTTAGACCAATTCTCTCTATCGGCTAATCTAGCAACACTTGTGTGTGCGTGTTGGTGTTTAAAAAAAAAATATATATATATATATATATATATATTAGGGCTGTAACGATACACCAAACCCACGATTCGGTTCGTATCACGATTTTTGACCCACGATTCGGTTCGTATCACGATTTTTTTGTGGGGGGTGGGAGAAAAAAAAAGAAATATTTTTAAAACAATATTTTTTATTAAATAACATTTGAAAAATCTTTATAAAGTGAACACCAAATAACAAGATTAACTATGCTAATTATTAACAATTTAAATAGCCATATATAAAATAAATAAATAAATAAATAAATAGCCAAAGCTATAACTCTTCTGTTTTCTTTGTAACAAAATACTGTTGAAAAACAAACAGAACTAAACTCCATTGTGGAGATGATTCGAGCATGTTGAAAATTCTTCAATTTTGGGCCGGCGACAGCCCATGACGTCACTACCGGCGCGACCATAATATAAGGACCGCCGGGAGAATACATCATCATCTTCTTCGTCTTCACTGACTGGTCTGTTTGAAGAAACGTGCATTCTGGTAGGAATACAGTTTTCCTTTATTATCATGGCGAGCACTAGCAAGGCGTTCAATAAGTGTGTGGATCCGTGTTCTCGTTATTTGCGATGACACACACAATCTTTGCGTCTTTTGTTTGGGCAAGGAGCACGCACGCGATGTCCTTGAGGGGAAAATCTGTGTGCAACTAACGTTAGCTCAACTTTTGCAGGCAGGCGTCACATGATTGGAAAGGTAGTCACGGGGTGTGTCGCGATTCTCCCTTATCACACCGCGACACAGGATCGTGGATCTGAGTGTCGTGATTCCGGTTTCATATCGCGTATCGTTACAGCCCTAATATATATACACTTTTTGTCTGCGCGTATTGTTGTTTTGTAAATTTGTTGTAAAAAAAATATTTTGACCAATTCTCACTATCGACTAATCTAGCAACACTTTATGTGTGCGCGTATTGTTGTTTTTCTTTGGACAAATTCTCACTATCGACTAATCTAGCAACACTTTTTGTGTGGGCGTATTGTTGTTTTTTAATGTTTTTGTAAAAAAAAAAATTATACCAATTCTCACTATTGACTAATCTAGCAACACTTTTTGTGTGTGCGTGTTGTTGTTTTTTTGTTTTATTTGTAAAAAAAATATTTTGACCAATTCTCACTATCGACTAATCTAGCAACACTTTATGTGTGGGCGTATTGTTGTTTTTTAATGTTTTTGTAAAAAAAAAAATTATACCAATTCTCACTATCGACTAATCTAGCAACACTTTTTGTGTGGGCGTATTGTTGTTTTTTAATGTTTTTGTAAAAAAAAAAATTATACCAATTCTCACTATCGACTAATCTAGCAACACTTTTTGTGTGTGCGTGTTGTTTTAAATTTTTTTTGTAAAATTTTTTAGACCAATTCTCAATATCGACTAATCTAGCAACACTTTTTGTGTGGGCGTATTGTTGTTTTTTAATGTTTTTGCAAATAAAAAAAATCATACCAATTCTCACTATCGACTAATCTAGCAACACTTTTTGTGTGTGCGTGTTGTTTTAAAAAAATTTTGTAAAATTTTTTAGACCAATTCTCACTATCGACTAATCTAGCAACACTTTTTGTGTGTGCCTATTGTTGTTGTTTTTGTAAAACATTTTTTTTAGACAAATTCTCACTATCGACTAATCTAGCAACATTTTTGTGTGTTGTTGTTTCTTTAAAAAAATTTTTTTGACAAATTCTCACTATTGACTAATCTAGCAGCAACACTTTTTGTGTGGGCATATTGTTGTTTTTTTAATGTTTTTGTAAAAAAAATGTTTTAGACCAATTCTCACTATCGACAAATCTAGCAACACTTTTTGTGTGTGCGTGTTGGGTTTTATAATTTTTTTTTGGACAAATTCTCACTATCGACTAATCTAGCAACACTTTTTGTGTGGGCGTATTGTTGTTTTTTAATATTTTTGTAAAAAAAAAAATTATACCAATTCTCACTATCGACTAATCTAGCAACACTTTTTGTGTGGGCGTATTGTTGTTTTTTAATGTTTTTGTAAAAAAAAAAATTATACCAATTCTCACTATCGACTAATCTAGCAACACTTTTTGTGTGGGCGTATTGTTGTTTTTTAATGTTTTTGCAAAGAAAAAAAATCATACCAATTCTCACTATCGACTAATCTAGCAACACTTTTTGTGTGTGCGTGTTGTTTTAAATTTTTTTTGTAAAATTTTTTAGACCAATTCTCAATATCGACTAATCTAGCAACACTTTTTGTGTGGGCGTATTGTTGTTTTTTAATGTTTTTGCAAATAAAAAAAATCATACCAATTCTCACTATCGACTAATCTAGCAACACTTTTTGTGTGTGCGTGTTGTTTTAAAAAAATTTTGTAAAATTTTTTAGACCAATTCTCACTATCGACTAATCTAGCAACACTTTTGTGTGTGCCTATTGTTGTTGTTTTTGTAAAACATTTTTTTTAGACAAATTCTCACTATCGACTAATCTAGCAACATTTTTGTGTGTTGTTGTTTCTTTAAAAAAAATTTTTTGACAAATTCTCACTATTGACTAATCTAGCAGCAACACTTTTTGTGTGGGCATATTGTTGTTTTTTTAATGTTTTTGTAAAAAAAATGTTTTAGACCAATTCTCACTATCGACAAATCTAGCAACACTTTTTGTGTGTGCGTGTTGGGTTTTATAATTTTTTTTTGGACAAATTCTCACTATCGACTAATCTAGCAACACTTTTTGTGTGGGCGTATTGTTGTTTTTTAATATTTTTGTAAAAAACTATTTTTAGACAAATTCTCACTATCGACTAACCTAGCAAAAATTTTGTGTGGGCATATTATATTTTTTTATGTTTTTGTAAAAAACTATTTTTAGACAAATTCTCACTATCAACTAATCGAGCAACACTTTTTGTGTGTGCGTGTTTTTAAAAAAAAAATTTGTAAAACAAATCGTTTGACCAATTCTCACTATCGACTAATCTAGCAACACTTTTTGTGTGTGCGTGTAGTTTTTTTATTTTGTTTTAGTTTTTTTAGACCAATTCTCTCTATCGGCTAATCTAGCAACACTTGTGTGTGCGTGTTGGTGTTTAAAAAAAATATATATATATATATATATTAGGGCTGTAACGATACACCAAACCCACGATTCGGTTCGTATCACGATTTTTGACCCACGATTCGGTTCGTATCACGATTTTTTTGTGGGGGGTGGGAGAAAAAAAAAAAAATATTTTTAAAACAATATTTTTTATTAAATAACATTTGAAAAATCTTTATAAAGTGAACACCAAAGAACAAGATTAACTATGCTAATTATTAACAATTTAAATAGCCATATATAAAATAAATAAATAAATAAATAAATAGCCAAAGCTATAACTCTTCTGTTTTCTTTGTAACAAAATACTGTTGAAAAACAAACAGAACTAAACTCCATTGTGGAGATGATTCGAGCATGTTGAAAATTCTTCAATTTTGGGCCGGCGACAGCCCATGACGTCACTACCGGCGCGACCATAATATAAGGACCGCTGGGAGAATACATCATCATCTTCTTCGTCTTCACTGACTGGTCTGTTTGAAGAAACGTGCATTCTGGTAGGAATACAGTTTTCCTTTATTATCATGGCGAGCACTAGCAAGGCGTTCAATAAGTGTGTGGATCCGTGTTCTCGTTATTTGCGATGACACACACAATCTTTGCGTCTTTTGTTTGGGCAAGGAGCACGCACGCGATGTCCTTGAGGGGAAAATCTGTGTGCAACTAACGTTAGCTCAACTTTTGCAGGCAGGCGTCACATGATTGGAAAGGTAGTCACGGGGTGTGTCGCGATTCTCCCTTATCACACCGCGACACAGGATCGTGGATCTGAGTGTCGTGATTCCGGTTTCATATCGCGTATCGTTACAGCCCTAATATATATACACTTTTTGTCTGCGCGTATTGTTGTTTTGTAAATTTGTTGTAAAAAAAATATTTTGACCAATTCTCACTATCGACTAATCTAGCAACACTTTATGTGTGCGCGTATTGTTGTTTTTCTTTGGACAAATTCTCACTATCGACTAATCTAGCAACACTTTTTGTGTGGGCGTATTGTTGTTTTTTAATGTTTTTGTAAAAAAAAAAAATTATACCAATTCTCACTATCAACTAATCGAGCAACACACTTTTTGTGTGTGCGTTTTTTTAAAAAATTTTTGTAAAACAAATCGTTTGACCAATTCTCACTATCGACTAATCTAGCAACACTTTTTGTGTGTGCGTGTAGTTTTTTTATTTTGTTTTAGTTTTTTTAGACCAATTCTCTCTATCGGCTAATCTAGCAACACTTGTGTGTGCGTGTTGGTGTTTAAAAAAATAAATATATATATATATATATATATATATATATATTAGGGCTGTAACGATACACCAAACCCACGATTCGGTTCGTATCACGATTTTTGACCCACGATTCGGTTCGTATCACGATTTTTTTGTGGGGGGTGGGAGAAAAAAAAAGAAATATTTTTAAAACAATATTTTTTATTAAATAACATTTGAAAAATCTTTATAAAGTGAACACCAAATAACAAGATTAACTATGCTAATTATTAACAATTTAAATAGCCATATATAAAATAAATAAATAAATAAATAAATAGCCAAAGCTATAACTCTTCTGTTTTCTTTGTAACAAAATACTGTTGAAAAACAAACAGAACTAAACTCCATTGTGGAGATGATTCGAGCATGTTGAAAATTCTTCAATTTTGGGCCGGCGACAGCCCATGACGTCACTACCGGCGCGACCATAATATAAGGACCGCTGGGAGAATACATCATCATCTTCTTCGTCTTCACTGACTGGTCTGTTTGAAGAAACGTGCATTCTGGTAGGAATACAGTTTTCCTTTATTATCATGGCGAGCACTAGCAAGGCGTTCAATAAGTGTGTGGATCCGTGTTCTCGTTATTTGCGATGACACACACAATCTTTGCGTCTTTTGTTTGGGCAAGGAGCACGCACGCGATGTCCTTGAGGGGAAAATCTGTGTGCAACTAACGTTAGCTCAACTTTTGCAGGCAGGCGTCACATGATTGGAAAGGTAGTCACGGGGTGTGTCGCGATTCTCCCTTATCACACCGCGACACAGGATCGTGGATCTGAGTGTCGTGATTCCGGTTTCATATCGCGTATCGTTACAGCCCTAATATATATATACACTTTTTGTCTGCGCGTATTGTTGTTTTGTAAATTTGTTGTAAAAAAAATATTTTGACCAATTCTCACTATCGACTAATCTAGCAACACTTTATGTGTGCGCGTATTGTTGTTTTTCTTTGGACAAATTCTCACTATCGACTAATCTAGCAACACTTTTTGTGTGGGCGTATTGTTGTTTTTTAATGTTTTTGTAAAAAAAAAATTATACCAATTCTCACTATCGACTAATCTAGCAACACTTTTTGTGTGGGCGTATTGTTGTTTTTTAATGTTTTTGTAAAAAAATAAATTATACCAATTCTCACTATCGACTAATCTAGCAACACTTTTTGTGTGGGCGTATTGTTGTTTTTTAATGTTTTTGCAAAGAAAAAAAATCATACCAATTCTCACTATCGACTAATCTAGCAACACTTTTTGTGTGTGCGTGTTGTTTTAAAAATTTTTTGTAAAATTTTTTAGACCAATTCTCAATATCGACTAATCTAGCAACACTTTTTGTGTGTGCGTGTTGTTGTTTTTTTGTTGTTGTTTTTTTAAAACCAATTCTCAATATCGACTAATCTAGCAACACTTTTTGTGTGGGCGTATTGTTGTTTTTTAATGTTTTTGCAAATAAAAAAAATTATACCAATTCTCACTATCGACTAATCTAGCAAAAGCACTCTTTGTGTGGGCATATTGTTGTTTTTTAAAGTTTTTGTAAAAAACTATTTTTAGACCAATTCTCACTATCGACTAAGCTAGCAAAAATTTTGTGTGATCAGAGCTTGTTTCGCGAGTTAATTGGGGGCTTCAGAGCGCGTTTCGCGAGTCAATTGGTTCAGTTCGGGACATCAGACCGTGTTTCGCGAGTCAATTGGGGGCTTCAGAGCGCGTTTCGCGAGTCAATTGGTTCAGTTCGGGACATCAGACCGTGTTTCGCGAGTCAATTGGGGGCTTCAGAGCGCGTTTCGCGAGTCAATTGGTTCAGTTCGGGGCTTCAGAGCTTGTTTCGCGAGTCAATTGGTTCAGTTTGGGGCATCAGAGCGTGTTTCGCGAGTCAATTGGGGGCTTCAGAGCGCGTATCGCGAGTCAGTTGGTTCAGTTCGTGGCTTCAGAGCGCATTTCGCGAGTCAATTGGTTCAGTTCGGGGCTTCAGAGCGTGTTTCACGAGTCAATTGGTTCAGTTCGGGGCTTCAGAGCGCGTTTTGCGAGTCAATTGGTTCAGTTCCGGGCTTCAGAGCGCGTTTCGCGAGTCAATTGGTTCAGTTCGGGACTTCAGAACGCGTTTGGCGAGTCAATTGGTTCGGTTCGTGGCTTCAGAGCGCGTTTCGCGAGTCAAATGGGGGCTTCAGAGCGGGTTTCGCGAGTCAATTGGTTCAGCTCGGGGCTTCAGAGCGCGTTTCGCGAGTCAATTGGTTCAGTTCGGGTCTTCAGAGCGCGTTTCGCGAGTCAATTGGTTCAGTTCGGGTCTTCAGAGCGCGTTTCGCGAGTCAATTGGTTCAGTTCGGTTCTTCAGAGCGCGTTTCGCAAATCTATTAGTTCAGTTCGGGGCTTCAGAGCGCGTTTCGCGAGTCAATTGGTTCAGTTCGGGACATCAGACCGTGTTTCGCGAGTCAATTGGGGGCTTCAGAGCGCGTTTCGCGAGTCAATTGGTTCAGTTCGGGGCTTCAGAGCGCGTTTCGCGAGTCAATTGGTTCAGTTCGGGGCTTCAGAGCGCGTTTTGCGAGTCATTTGGTTCAGTTCGGGGCTTCAGAGCGCGTTTCGCGAGTCAATTGGTTCAGTTCGGGGCTTCAGAGCGCGTTTCGCGAGTCAATTGGGGGCTTCAGAGCGCGTATCGCGAGTCAATTGGTTCAGTTCGTGGCTTCAGAGCGCATTTCGCGAGTCAATTGGTTCAGTTCGGGGCTTCAGAGCGCGTTTCACGAGTCAACTGGTGCAGTTCGGGGCTTCAGAGCACGTTTTGCGAGTCAATTGGTTCAGTTCCGGGCTTCAGAGCGCGTTTCGCGAGTCAATTGGTTCAGTTCGGGGCTTCAGAGCGCGTTTCGCGAGTCAATTCGTTCAGTTCGGGACTTCAGAACGCGTTTGGCGAGTCAATTGGTTCGGTTCGTGGCTTCAGAGCGCGTTTCGCGAGTCAATTGGTTCAGTTCGGGGCTTCAGAGCGCGTTTCGCGAGTCAATTAGTTCAGCTCGGGGCTTCAGAGCGCGTTTCGCGAGTCAATTGGTTCAGCTCGGGGCTTCAGAGCGCGTTTCGCGAGTCAATTAGTTCAGCTCGGGGCTTCAGAGCGCGTTTCGCGAGTCAATTGGTTCAGTTCGGGGCTTCAGAGCGCGTTTCGCGAGTCAATTGGGTGCTTCAGAGCGCGTTTGGCGAGTCAATTGGTTCAGTTCGGGGCTTCAGAGCGCGTTTCGCGAGTCAATTGGTTCAGTTTGGGGCTTCAGAGCGCGTTTCGCGAGTCAATTGGTTCAGTTTGGGGCTTCAGAGCACGTTTCGCGAGTCAACGTTTGTTCAGTTCGGGGCTTGCAGAGAAACACACTCCTTCATCACTTTACACACAATACACCTCACATCTGCCAAATAGCGCGTTTCATAATAAATACATATTCAAATACGTCACATAAATAGTACACATGTAGCTACACCAAATAAGTCTATGATGTGGGTGACTTGTTTGAAAGTGTGTTTTTCGTGTGTTTGCTAATATCCCTATTAAAACGTTTACACATAGTGTTAATAAAGACATTAACGATGCATGTTGAAGATGTTAGCATGGAGATTGATTGTAAATCTGCTGTTTATGAGTATGTTTATCAGATATTGCTTCATTATGAAATAAGCGTTCGTCAGCAGGCATTATGAAGAGGATTGCTAATAAATGTTAAATGTTGAATAAAGATGCAAAATATGTCAACATTGTAGATGTAATCTTTTGAACAAAACTTCAAAGGCATGTCATTCTCCTATAATTAATGTGTTTTTTTTACAAAGGACTAGTCATTTTGCGTTGGTAGATGGTACGTCATTTTTAATGTTTTTTTTTTGTATTGAAAGACAAAAAGTACAATCTGTCCAATCAGTGCAACTTTTTACAATCTGTAAATAACAATCAATACAAACAAACATAAAGAACAGCAGCTTACAGTATATATGTGCAAAAATAAACTTCTGGTTACAAGTACAAACCTTTAAAATATTGACCATATTCAATATAAACACAATGTATAAAATAACTATAACATTTCTGCTATGGTCAGTTATTGTTTTTTGCTGTTCCGTTGCCTGGGGCACCCAAAATCTACGTCGTATCCTTCTTCGTAATCTCCATAGTAACAAATACAGCGCAATTGCCTTTCTTCTATCTACAATCCGTACTGCACATAAACACAGATGCACATGTACAGTGTAAATAAAACAAATACAGTAATATAAACTATTCTAATAATAAATCAAGACCAATTAGATTTGAAATTGCCCATTCTGTACAGAAGACTCTGTTCAGCCGCGCGCTGCAAACGCTACAGGTGTGAAAGGGCAATGGGCGCGCGCTGCTCCTACTCTGCATACGCACCGCTTCTGCGCCGCTCACGCTTGCAGTGTGAAACGGGCGGCTTCAGAGCGCGTTTCGTGAGTCAATTGGGTAAGTTCGGGGCTTCAGAGCGCGTTTCGCGAGTCCATTGGTTCAGTTTGGGGCTTCAGAGCGCGTTTCGCGAGTCAATTCGTTCAGTTCGGGCATCAGAGCGTGTTTCGCGAGTCAATTGGGGGCTTCAGAGCGCGTTTGGCGAGTCAATTGGTTCAGTTCAGGGCTTCAGAGCGCGTTTCGCGAGTCAATTGGTTCAGTTTGGGGCTTCAGAGCGCGTTTCGCGAGTCAATTGGTTCAGTTTGGGGCTTCAGAGCGCGTTTGGCGAGTCAATTCATTCAGTTCGGGCATCAGAGCGCGTTTCGCGAGTCAATTGGTTGAGTTCAGGGCTTCAGAGCGCGTTTCGCGAGTCAATTGGTTCAGTTCGGGGCTTCAGAGCGCGTTTCGCGAGTCAATTGGTTCAGTTTGGGGCTTCAGAGCGCGTTTGGCGAGTCAATTCATTCAGTTCGGGCATCAGAGCGCGTTTCGCGAGTCAATTGGTTCAGTTCGGGGCTTCAGAGCGCGTTTCGCGAGTCAATTCGTTCAGTTCGGGGCTTCAGAGCGCGTTTCGCGAGTCAATTGGTTCAGTTCGGGGCTTCAGAGCGCGTTTCGCGAGTCAATTCGTTCAGTTCGGGGCTTCAGAGCGCGTTTCGCGAGTCAATTCGTTCAGTTCGGGGCTTCAGAGCGCGTTTCGCGAGTCAATTGGTTCAGTTCGGGGCTTCAGAGCGCGTTTCGCGAGTCAATTCGTTCAGTTCGGGGCTTCAGAGCGCGTTTCGCGAGTCAATTCGTTCAGTTCGGGGCTTCAGAGCGCGTTTCGCGAGTCAATTCGTTCAGTTCGGGGCTTCAGAGCGCGTTTCGCGAGTCAATTCGTTCAGTTCGGGGCTTCAGAGCGCGTTTCGCGAGTCAATTCGTTCAGTTCGGGGTTTCAGAGCGCGTTTCGCGAGTCAATTGGTTCAGTTCGGGGCTTCAGAGCGCGTTTCGCGAGTCAATTCGTTCAGTTCGGGGCTTCAGAGCGCGTTTCGCGAGTCAATTGGTTCAGTTCGGGGCTTCAGAGCGCGTTTCGCGAGTCAATTCGTTCAGTTCGGGGCTTCAGAGCGCGTTTCGCGAGTCAATTCGTTCAGTTCGGGGCTTCAGAGCGCGTTTCGCGAGTCAATTGGTTCAATATGAATCAAATTCATATGATATTGTACAAGCGTACTCGTACAAAGTTCTAGGACTTTTACTCTTGCTGTCATTGGCCATTGCCTCAACTCTCGTGCAGATTGTGCCCATTATAAGTAGTCTGAGTGTTTAAATCATAAAGTTTATATTAAGTCCATTAGATTCTTTATTAACCTTTACAAATTGGTGCCATCTCTTCCCGTTGCAACATGATATCAGTCCACACCTCACATTCTGCCTTTCTGTCCATGTTGATTTGTATTGAACACGTCTGTCTAAGAAACAAGAGTCTGGAAATGCTAGTTTAACTTGTCATGTGACAAATCAGATCACTTAAAGTTATTCACGCCAAGAACAATAACTATAATGAGAACTACTGTATTTTGGCATCCACACACCAACAAATGATAAAGTTCAATGTATTATTATACACGATGCAGTTAAGTTGTTGTCTGCCACACGTGTGCTCAAGCTCTTAGAAGTCAGGTGGATCCTGATTGGCTGTTTTTATTGTTATTTAGCTGGAAAGTTTATTCCAATTATATTGTCCATCTGTCTTTTTAGATGTTAAAAGAAAATTAAAATTGATTCTAATGATATTGTTACTCTGTCATTAAATGTTAAATAGTTGCAGTGTGGACTCTAAATGAGGCCTTTAAACTGCTTACAACAAAACCGGCAACATATAATCATGTTTACAGCTTTTTCTAAAAAAACGTTTTCCTCTCATTTCGTTAAACTTAAACACACAATTCTGCCTATTTCTCTTCATCTTATTCCTTTACTCCCTCCCTCACTCGCTCAAACATTCTTTTTGCTCTGTTGTAAGGTAGAAACGGAGAGTTTGCATGATGGCCTTTTCCAGTTTTAGCAACTGAACGGCTACTAGTGAGGGTCAGCAAGTTCTTGTCACGATGAGCCCTCGCCAGGTAAGGTTTGTATAAAATTATAATCACTGTTTATTAATCAAATCCTATGACATGTATATTTTGGTGAATTAACTTCATTATATCTGTCTTAACTTATATGTTTAACCAACATCAGTAATTAAACATGGGGTCAATAGATATTTTCTTGTTTTACAGCCAAAATGGAAGACCAAAAACACAAAGAAAATCAATCACAGCAAGCCAGTCAAAGCAGTCCTGTTGGGAACGAGGAAGGAATGGGGTCTTCTTGTGCCCGAACAGAAAAGACAGAGAGCTAAACATTTACTCATTTCCATTGGTATGTCTGTATTCAAGAAATACAGTTAATGTTGTACAACATTTGACGTTTATCTCTCAAAGGATGCTTCAAGTCAGCAGTTATAATTTTTCACATATACATCTTTTCATAGCTGCTGGAATGATTAAATCAGCTCTGCATCATTTCTGGAATTTGGGAAGAAAATGACTGAACATGCGGAGTACTGACACTTGCACCTGTATTCACCAACACTGTTTCTCTAGAGTTATTGTTGACGTATTGTTTTGTCTGTTTGTTTGAAGGAGGATGAAGCCAGTTGATGAATATATCAATTCAATGGCCACCAAGTGCTGCACTACTGTCTGAACCCATCAGATATTTGCTTTGAAGACTGCATTCATGAACAGCTCTACTGCGACAGCTCAGATGTTACGGCCCGTAAAAGAAACTTCACAACTGAACAACTGGAAGGAAGTGGTGAAGGGATTCTTTTGGCCCATACCTCCAACAACATTCAACAGGAATCAATGGTAAGTCCAGTGCAACAGCTATAAATAATATTATATATCGTTTATTGATTTACAACACCCTGAATTATTTTGTCCCTCCGGGACATTTACACCAGGAGGTGTGTGAGGAAAGCACAGAGACTCCAGCCACCCGAACCATGGACTGCTTACACTGTTACCATAAGCAGAACACGCACCAGCAGCTAAGACAAGTTCTTTCCACAGGCAATCAGACTGAACTGAACTCGTACCAGTAACACCACACACGCACCCCACCAACCTCATATGTACTGCACTCTGTCACTTACACTGACTGGACTCACTATTATTCTGCAGCCTGACATTCTGTTTGCACTAATTCATACTGTACTGCACTGCAAAGGTATATGTGTTCTAGGGCTGCACCATATATTGCTTGCGATTTTCATACGCATCTCGTCAATAAAGCCGTTGTTCTGTCAGATTTTCCTACCTCCCATTAAAACAGTGGGTAGTACAATTCGACAACGAAAAATACTACCTGTTAAATTATATTTAATTAATTTGTACACCTACCACAACCCTAAACTTACTCTTACAGTAATTCAGATACATGAAATATTGTCGTTCAGCGTGAGAAAAAGGATGCAATATTGATGCGCGCATGCGCAATAAGCCGAGGTAGGAAAATCTGACGGGTAGGATAAAATGTCAGGACAACGGTTCTGTGATGATTAATAAATCTCCATCTCCTCTTTTCAAATGTAGCGGCATTTAATACACAGAGCCGTAGTTCACAGACAAGCTACGCAATATCACGTTCAATATTGCAGGCGATTCATCGCTGAGGTGATGGAGATGTATTAATCATCACAGAACCGGCTTTACTGACGATGCGCATGACAATTTCTATATATAAAATATATGTGTTGCATATAGATTCAATATTTGTCATCCATACTGTCATGCTGCTGAGTTTGCACAAAAGACTTTCACCACCTGTACTCTTGCGTTCATGGTATTGTGACAATAAAGTGATTTGGTTTTAATTTGGTCTCGACTTTTGTGCATGAGTTGTAGTGTAGGATGCTGGATAACAACTGCAAATTGTTCATGACATTTAAGAAGAAGATTGTGATGGGGACACGGACAAGCAAGCAGGAGGAAGAAAACCAGGAGAGCTCTGATGATAAGGAAATTGAATGTGATTCTATGATGCTCAAGACATTTTATCATATACAGTGCTCAGTGTAAATGAGTACACCCCCTTTGAAAAGTTACATTTTAAACAATATCTCAATGAACACAAAAACATTTTCCAAAATGTTGACAAGACTAAGTTCTATATAACATCTGTTTAACTTATACCATGAAAGTAAGGTTAATAATATAACTTAAAGAACAAAATTTTCAGTTTTATTCAAATTAGGGTGATGCAAAAATGAGTACACCCCACTGAAAGTCTAAAATGTTCTTGGATGACTAATAAATGTTTTTGGAACTGATGGTTTCAAAACTGTATGGCGTCTCAAAGGTGAGGAATACAGAGAACAATGCATGGTGCTTACAGTGAAACATGGTGGTGGCAGTGTCCTTATGTGGGGCTGCATGAGTGCTGCTGGTGTCTGGGAATTCTGAAGAGACAAGTTAAGTATCACTCTCCATCCAGAATCCAATCTCTAAAAGAGGTCATTCTTGAAGAATGGAAAAAGATAGATCTGGCAAAATGTCACCAACTTGTTCATTCCATGCCTAGAAGACTTGGTGCTGTCATTAAAAATCATGGAGGCCATACAAAGCACTAGATTTAGTCGTTTTTGTTGTGGGGTGTACTCATTTTTGCATCACCCTAATTTGAGTAAAACTGAAAAATGTGTAATCTAAGTTATATTATTAACCTTACTTTCATGTTATAAGTTAAACAGATGTTATATTAAACTTAGTCTTGTCAACATTTTGGAAATGGTTTTTGTGTTCATTGAGATATTGTTTACAATTTTACTTTTCAAAGGGGGTGTACTCATTTACGCTGAGCACTGTATATACATTTGGGTTGTGACCTGAATAATACAATATGGTATAATACAACAACCCACTTTTATTTCTCTTGAATATGTTTTGTCGTAATAGATTTGGTTCAGTTTGGGACTTCAGAGCGCAGAGCGCAAATCATTTGATTAAATTCGGGGCTTCAGAGCGCGTTTCGCGAGTCAATTGGTTCAGTTCGGGACTTCAGAGCGCAGAGCGCAAATCATTTGATTAAATTCGGGGCTTCAGAGCGCGTTTCGCGAGTCAATTGGTTCAGTTCGGGGCTTCAGAGCGCGTTTCGTGAGTCAATTGGTTCATTTCGGGGCTTCAGAGCGCGTTTCGCGAGTCAATTGGTTCAGTTCGGGTCTTCAGAGCGCGTTTCGCGAGTCAATTGGTTCAGTTCGGGGCTTCAGAGCGCGTTTCGCGAGTCAATTGGTTCAGTTCGGGGCTTCAGAGCGCGTTTCGCGAGTCAATTGGTTCAGATCGGGGCTTCAGAGCGCGTTTCGCGAGTCAATTGGTGTGTCATTTAGTTAAATTCGGGGCTTCAGAGCGCGTTTCGCGAGTCAATTGGTGTGTCATTTAGTTCAGTTCGGGGATTCAGAGCGCGTTTCGCGAGTCAATTGGTCCAGTTCGGGGCTTCAGAGCGCGTTTCGCGAGTCAATTGGTTCAGTTCGGGTCTTCAGAGCGCGTTTCGCGAGTCAATTGGTTCAGTTCGGGGCTTAAGAGCGCGTTTCGCGAGTCAATTGGTTCAGTTCGGGGCTTCAGAGCGCGTTTCGCAAGTCAACTGGGGGCTTCAGAGCGCGTTTCGCGAGTCAATTGGTTCAGTTCGGGACTTCAGAGCGCGTTTCGCGAGTCAATTGGTTCAGTTCGGGGCTTAAGAGCGCGTTTCGCGAGTCAATTGGTTCAGTTCGGGGCTTAAGAGCGCGTTTCGCGAGTCAATTGGTTCAGTTCGGGGCTTCAGAGCGCGTTTCGCAAGTCAACTGGGGGCTTCAGAGCGCGTTTCGCGAGTCAATTGGTTCAGTTCGGGACTTCAGAGCGCGTTTCGCGAGTCAATTGGTTCAGTTCGGGGCTTCAGAGCGCGTTTGGCGAGTCAATTGGTTAAGTTCGGGGCTTCAGAGCGCGTTTCGCGACCCAAATGGGGGCTTCAGAGCGCGTTTCGCGAGTCAATTGGTTCAGTTCGGGACTTCAGAGCGCGTTTCGCGAGTCAATTGGTTCAGCTCGTGGCTTCAGAGCGCGTTACACACACACACACACACACACACACACACACACACACTCGCTCTCTCTCTCTCTCTCTCTCTCTCTCTCTCTCTCTCACACACGCGCACACACACACACACACACACACACACACACACACATATACGCACGTACACACACGTACACACACACTCTCACAACAGTCCACTCTGTAAGTCATACAGCCAGATCTCGTCGTTTGGAAGAAAAACTTCACGATCAGCCACCGACTGCAGAGAAACACACTCTTTCATCACTTTACACACAATACACCTCACATCTGCCAAACAGCGCGTTTCATAATAAATACATATTCAAATACGTCACATAAATAGTACAGATGTAGCTACACCAAATAAGTCTATGATGTGGGTGACTTGTTTGAAAGTGTGTTTTTCGTGTGTTTGCTAATATCCCTATTAAAACGTTTACACATAGTGTTAATAAAGACATTAACGATGCATGTTGAAGATGTTAGCATGGAGATTGCTTGTAAATCTGCTGTTTATGAGTATGTTTATCAGATATTGCTTCATTATGAAATAAGCGTTCGTCAGCAGGCATTATGAAGAGGTTTTCTAATAAATGTTAAATGTTGAATAAAGATGCAAAATATGTCAACATTGTAGATGTAATCTTTTGAACAAAACTTCAAAGGCATGTCATTCTCCTATAATTAATGTGTTTTTTTTACAAAGGACTAGTCATTTTGCGTTGGTAGATGGTACGTCATTTTTAATGTTTTTTTTATTTTTATTGAAAGACAAAAAGTACAATCTGTCCAATCAATACAACTTTTTAAAATCTGTAAATAACAATCAATACAAACAAACATAAAGAACAGCAGCTTACAGTATATATGTGCAAAAATAAACTTCTGGTTAAAAGTACAAACCTTTACAATATTGACCATATTCAATATAAACACAATGTATAAAATAACTATAACATTTCTGCTATGGTCAGTTATTGTTTTTTGCTGTTCCGTTGCCTGGGGCACCCAAAATCTACGTCGTATCCTTCTTCGTAATCTCCATAGTAACAAATACAGCGCAATTGCCTTTCTTCTATCTACAATCCGTACTGCACATAAACACAGATGCACATGTACAGTGTAAATAAAACAAATACAGTAATATAAACTATTCTAATAATAAATCAAGACCAATTGTATTTAAAATTAGATTCGAATTTGCCCATTCTGTACAGAAGACTCTGTTCAGCCGCACGCTGCAAACGCTACAGGTGTGAAAGGGCAATGGGCGCGCGCTGCTCCTACTCTGCATACGCACCGTTTCTGCGCCGCTCACGCTTGCAATGTGAAACGGCGTCTTCAGAGCGCGTTTCGTGAGTCAATTGGTTCAGTTCGGGGCTTCAGAGCGCGTTTCGCGAGTCCATTGGTTCAGTTCGGGGCTTCAGAGCGCGTTTCGCGAGTCAATTGTTTCAGTTCGGGGCTTCAGAGCGCGTTTCGCGAGTCAATTGGTTCAGTTCGGGGCTTCAGAGCGCGTTTGGCAGGTCAATTGATTCAGTTCGGGGCTTCAGAGCGCGTTTGGCAGGTCAATTGGTTCAGTTCGGGGCTTCAGAGCGCGTTTGGCGAGTCAATTGGTTCAGCTCGGGGCTTCAGAGCGCGTTTGGCGAGTCAATTGGTTCAGTTCGGGGCTTCAGAGCGCGTTTCGCGAGTCAAATGGGGGCTTCAGAGCGCATTTGGCGAGTCAATTGGTTCAGTTCGGGGCTTCAGAGCGCATTTCGCGAGTCAATTGGTTCAGTTCGGGGCTTCAGAGCGCGTTTCGCGAGTCAATTGGTTCAGTTCGGGGCTTCAGAGCGCGTTTCGCGAGTCAATTGGTTCAGTTCGGGGCTTCAGAGCGCGTTTCGCGAGTCAGTTGGTTCAGTTCGGGGCTTCAGAGCGCGTTTGGCGAGTCAATTGGTTCAGTTCGGGGCTTCAGAGCGCATTTCGCGAGTCAAATGGGGGCTTCAGAGCGCGTTTCGCGAGTCAATTGGTTCAGTTCGGGGCATCAGAGCAAGTTTCGCGAGTCAATTGGGGGCTTCAGAGCGCGTTTCGCGAGTCAATTGGTTCAGTTCGGGGCTTCAGAGCGCGTTTCGCGAGTCAATTGGTTCAGTTCGGGACTTCAGAGCGCAGAGCGCAATTCATTTGATTAAATTCGGGACTTCAAAGCGCAAATCATTTGGTTCAGTTTGGGACTTCAGAGCACAAAGCGCAATTAATTTGATTCAGTTCAGGTCTTTAGAGCGCATAGCACAGAGCACAGAGCGCGATTCATTTGATTCAGTTCAGGTCTTCAGAGCGCAGAGCGCAAATCATTTGATTTAGTTCGCGACATCAGAGCGCGAATTATTTGATTCAGTTCGGGACTTCAGAGCGCAGATCGCAAATCATTTGGTTCAGTTCGGGACTTCAAAGCGCAAATTATTTGGTTCAGTTCGGGACTTCGGAGCGCAGAACGCGTATCATTTGATTCAGTTCGGGACTTCAGATCGCGAATCATTTGGTTCAGTTCGGGACTTCAAAGAGCAGAGCGCAAATCATTTGGTTCAGTTCGGGACTTCAGAGCGCAAATCATTTGATTCAGTTCGGGACTTCAGAGCGCAAATCATTTGATTCAGTTCGGGAATTCAGAGCGTAGAGCGCATATCATATGGTTCAGTTCGGGACTTCAGAGCGCAGAGCGCAAATTATTTGGTTCAGTTCGGGACTTCGGAGCGCAGAGCGCGTATCATTTGATTCAGTTCGGGACTTTAGAGCGCAGATCGCGAATCATTTGGTTCAGTTCGGGACTTCAAAGCGCAAATTATTTGGTTCAGTTCGGGACTTCAGAGCACAGAGCGCGACTCATTTGATTCAGTCCGGGATTTCAGAGCGAAGAGCGTAGAGCGCGAATCATTTTATTCAGTTCGGGACTTCAGAGCGCAAATCATTTGATTCAGTTCGGGAATTCAGAGTGCAGAGCGCAATTCATGTGATTCAGTTCGGGAATTCAGAGCGAAGAGCGTAGAGCGCGAATCATTTGATTCAGTTCGGGAATTCAGAGCACAGAGCGCAAATTATATGGTTCAGTTCGGGACTTCAGAGCACAGAGCGCGAACCATATGGTTCAGTTTGGGATTTCAGAGTGCAGATCGAGAATCATTTGATTCAGTTCGGGACTTCAGAGCGCAGAGCGCAGATAGCGAATCATTTGGTTCAGTTCGGAACTTCAGAGCGCAGATCGCGAATCATTTGGTTCAGTTCTGGATTTCAGAGCGCATGCGAACGGAGCGGTCATATTTCCTTCAGAGCGAGAGCGCTTGCTCAATACGCTCAGCGCCGCTAGCTCAGCCCAAAATGCCCATTTGGTAATTTGCTAATTCCAGAATCAGTGGAATAGGCTAAGCAATAGTTTGTCTCAAGCTGATATTTCTAAAAGCAAATTCTAAAAAAGATTGACAGACGTTTTAAAAGACCGAATTTCCCCGCAGCTTTGGTCTATTTTAATTTTAGAAAGTGTGTTTATTTTATTTACGCCACGAAATAATTATTTAAGTGCATTTCATCTTGTGTGTGCTTTCATGGGCCTGATAAGCATTTTGTGAAATTCTATATCTGCATGTCATCTTGTGTGTTTTCAATATGAAGCGTGTTTTAATGGAAAATTATACTTTTTCAGTTATTTAATTCTTTACGAAAGTTTTCCAAGTGGCTTCAAAAACAAGACACATTTTTAAATTAAGAATTTTTATTTTATACATTTAAATTAGGAATGTTCATTTCGGTTATTTTTCCTAACCGTTAACCGACAAGAATATTTGCAATTAGAACTGAATTAATTTACAAAGAAAGAAGTGTCTGTGACCAGTTAAAAATACTAACATTTGTTTTTCGGGGATTATTCATTTTACATGCGCAAAAAGCAGCAAACAACAGAACGAGGATTTACATGATCATATCATTATCACCCACCTGCAGCACTTCTGCGAGCAGAGAAACACATAATAAAGCTAGGCGCTATATATTATAACGAATAAATAGGCATATACTATAAATATATTTTCACTTAAATAATAATTTAAGAAAACAAAAGAAAAACTGTGCAACAAGCAGCCTACTCTAAAAAAAATCTTGGGTTATTTTTTAAACCCAAATGCTGGGTTGAGCCTTTTGGGTCATTTTTTGGGGTTCTTTTTTCAGTGTTTGGGTAGTTTGTGTACATTTTATTTTATCTATAAAATTGTTTCTGTGCAGTATATCGTTCAAATATATGCAGAGCAACATACAGGCGCAGGGTGTGAATCACTAAACAAACGTCGCTCGTGTCGGTTTTATTGCTTGATGAAGAGTCTAATGCTTTGCATAAAATAAACTATTATATTTATAAAAATACAGAATACAAATACTTTGGATGTTAAAATATGTCCTCAGAGCTGTTTACTGTTTACACACACACATACTGGTTTTTGTGGTTAAGCAGGACTTTGATGGCCAAACCGGTTTAAGGGGACATGACCATACACATCACACAAACGTGTCAATATGCTGCATTACCAAGACTGAGGTGGTTAAAGAGTACCGGATCTCTTTAACACAACACAGCATACAACATTACCAATGAATGGTTTTAGAAGTACTTTAATAACAACTTAAAATTGTGACATAAAAACAAACAAACAAAAACTCAAGTGAAATCTACCAACTTAAAAAATTTAATAAATAGTGTAATCTTTCTATAAAAAGGGATGCCACACAAAACCAAAAAATTTAAATAAATGAAATCCATCAACTTAAAAAAACTATAAATCTAAAGGCATGCCACATGTTGTAAGTACCTCACTAAATGGATAGTAAACGTGATTAACTCTCGGAGGACGCAATAAATGCTGCAGATGTGTAAAGACTGATTTATCTTTGAGTGACAGTTCATCCAAAGATCAACAAGAGATTGAGCAATTGAGAGAATTGTCATTTTTTGACAAACTAACAGTTGAACTTAAACAGATTTCTACAGTGAGATAGAACTGCTGCCATACCAGTTTTGCATTATGGACAATAACAATAACAACAATCAAAGTGCTAATTATAATGGAACGGCATCAAAAGAGACACAGGATGTACTGTAACATCACTTACTTTGGGTTTTCCTTTTTAAGCTAATTCCTCGATTTCTTACAAAATCCCGTATGTTCTGTGCACTGCGTCTCACCAAAACAGGATCCTCAGCAGTCTTACACTGCTGGCATTCAGTCAATGTGGCCAGTTTTCCTTTAGCTATATGGCCCTTAAAATGTTTCATTACAGCTGTAATTTCAGCATTTGACCAGGCCACTTTCTGCCCTCTCCGTGGGTTTTCAGTTTCTGCCTCACTCTCACTCTCTGTACAGAAGAACACATACTTTAGTGAGTTCTAACACTGAGTGTGAGCTCATGTACTTACATTGATGGTGGTATTGCAATTTAAACCTCTGGCACCTTCAGGAACTTCAGTGGTGCTCGCAATGGGTATCTTCTGAACATCTGCAGAAAATCAGTCATATAATGATCAGGAAACTCAGAAGTAACTCAGAAGAACATTTAATATATATATATATTAATTATAATATAATATATACTAGAGGTGGGCATAGATTAATTTTTTTAATCTAGATTAATCTAGATTAATTTTGGAATTAATCTAGATTAAAATGGCTCATTTGAATTCTGCCGAAGGCATTCAGAATATGTGTGCTACCCAAATAATGACTAAAAGTAAGTCTTTGAGAACGGGTTTCTCAAGCCAGGTGGCGCATTAGACCAGGGGCTCATCTCCTGTTTCCAAAATGCATCACAAACTTGAATCTCTTCCCGTCCCAATCCCACGAAAAAACTGGAGGAAAATCCCGTTCCACTCCCGGAAGAATGACTCCCATTCCCTCACACTCCCGTGTTGTTGTTTTTTTGGGGGTTTTTGCCGATAACTGTCAATTACAGTAAAAATATAGTACAGATCACAGCAAGCCCACCTTATTAGTTGAATAAAAACCCAAAATGTCGTTTTTTGTTATTATATTGAACTGAAAGCCATTTTATGCACAGTGTTGCACAGATTACATTTCATGTAAATCATCCATGCTAACACACACGTCTTCTATTTTTATTTTTTAGACATTTCACTCTCTATAGATATATTTTTCAAAGACGGATTTTCTCGCTCAAGTTCACATGAGACCTAAAGCGCATCCTGTTTGCTTAAAAGCGCAACGTTTCGTTGTTATTCTGAGTGCACACAAATAAACGCAGAGTCTTTACAGATTCGAAAGATGTATTAGGCTACTTTTATCTGTATGACCAAAAATGACGGAGATTGTAAGAGCAAGTGAACGCACCGGAGCCTGTCCTGCAGCAAACGCGCTTCCACACAAACACTTCAATAGCGCACATTTCTCTAGGTTAACATCATATTGAGCGGCCATGTAAAGTTGCTACTACATACATCTTTCAGATGAAAAGCCATATTTGAGGTTGATGAATGATAGGTGCGCGTTTGGATGTCCTGCCCGATTGTATTACCACATAGACCAGCCGTTAACAATCTGTCCATCACGGACTGCGAGCCTCTAGTTCGAAGACTCGTTCTCGCCACCTACAGTGCAATTCAGCTAGGTATACATCCGCGCTAAAATATCAGGGTGAAAGTCATCATAGCTTGCGTAGTATAGACCCAGCTCCCAACCCAACTTTGAGAATAGATTAACGGCGATATTTTTTTTATCGCCGATAAGAGTCTCGCGTTAACGCAGCACGTTAACGCCGATAACGGCCCACCACTAATATATACACATTCATTCTAAAGGACTTGGCCTGTTAAACATTTCTTTTTTTAAGTCATTTATCAGTTTTTGCCTTAACATGATAAGTCTCAACCTATTGGTATAGCCAGATACCTATGGATTTGCCCAAATACCGAATCCGTATTCGGAAAGGCAGGGAAAACGAATAATGCGTTCTATGGAGCCACAAAAGCGACATGGTTAGCCGCTTGCTTGCAGTAGCCTGATAAATTACAGTACATAAAATGTCACTTACCACTAGGCTTGCTGCGATAGACGGTGTTGGCACTGATACCAGTGTTAAACCGGAACACCGGTTACGGCGCACCGTCCCTCACCGTCATTAATGAATTTTTTTTATAGTAATAAAATAATTTAGTTCAGTTAGAGATCAGGCACTACAATTAAAACTGAACGCGGCTGCTCAATGCAGGACACCGAACGAACGACAGTCATACATCACAGATCAGATTTAATTTATCACGTGAGGAGAGTGAGTCGTGCTGACAGACAAGAAGCGTGAGGCGAGACAAACGAGACGATGGCAGAAGAGTTTCAAAACGAAATGTAAAAGCACCTGTTTACCATTTATCTAAGTTGATATTGGAAGTTTTTTTAACATTCGTTTCTCATTTATTTGGTTCCACAGTATTTGCAGATTTGTATTTTATTTAAACTGTGTATTGTTAATAAAAGTTATATGTTGTATTTTATTGTTGCTTGAATTGAATTCAAGAAATTGATGCCGAATTGCCGCTAATTTAAAAGTGAAAGTAAAATGCGCACGGTGCTTTTACAAGCTATTTAAGCAAAGAAAGTGAGGGAAAGTGGGAAAACTCAAACGAACTAAAAACAAACAAACTGCTTGATGCTGATTTGCCACAAATTTTATAGTGAAAGTAAAACATGCACAGAGCTTTTACAATCTATTTAAAACCGAAGGAAAGCGAGGAAAAGAGGGAAAACTCAAACGACCCCCTCCCCCCTCACCACGGTGATACCGGTATTACCGGTGTTGTCACACGTCGATTAACCGGTGGGGAAATTTCCTCATCGTCACAACCCTACTTACCACATAAACAGAGAGAGGTAAGGAGAGATGACTGATAGGACAATGGCGAATGATTTGCAGATCCTTGAGCCCCACTGACAAACATCTAATCTTGTGGAATGTGTGTTGAGTACTGCCACTCCATAGTAGAGTACACTCTAAAAAATGCTGGGTTATTTTTTTGAAGCGAAGTGCTGGGTTCAGCCCGCTGGGTCTTTTTATTGGGTTGTTTTGAATATTTTTACCCAGGTCCTGGATTATTTTTTTTAACCCAAATGCTGGGTTCAACTTGTTGGGTCATTTTATTGGGTTATTTAAATTTGCTGGGTAGTTTTTCTGTAACTAGTTGCTAAGTCATTTAAACGCTGGGTTATTTTTTTTCTACCCAACCGCTGGGTTCAGCCTGTCTCCTATGCAACAACCCAGGCCAGCAGCTGATGAGTTACTTTGGTTACAGTCAGAGAGCGTGGCCTTTTGATTCCTCTACAGGAGAAAGTGGTTCACAGCGCTGCCGATTTGGTGTATGTCCTCGAGAAATAAAGGTTTTTTATACATTTTATTTCATTTATAAAGTTTTTACTGTGCTGTAAATCGCAACGTGAGGATGAGATGTCAGTCAGCTGCATCAGCAGCGGTCTGTTGTTTCGCATAATAGAAACACCTATTGCTTTGCATAACAGAAATGGATTTTTCCGTTATAATACCGAGTTTAATTTAATGCTATAATATGTTCTCTAATATCAGTACTCCCGCCAACAGCAGCTCTTCACCGGCTGAGATATCGGCGACACACCGGCAAAAGAATTAGCGCTATTTCGGTAAAAAGCGTTTAAAGCGAACAGTTGAATAGACTTAAAAATGTAAAATTTAAAAGTAGCATTTAAATGTATGCCTAAAATGCGTGTTAAACAAGTTTAAATGTAAGTATTGTTGTAAACTATGCTGTATTCACCCAAATCGTTTCAAAGTGTCTTGTATTTTGTGTGTTCTTTGTGTTCTTGCTTGACAATAAAAGTCCATCTTTTGATTTTTGCTGTTGCCTATATTAATTCTGTGTGATTTTTAATTTCCAGCCCATTAAAGCCAGCAATATAATATTTTTAAACAATAGATGACTTAAATAAAACAACCCAGCATGGTAGGTAAAGACATTTAACACAACCAGCTGGGTCAAAATAACCCTGCATTTGTTCTGTCCAATATTTACCCAGCGCTGGGTTGCCAAATAACCCCAGTTGGGTTGTTTTTAACCCAGCATTCTTTAGAGTGTATGCTATGTGTGATCACGAATCTCAAAAGTGAAAGTAAAAAGCAAACGCGCATTCATAAGTGATTTCAATGTCCTGCTTATTACTAATGGCTCCCTGACGCCACAATTTAAATACAGGACAATTACCCAACAATATAATTGTGAGAGAAAGCACTGAAATATAATTTTGAGCGTATATCTCGTTTATATCGTATTTATTCCCTTTAGGGTTACCATAGTACAAATCATTACTTTCTGAATACCGTTTATCGGATTTGGGCACATCCCTACCGATACCAATAGAATACTGGTGCATCCCTAATTTTAGTAATATTCTGTTAGAAATGCTGAACTAATAGAATATTATTTTTGACTTATATTGAAACAACAAATTAGTTGACACATACCACCATTACTGGAGTCTTCTGCAGCTCCAGCAAGAGCCTCATCGTCAGAATCACTTTCTTCAGGATCATTGTCATCAGAATCTGTCATATTGATCTCATCTTCAATGAAAAATGAAATTCAGAACATGAAAAACATCTACATCTGCATTCAGAAGTCAAATAACACAATCACACCCCATTTGTGAAACATGCCAAATTGCACTAAATCCTACAGTAAACACAAGACATATTTAAGAGATGAGTTTCCTTAAACCTCCCTGTGAATGTAAAAGACCCGTGCAACCCTCACTAGGATGGACGTACCTTCAATCTCAATGTCATCAAGTGATTTGCCTTGAAGATTAGGAAGGCAGCCCTTTTCCATGGCTAACAGTAGTTTTGATATTTTAGCAAGCTGAGTAGTGGCTTCTGGCAGCCTGTAATAGTCGCGGTGGACGTGGATATCATGCCCTAAGAAATCGGCGACCTGATCTAACTCATTGTTTTTCAGGTTTAGGATTTGTGAGAGAGTAGCCACGTGCTTGCGCAGATGAGTTGATCTGAGAAATTCTGGATTCTGAGCTCCACATTCACTTGCATACACTCTGAGGGAGTCCTGGCCTCTGTAGTGACTCTGGCAGTTTGGCCGAGCAAACAAGAAAGCATTAGTGTCCAGCACTCCACACTCACTTCTCTTGCTGACCAGCAGCATCAGGGCATCGACCATATCAGGCAAGAGAAGAACAGCAACCTTTCTTCCCCTCTTCCCCCTGATCTCAACGCGACTAAAATGGCTGCAGAGTTTCTGCTCAAACTTGCTCAGGCCCATGGCAACATCATCATGGAGAGAAGTGCCATCCCTTTCATTGAAGCCCTTCAGCTGCATTTTAGAGACCTCTCCCGCGCGTCTGCGTTTGAACACGATGATTCTGGCGAGTGTTGCTTTGGCCAGTTCTGCATAGCTTTGAGGAGATGCCGTCTCTTTTAGTTTATGAAATGCCGAATATGCAGTCTTCTCAAGGAACCGATGAAGGGACTGGACATCCTGAGTGAAGGGAAGTGTTGATGGCTTGTTAAATTTGGCTTCATTCAGTGTCACCAAAGCAGTGTATGAGATCATCTCAGACCACTTTGAGGAGTAGAGCTTTTTAAAGGTCTCTGTTGACGTGATCAGTTCCTTGTCTTCAGACATCAGTGCTCGGCAGTGAAAGATTTCGCTAATCTTATTCAACGAATGCCCCAGTTTTAGAGCAAGGCTTGGGCTTTGGTAGCAGTGACTCTCATCATCATTGCCAGACACCATCTGAACCCCTCGAATAAGTTTATGAAAATTGGCAGGCTTCACAGCTTCTTCAAGACTGTATATTGAAAACTCTCTACGCAAGATCAACAACAATCTCGCAACTTCACAGAGTTTTTGTCGAATGTACTTAAATTTGGTAGGGTCATGTCCATGTTTGTTAAAGAAAGACTGTGCAAGCTGAAGAATACTTAGGTCATTTTTGACAATAGCGGAAATGTCATCCTGCTTCATCACACCTAAAAGTTTCCAAACTCCTTGAGAAATGTGCTGACTGAATGAAGACTCTGCCATAGACGCCAGGCCCAAAACTCTCCTCCTCCCTTGGTTTTCACTGGCAGCTGCTGGTTTTGAGGAACATCGTCTCAAATGACGCCACAGATCTCTCCGTACAAACATCCCTCTGCAGTACATGCAATGCACAGACTGCTTTGAATCACACTTTCTTTTTGGTGCCCGTTTTATTTTGAGAGCCCCCTCTCCACACTGTAAAACATCTGTGTTCCCTTATCAAAAGCTACTCTCGATGCTGCGCTGAAAGCGCTATGGGAACATTCTTTGTTCGACCGGTTGTTGAAGCATGTGTGTCAAACACGCCACATTTTGGCTTAATAACCTCGGTTAGGTGACGTCACTCGATCACGAACACCTGGAGGTATAAATAGATGTGACGTGGAAACATCCTCAGGTCTTTTTGTCTTCAAGGACCGCATTGTGTGTGTGTGTGTGTATTGGAAAACTACTCACTATGACAGATCAGGTAAGGAGATGTTTACCTCCTTGTCAGAGGCAGCTCTCTGATGAAGATATCCATGCTTTCTGTTTGAGTGTTTGGAAGAGCACGCGATCCGTGGGCTCGAGTGCGAGCACTGCGATCTCCTCTCGATTTAGGTGCTTCGCACACGGCTCGCCTTCTTTAAAAGCTCGTGGTGATCGCATGTCGGTCTGCCGAGGCACGTGAGACGGATTCACCCCCTTTCTCTCGCGCTCTCGCCGGATCATGAAGCCCTCGCGTCCGTTTCTCAAGCGCGCATCGGCGTTTCTTCTGAATGGGCCGACGAGACTTCATCTCTTTCTTCTGTGGAAGTGGAAAGTGCCACCTCAGTGCGCTCCTCTCGTGATGAAAAAGCTTTAGAGGTGGTTACTCGGGCAGTCGATCGATTACATCTAGACTGGCCGCAGGAGCAAGAGACCTCCAAACGGTCAAAGTTAGAAGACAGATATCTGTCGCGTGGCCAGGGAGAGGGGCCTCAGTGACGGTCTCTGCACTTCTTTGGTGATCTCCATGACGAGGTAGCTCGTTCATGAAAAAAATTTAAAAAACGTATACGTCGCGTGTTTTTGTGCTATCGATGTCGATCTACTGGACTATCGTTGATGCAAAGGCACGGGGCTGTATGATGATGCCTCAGATTGAAGAGACGCTCGCAGGCTCTCTCACTCCTGGGGGTTCATCATCATTAAAGAAAGCAACTCTCCCCACCAAGCCATGCAGAGTAACATCTTCACTGGTGGGGAAAGCCTTTCAAGCAGCGGATCAAGCTGGTGCTGCTTTGCATACTATGGCGGTTTTGCAGGCATGCCAGGCTGACCTGCTGGAAGATTTGAGCACAGGCGGGTCATTTGACGAAGGGGCATTTTCCGTGCGACCAAGCAGACGGCCTGTGCCATCGGCCGTTCTATGGCTGCCATGGTTCCACGGAGAAGACATCTGTGGCTCAACCTCACGGGCATCAAGGACAAAGACCGCACTTTCCTCCTTGATGCCCCCATCTCACCTTCCGGCCTATTTAGCGACGCCGTTAACACCGTCGCCACCAGGTTTCGGGAGGCAAAGCTCTACGAGGAGGCGTTTGTGAGGTTTCTTCCCCGCCGTGCTCAAGAGTTGGGAACGTCGGCCACCCGGTCCCGACCAAGACCGGTTCCTCTGAGGCGTGAAGCACAAAGGAGAGTGTGGCGAGCCGAGCACCCCCTCGTAGAGACTGGGGTGCGGCTCGCCGCGCTTCACAGTCCGCCTCAAAGAGACTGGACCTGAGGAGCATCATCTCCTCCAAGGAAAGGTCATGAGGCTTGCGCGCCCAGGACCCCGGGGGTGTGCCCCCCCTGGGAGGGGTGTGGGAAAATTTCAACAGAGAATAAAGACTCCTTCCTGGCACCCTCAAGAGGCCGTTGTTCAATCTCCGCCGCCACTGGTGTTTCGGGGAGCAGCGGTCTCCAGTGAAATGTTACGTGTTCGGTTGCTTCCTGCCACGTTTCAGGACACCGCACATCTAACATCCCCCATCAAGGCGAAGTGTCAAAACTAGTGCCCCTTTCAGAGAAGCTGGCAGCGTGGAAACTACTGCCAAATATATCTCTGTGGGTAGAAAGGACTGTAGAGAAAGGCTACAGGATTCAGTTTGCATATCGGCGTCCGCGTTTCAACGGCGTGGTCTCCACTTCCGTGAAACTGGAACGAGTTGATTTGTTGACACAGGAGTCGCAAGCTCTGCTGGACAAGGGGGCCATAGAACATGTTCCCCTGCCAGACAGAGAGTCAGGCTATTACGCAAGATGGGGGTTGCGTCCAATTTTAGATCTTCGCGGATTGAACCGCTACCTCAGATCTTACAAGTTAAAAATGTTGACAATCAAGATGATTGTGTCTCAGATCCAATCGGGGAATTGGTTCGTGTCAATCGATCTCAAGGACGCATATTTTAACGTGTAAATATTGCCACAACACAGGAAGTTCCTGAGGTTCGCTTTTGGGGGCGAAGCTTACCAGTATCGGGATCTTCCATTCAGCCTAGCTTTGTCACACCGCACGTATACGAAATGCATGGATGCAGCACTGGCTCCTCTGCGACTCCAGGCCATCCGCATTTTAAATTACATAAACGACTGGATGATTCTGGACACAGTCTCAAGAGCTTCGACATCGAGATGTCAACCTAGCTCAGAGAACAACGTATCGGGGGGTTGTATGGGATTCCATCACGATGCAGGCACAGCTGTCTCCTGCACGTGTCGAATCCATTCTAATGCCCTAAATAACATCAAGCAAGGCCAGAGAATTACTGTTCATTACCTTCAGAGGGTTCTAGGTCTCATGGCAGCTGCATCCACGGTGATACCCTTGGGCCTCCTGCAGATGAGATCGTTTCAGTTGTGGCTCAGAGCCAGGGGATTTCATCCAAGGGCCAATCCCCAGGGGCAAATAAGGGTACGCGCCAGGGGCTTCATACCCTTTCTATGTGGTTCAGACCCCGGTTTCTGACTTTGGGTCCCACTCTAGGTCCGTGTTGTCGTCGCAAGATGCTAACGACAGACGCTTCCCTCACAGGCTGGGGTGCGGTCTTGGATGGCCGTCCAGCCCAAGGGATTTGGAGAGGCCATCTTCTCGATTGGCACATCAATTGCCTCGAAATGATGGCTCTATTTCTGGCCCTGAAATACTTCCTTCAGCAGTTGAGAGGCTACCATGTCCTAGTGCGGATAAATCAACAGGGCGGACTGCGTTCGCGCCGCCTGAACAGACTAGCGCAGCAGGTTCTGCTTTGGGCACAGGACAAGTTCCTGTCCCTCAGGGCGATCTACATCCCCGGGCATATGAATGTGGGAGCAGACTTGCTGTCCAGACAAGCTGTGAGACATGGGGAGTGGAAACTCCACCCCGAATTAGCAGCGCTCTGCTTCCGGGAGTCCTGGCCAAGGTCCGTCAACAGGGGTCTCGCCTCTTACTGTTAGCGCCCCGTTGGCCGACCAGAATATGATTCTCAGATCTAATATCCCTCCTCGACGGCTCGCCGTGGGCAGTCCCGGTCAGGAGAGATCTCCTATCTCAGGCACAGGGGACAGTATTTCATCACAGGCCCGAGCTCTGGAACCTCCATGTCTGGCCCCTGAGGGGGACCAACTGAGAGATACTGGGCTTCCGCCCGACATAGTAGAGACTATTTTAAGCGCTAGGGCTCCCTCCACTAGAAGGAGTTATGCTTTCAATGGCACATTTTCGAGAATTGGTGTATGGCACACCATGTAGACCCAGTTCACTGCCAAGTTGTTTCAGTGTTGGAGTTCCTGCAAGAGAAATTGCCCTCAGGCACATGTCCTGGTACTCTCAGAGTCTATGACAGAGTCTATGTCGATGAGTTGCATCTTCTATGGCGTTGGCAAGAGGTGCCCCCTTGCAGCAAGTTTGTGATGCGGCAGGTTGGTCCTCTCCGCACACATTTGTTAGAGTCTATAGTTTGAAATGTTCATGGTACTCCGGGCTCGCACGTCCTTGAGTCGATATCCCAGAGTCATGTCTGAGACCTCTTCAATGTTTGTGCACACACTACACAACGTTGGGGGTCCGGACACTTCCAGTGCGGCGGCGTTGGTATTCTCGTTCCCATAGCGCTTTCAGCGCAGCATCGAGAGTAGCTTTTGATAAGGGAACGTCTCGGGTTACTTGACCGTAACCCTGTTCCCTGAAAAAGCGGGAACGAGATGCTGCGCCTCAATGCCGCACTGTGAGCGTGACTGGACGTCCTTTCAGACAAAAGTTTGACCTGAGGATGTTTCCACGTCACATCTATTTATACCTCCAGGTGTTTGTGATCGAGTGACGTCACCTAACCGAGGTTATTAAGCCAAAATTTGGCGTGTTTGACACACATGCTTCAACAACCGGTCGAACGAAGAATGTTCCCATAGCGCTTTCAGCGCAGCATCTCGTTCCCGCTTTTTCAGGGAACAGGGTTACGGTCAAGTAACCCGAGACGTTATGCTGAAAGTTTCCCTTGTTCCTGAGATTTTGCAGCATTGCTTTACGTTCTTTCGAGTGAACCGGGAGTGACAAAGCCTGTGCAACTTCACCTTCATCCTTATGAGTTTTCAAATGGCGTGCTAACTTGGACTGAGATTTCCCACAGATGTAACAATAATTCTTACTATTTGCTGAACAGGAGATTTTTGCTGACTGCACACACTGATCTTCTTTAGCCACGCTGCTTTCCCTCTCTTCCTCTCTCAATGTAGCTGTGCTTTTTGCATTCAAATGCTTCTCACTATGGTCCTTTCTATTGTGTAATTGGGGTGATATAAGTACATCTGTTGACCTGCGTACCACTGAGCCTTGCTTTCTGGGAAGGTGACATTCACCAGAACGGTCTGAATCAACATCAGTCAACTGGTCCTCATGGCAAAGTAAGTCAGATTCATCATACACACTTGCTGCTTCCCTGGCCTTTAAGACTCATTTTCCTTTGCCCTTAGACACATTCAGGGCAGTTACATCTGATCTCTGAGGTTCACTAAACTTAGAGGATGCAGCTTCCTGTATATCTGAGAGGAGTTTAGCTTGATCGTAACTTGCTGGTCTTGTTGTCAACTCATCTGAACAGTCTGACTCAGACTGTGGTATATATTCCTCATCTGACAGCTCGTCTTCCTCTGAACTTACTTCCTATTGTCAAGATATTTATGATTAATTTACAGAACCGATAACTCATAAAAATAAGGAACAAAGGCATAGAATCAAATACTCTCTTACCCACGATGACCGTTTTACATTCCATTCATGAAGCTTCGAATAGCAGGACTTGTGCCAAAAACTAGAACACACTGTGAGAGAAATGTCATGTGTCAGGACATGTTCAACTGCTAAAACAGGATTCTATGCCTAAATATAGAAAAAGGTGAAAACAATATTACATGCCTATTATTGTCAATGGTATTACATATCTGTGTATAAACAATCGTCCGATATCTCCTACTGATCACACACTTCAACAGTTATACAGTTTTGAGCTGAATTCATAACATAAATTAGTGATACTAAAATGAATTGTTAAGACACATCATGCTGCATATAGAACAAGACACCATACTAACATTTACATCTCAAGCCAATCCATTTGAGTGCTGCTACAGGTCCCACACATTTAGCACATTTGTCCATGCTTGATATTGCTGAAGTGACCACAACATGTTTGTAGACCTGTGAAGAAAAAACATCAGTGAATGTGAAATTACAGCAAAAATTAAAGATCCTAAAACATACATATGAAACTACATTACTATGCTACATTGTCATTCAGTAATCATTTACTGTGTTTTTAGCAACAGTGACGTTGTGGTCATTCAGTTAATAAGATATAACTAATATTAACTAATATTACTGAAAGTGAAAACAGGTCATTAATTAAATACTTTTGGAAACAGCTTTTTATTCCTAAGTATATAACATCCCATGCAGAGATGGACTTCAGAGCAATCACTGTTGCACTGAAATAAGTTCACCCGAAACATGTGAATACCTTCTTAACTCCTTCAGCGGGGGCACAAAAGCTCTGCTCCTCATTTAACACATGCTCTTTGACAGGTGACATCTGAAAACAATGAATGTAGAGATTATTTCTTACAACATCAATCTAGCATTTTCTAAAATTATACAATGCACATTTTATTACCTTCGCAACACCGTCCTGATCTAATGGTAACTGGTCCTTCTTTGGAGTCACCTGAAATTAAGAAAATGGAAATAGAAAATAAATAAACATTCTACTGCAGACAAAGGATTCAGGTTTTGTCCAAATGTATCACGAATTACCTTTTCCAGTCTAATCACTGACAACTGTCATCTGAAAACATGAAATAAATCAAATTCACAATACCTTCTCTACGTCTCTGTCTTCTGCCTGGGACAGAGTGTGGTCTTCTAGAGTGGATGGTTCAACTTCCCCAAAAGTGTCTAGAAAATATTTAATTAGACATTTGTAACATTGATTGAGGCAATAAATGTGTGCATGAAATAATGATTTAAAACATAGA
The DNA here is from genome assembly GCA_003573665.1 of Oxygymnocypris stewartii. Taxonomy (NCBI): domain Eukaryota; kingdom Metazoa; phylum Chordata; class Actinopteri; order Cypriniformes; family Cyprinidae; genus Oxygymnocypris; species Oxygymnocypris stewartii. The sequence continues at coordinate 1,039,560 of QVTF01013893.1, read as the reverse complement.
TATAAAATTATTTTATAATCTTGCTTATATTTTATCAATGAAATATACAAGTAAGATTACAACATTTCAAATTAATATTTAAGTTTTAACCAAGATAATGTTCATGACTTTTTATGCATTACATTACATGCATGTTCATCCCAGTATGTCAGGTTGTGTGCATGTTAAAACCTGTGTTACAAGGACCTCATAAGAACATATTCTTGACTTGACTGAAGAGTCTTAGTGTGTTGTTAGTTTGACAAAGGTCTGGTCTATTAGTATCCTTGTTATTTCCAGGACACTGGAACCAACTGAGCCTTTACAATCTGACTTTGCTGCAGTTGGAACAAACTACTGGTTCGTCTGGCCGGAGGGGAACTGGCCCCCGACTGAGCCTGGTTTCTCCCAAGGTTTTTTCTCCATTCTGTCACCGATGGAGTTTGGGTTCCTTGCCGCTGTCGCCTCTGGCTTGCTTAGTTGGGGAATCTTCATTTCACTTTTAGAACTGAACTGAGCTGGACGATGTCACTGAATTCAATAATGAAATGCCTTTAACTGAAAATGTAGTGTTTAATCATGTCATTTTACATTATTAACACACTATTTTCCTATTCTGATATTGTGCAGTTGCTTTTACACAATTTGTATTGTTAAAAGCGCTATATAAATAAAGGTGATTGGTAACTAGACAAATGTGGACAGCACCCTTAGTTCAAGTATTTCTGTGTATGAGAGAAACGGTGGTGATTTGAGACACAGCGTCTGCGTTAGATGTACAGCATGTGGCCAAGACTCACTTATTACACCCACAATGCAGCAGCAAACAATGTTCACATCTGTTTCTAAGAGACAATGTAATCTATTCTACTCTTTAAGGACTAACACAATTATTACTTCTATAGCTGCTATGCCTTGCTCAGAGTTATTTAGACACTGATTCTTCTCAGTTATCATTGAAATAAGTTGCATATACATTAAATAAATAATATGCAATCTTGGAGAAAGTTATTTAAATTAAAAAAGAAAAAGAAATAAAGAAGGAAAAATAATATGACAAAAACGGCACAATATTGCACTACTACTGCCTGAAAGTCAAACCAGGGGACCGACTTTTTACCAACTTCTTTTACAATATACATAATCTAAACATAACAATTATAAGTTTTCAATATCATATATTGCCATAATGAGCTGTGAATGATCCGTGTTACGCCTAATATTTCACATCCATGCAGCCAAATGTCATGGTAATAACATGGGTCTTCAAATACCAGGCTTTTGTCAAACAAATGACACACTGAGATTCTTCAATCAAACATCAGGAAAATGCTCTTATGGTGGTTCTCATAAAACAAGGTCCTCGTAATACAGGTGTGAACATACACACAGGAACATGTTCTTATGATGGTCCTCATAAAACAAGGTCCTCATAATACAGGTGTAAACATACACACAGGAAAATATTCTTATGATGGTCCTCATAAAACAAGGTCCTCATAATACAGGTGTAAACATACACACAGGAACATGTTCTTATAATGGATCCTCCATAATACAGGTTGTAAAACATACAGCACAGGAAAATATTCTTGATGATGGTCCTCATAAAAACAAGGTCGCTCATAATACAGGTGTAAACATACACACAGGAACATGTTTTCTTATGATGGTCCTCATAATACAGGTGTAACATACACACAGGAAGCCATGTTCTTATGATGGTCGCTCATAATACAGGTGTAAACATACACACAGGAACATGTTCTTATGATGGTCCTCATAATACAGAGTGTAAACATACACACAGGAACAATGTTCTTATGATGGTCCTCATAAAAACAAGGTCCTCGAAATACAGGTGTAAACATACACACAATGTGACGTACTGGAATGAACATGCATGTAATGTAATGCATAAGAAGTCACTAACATTAACTTAGGTGACAACTGAAGTTTAATACTTTTAATCTTTACTATAATCCAATAAATCAGAATTGACAGTGTAGAGGTTTCAATACCGTGCATCGCCATGGCCACTCAGAATCACCGTAATCGTATGTGATCTCTTCACCAGGACAGATGCTCCTTGTGGCAAATAAGCATAAGTGAGGTTTTCCATCCACAGAGATAGTCTTCATCCTGCTGTTTGGGTTAATATGGTCGTCGTTTACAAGTGGCCCGAGAGAACCGTCATCTTGGGCTGCATCGACACTAAACAAATGCCAGACAATATCAGCACTGAAAACTTAGGACCAGCAGAGATCTTATTCTGTGTGATCACCAATTATTTAACCGTCATCACCAAGCTTTGAGAACACATAACTGATCATTTTAGCAAAACCTGTACTCTAACCACTGAGATGTCCACTGACACATTTTGAATCATGTAATTTAATTATCAATAAACATGTACATCAAACACTTGTACATACCAGAGGAGTTTTCCGTTGTAGCGAAACTCAAACATGAAAAATTTAAGTGTGTCATGATATATCCTTTGCCTCCGCTCATATTCTTCTTTGCTGATGAGGTGGCCTCTGTATTCCAGCAGGAAGTCTCCTTTATCAAACTCAGTACAGCTGAACACACCTCTCCCTGAACCACAACAGAGAGGTAAAACCATCACTGACAACAACATATAATCAACCTGAGACAACTTTATTACACAAGTCTCTTTAAAGGCATAGTTCAAGCAAAAAAAAATGTATTCTGTCATCATTGACTAACCATCAAATGGTTAGAAATATCTTCTTTTGTGCCCAACAGAAGAAAGAAACTTATAGAGGTTTGAGACAACTTGAGGGTGACTAAATGATGACAAAATCTTCACTTTTGGGTGAACTATACCTTTAACTTGGCTCAATCAAAACATTTAACTCACCTTTAAAATCACTGATGAATCTGCCATCAAGCCCATTTTTGTCTTTCTGTAGAAGTGAAAACTGTATGGCCTCCTCCATTGGCTTGATCCTTCGCCTTCACTTCAGCCATCATTTCATGTGTCTGCTTTAATAATAATAATAATAATAATAACTGTTGGATTCCATTGGCCAGTATTATGTTTGTTTCTTTCAGCTTAAAAATGAATAATGACAGTTCTACTGGGACAGAATCTGATGTATACTGACCATATGCTGAATATATTATTTTGCCTGGTTATCTCTGTACCAGTGCTTTGACAATCTGTATTCTATAAAGCACTATACAAATAAAGGTGTCTTGACTTATTATGTGCAGTAAGTTTTTAGAAGCAATAAGTAATAATCTCCTTAAACCAAGCCGAACAATAGTGATATTTAACAGAACTGTCAGGGTACTGTACTGAAGCCCCTCCCCTTCACAGACTGTAGTCATGACAACACATTATTATGATGGCTAGACTGTTTTATTACAGTTACAGTAATAATGTAAACAAAAAGCTAAAACTGACAAGCATTGCTGATTCTCGTCCGACGTTACTGTTAACAGACTGACAATTAGTGTAAATACACTAGCGCCGTTAGCATCACGCGCTAGCTGCTTTCTAACTAACGAGTAAAGAGCCCACAAGACACTCACGAACAAACTCAGAGAAACGGTTTAACAGCAGCATAACTTACCTTTTATATAATGGTTGTCTCAAACATGTTCACAGCATGTGTCTTCGCTTCAGGTGCAGATTCCAGTCAGGTCCAAACCGGAAGTTACAAAACGCTCTGATTAGAGCACGTGTAAACGGGATTTATAATATGTATAATAATAATAATAATATGTATTTAAATAACCATCTATAAGCCTTGGTGTTAACTTTACAGTTAGGATTAACGTTACATTAATAGCATTACATTCATTTTTCTATATTAAACTGACTGATTACAGCTTTCAAGTCAGTTTCATACTTTATAATATGAAATGTAAGGAATACGTTTAATTGCAGGATCACTACCCTACTGGAAAATCCAGCTAATACCAGCTTAAGATGGTAGCTGGTTTAAGCTGGTTATTAGCTGGTCTAAGCTGGTTGTAGCTGGTGGACCAGCTTGGCTGAGCTGGTGGGGACCTGGTTATAGCTGGTGGACCAGCTTGGCTGAGCTGGTGGTGTCCTGGTTGTAGCTGGTGGACCAGCTTGGCTGAGCTGGTGGGGTCCTGGTTGTAGCTGGTGGACCAGCTTGGCTGAGCTGGTGGGGACCTGGTTGTAGCTGGTGGACCAGCTTGGCTGAGCTGGTGGGGTCCTGGTTGTAGCTGGTGGACCAGCTTGGCTGAGCTGGTGGGGACCTGGTTGTAGCTGGTGGACCAGCTTGGCTGAGCTGGTGGGGACCTGGTTATAGCTGGTGGACCAGCTTGGCTGAGCTGGTGGTGTCCTGGTTGTAGCTGGTGGACCAGCTTGGCTGAGCTGGTGGGGTCCTGGTTGTAGCTGGTGGACCAGCTTGGCTGAGCTGGTGGGGACCTGGTTGTAGCTGGTGGACCAGCTTGGCTGAGCTGGTGGGGTCCTGGTTGTAGCTGGTGGACCAGCTTGGCTGAGCTGGTGGGGTCCTGGTTGTAGCTGGTGGACCAGCTTGGCTGAGCTGGTGGGGTCCTGGTTGTAGCTGGTGGACCAGCTTGGCTGAGCTGGTGGTGTCCTGGTTGTAGCTGGTGGACCAGCTTGGCTGAGCTGGTGGGGTCCTGGTTGTAGCTGGTGGACCAGCTTGGCTGAGCTGGTGGGGTCCTGGTTGTAGCTGGTGGACCAGCTTGGCTGAGCTGGTGGGGACCTGGCTGAGCTGGTGTCATGAATCATGAAGTTGTTTTAATAGTTAGAAACAAGATTTATTTTAAGAACCACAGTCTAAAATATGTGTGTATATATATATATATATATATATATATTACACTTCTTGAGTTACAGGCATGCAAACTTTTTTAGGAGGGGGGAGTGCTTTTTAACATTTTGGAACTGTCCCCATTGGCATACAGTTTTGCTTACTGAAATATATTAAGTACATTAATCCATGCATTTAATTTTTATTGTACTTAATACCTCTTTCACCAGATGAAAATGATCAAGATCTAAAAATTACTGGTTGAGTTGATACATTGACCCTGTAACAATATTGCATGTTGAATTGAAAACATTTATAATTATATTTAGAATGTATTTAATTAAATATGCTCCACACAAACCTATTGCAGCTAGAGCTCAACATGGACTGTCAAACAAAGAGCCATGTTAGAGCCTTTTCTGGTTTGCTTTGAATGAATGACCTGATTTATACACTATATTGACAAAAGTATTGGGTCACCCCCATCTAATGAACAGGTTTGACAGGTTCGAAATTTGTAAGCATATAATGATACTCTAAGGAATTGTGTGCTTCTAATTTTATAGCAACAGTTTGGACAGGACCCTTTTCTATTCTAACATGACAGTGCCTCTGTGTATATGACAAGGATCAAAGAGAAATGATGACTCAGTCAGTGTGGAAGAACTTGACTGGTCTGCAGAAAGCAGCTGAACACCTCTGGTGTGACTTTAAATGCAGACCTTGAGCCAAAAACTCATCACAAACACCAATGACTTGTACATTCATTATATGGACAAAAGTACTGGCACCCCTTCTTTATAAGGTGATAGCCAAAGTCAGTCTTTCCTATAAAAATGACACCCTTTGTAACAGTACATCAAAAAGTAAAAAAGACTGAGTTATTGATTATATCCATAATTAAAAAGAATCTACTATTCTGTTGTATTTCTTGATTAATGTTCAATTTTAAAATGTTATTTCATACAGGTTGTGATTGGTGAAGGTGTAGTAATACACAGTGAAAAATGGAAGAAGATACAGGCTAATTTAAAGGACAGCTTGTTTGTGAAAGAACTGGCAGTGTGTGTTTGGGGAACAAGCACACTGGCCAACCGTAGCCTGGAAGGAAAAAGTTGCCCCACCACAAAATCTGATCCTAGGCCCCCTCTGACACCTCACAAATTTAGAGCACTTAAAGGTAGGAGATGTGTGAATTTTAAAGAATTATGTAATTTTAAATGTTTTTCCAGTGTGAAATTGTTATCTGCATACATAGGTATTTGTTTATACTTCATACTTGAATATAATTTTGCATTCTAATATAAATGTCACACAATATCACACAAGCAGTGTGAGTGTGCTGTTCTAAATATCAGCATGATGTGCTGTGATTCTGTGATTTGGCCGATGTACACAACTAACTGTTGTATTCTCCTTTGATAATCTAGAATTGGTTATTATATAGACACTTTTCCATCACCGGGCTGAACGTACAGGTCTGGGGCCAGTTCTTTGTACGTTGCTAACTCAGTTAGGTCACGGTCATTTTCTCATCCTAGATTTGCTGTCATAGCAACAGGTCCGTAAGCTTAAACCTGCTCGGGAGCAGGTATATTTCATGTAAACAGGATTAGATCGCATCTTTTTAAGCAGAATTGATGCTTAAAATCTGTCCCAGCCACCGCTACTTTATTACAAGAGTATCCTGCTGGTCCTGGGACAATAATTTAAAATAATAATAATTAAAAAGTTAATTTGAAAATAAGACAATGTTGTGTAGTCTATAATACTATAGACACAGACAGTTTTACTCATTGAAAGATATATTAGTGATGAAATAATTACTTTATAATTGTATTGGAGTCTTACACACATGCTATACAGTTCATCTGAATTGTGCATTAATTTGAGTGGTTACAGATAATATGGGAGGGTCTTGATGGAGCGCAGGGGATGCAGATAACATGATCTCTAAGAAACTGTGATTAATGTTGTCACATAAGAAATCTTCTTCGATGAAAAAACATTAAATTCATTGCTAATTACAATATTGAAATAAAAAAGTAAAGCATATACAAATACTAGAAATCATGAATATAAATAATTTGGAATCGTAACAAAAATTAAAAAAATATTAAAAACAGTGCACATTATATTTATATATTATAACATTTATGTAGTTTTGTTTGCTTGTCTGTTTCCTTATAAAGGTCTGATTCTGATTTTGAAAAAGGTCCAGAAATGTGTTAAGTTTTTTGTCAGGTGTCTTTTTTAATGATATGATGTCATTATGTTGCTGTCTTGCCGCCAGCCAACCGCTGCATTGCTGATCATGGTTTCGAGGATCGATACATCTGCTCTTTTCGGGGAACACTAGAACACGCAGTAATCTTAGACAACTTAATCCAGATATTTTAATCTAATACGCAAATTCGTTTGAAGAACTAAATTAGCCAGAGATCAGTTATCAGGATTAGAAGATCTGGAATCTTTCAAATAATCTCAGATGTAATAAGCAATGTACGAAGAAACTGGTCACAAATGTGTATTTGCAATATGTCATTTGCTCAGTCAGTCCATTTTAATACTGATTTCACGACAGTAAAAATTTACTTTGATAGTGGAAATGGAGGTTTATGAGATGCTACTACAGCAAACAAAAAAACTGATCCCTACTAGATGTTTCTGACTTTTATTCTGTCCATGTAATCTGTTGATTTTATTTACTGTGCAATTGATTGATCAGCTGTAAATCTTTTTTTATCTAGGTTGCTTTCAAAAGTGGCTGGAGGGCAAAAATTTGGAAGAAGCTGAGCTAAAGGCCAGAGCAGGAAAACTTGGTAGCTATTTAACTGAAAAAATTCTAGATATAAACAAAAAAATTAAGGCACATAAGTGAATTAGCATGTAAGCTGCAGAAAACTGTTAGTGTAGTTCGTAGTTCTGTTCAATTAGGTTGTTACTGCCAATTAAAGTAATTTATCACTTGTTTTTGACCTGGGAAGCTCAAACGGCACAGGTTCACTTCTATTTCTTCTTGAATTCTGGGCTGGTAAATCTAACACAAGAACTCAGATTTCTCAGAATAAAATGTGTTTGAATGAAGACTCTTGAATAAATAAACTGATTTCTCCTCTTTAATGTCTGTTTTTGTGCTCCTTTTTTAAATCAGAACAAGCTTTGAACACGTATTGTAACTGGAAGCTGTTGTTAAAAAACAATTGTTAATAATTTTTCATCAATAACTAGCTACTGATTTTTTTTATTGAATCTATCATTGAAAAATGCAGTCAAGCATAAGCTGGATTTGGGTGGTTTAACCAGCTACCAGCTACCATGTTCCAAAACACAGCTCAAGCTGGTCTAGCTGGATTTTCCAGTAGGGTATGCACTTATATATTCATATACAATCGATTAATTCTAGAAAATAATGTTTAAATAATTATTACACTGCATTAACTCAATTGTTTGAAGGAACATAGCGGCAGAATATAGCCCCACCCATAGACATAATATGTCTATGGCCCCACCCACCGGCGCCATCTGTGACAAGACACCTGTGGAGCGGGTGAGCAGCTTTAAGTTCCTCGGAGTTCACATCACCGAGGATCTCACATGGTCTGCTCACACAGATGCAGTGCTGAAGAAGGCACATCAGCGTCTCTTCTTCCTGAGACGGCTGAGGAAGTTTGGAACGAGCCCCAGAATCCTCAGGTCCTTCTACACCTGCACTGTGGAGAGCATCCTGACCGGCTGTATCACCGCCTGGTTTGGAAACAGCACCGCTGGCAACCGCAGGGCTCTGCAAAGGGTCGTGCGAACTGCCCACCACATTGTTGGAGGTGAGCTTCCCTCCCTCCAGGATATCTACACCAGGCGGTGTACAAGGAAAGCCCGGAGGATTATCAAAGACTCCAGCCACCCGTCCCACAGACTGCTCTCTCTGTTGCCCTCAGGGCGACGTTTCCGTAGCATCCGATCCCGCACTAGCCGACTGAGGGATAGCTTTTTCCCTCAGGCTATCAGGCTAATGAACAGTCAGAAATGACCCACCCTACAACACACTCCCTCTCACACAACATGCCATGCACTGCACTTTATCACAGTTCAACTGGACTACACGCACACACTGCACTAACACATCTGCTATCACTGGACACCATACAATGCACATCCACGACACTGCATATGTATAATCTGTTGCACAACCAATCTACTGTAAATTATAATCTGTTGCACCTTCACATATTACTATGCATAGAAGTGGACATAATGCAGACGTGTAAATACGGTGTATAATGTGTATTGGTGCATTGGTAACGAAGTATGTCTTTATAGTACACTGTGTGTACTGAGTATATGTATGTGTATTTTGCACATTGTCTTCTGTACAGTCTGTAAATATGTACTGTCCATATGTAAACTGTTGTTTTGTTGTTGTTTTTTGCACTGTCTGGAGCACGCTCATAAGAATTTCACTCACCAAGGCACTTGTGCTGTGGTGATGTGACAATAAAAGTGATTTGATTTGATTTGATTTGATCTTGTTTTCACGATTATCCAATCAGCGGCCTCCAAACTTACACAAGTGTAAAATATGCAAATTTTCGATGACGCAGTTGTAGTACCGGTCCAGGCTGCAGGGGCGCACTCTCGAGCTCAGAGGATACACTGTGTATAGTCAAATTTCAGGGTTTTGTGGTTTGTAAGGACACGGCGCGAAAATGAGAGGGAGCTTCTGGGACATAGAGAAAGGCATCTACACTGTCGGAATTATAAGGACATTGTCCCTGTCTTCATAAACCCAAATGTCCCTGTAATGCTGGTGCGTATTCAGGTCAAAAGTCCTCTTAAACCACAAAAACCAACACACACACACGTATATGGTCTATATATATGTGTGTGTGTGTGTGTGTGTGTGTGTGTGTGGAATGAGCGACGATATTTTGTCAGCACTTTTGGTAAGGCTGTAATAAGGTAAACTTTTATTAAAGTTTTTCAACTTTTGTTCTAATTAACTTATGTTTACAGAATATCCTTTAATATATTTACATTTTCACGATTTAACAAAGTTTTGTTCTTTTTTTTTATAAACTCAACTTAAATAATGTTGTTCAGAGAACATGACATTTTGGGTTTCTGTTGATTGAACATTAACTTTGCATTTCATTATCTTTGATCCCAATTTTTTAAGGCAAACAGGTAACATACTTTTTAAATTTAAAACAGCAATTGCATTGAACAGCATAATTAATGTGTGCAAATGTGTGGGTGTGTGTGTGTGTGGTCCTTGTAACCCCTAAATGTTACCACTAAAATGGAAATACCTGTATGTTTGTTTGTTTGTGTATGTATTTAAAATAATGCCATGCCAGCCATGATGAATCAACCTGGTAAATAATACAGAATATTATTATTTTTTTGTACAAACCCGATTCCAAAAAAGTTGGGACACTGTACAAATTGTGAATAAAAACAGAATGCAATGATGTGGAAGTTTCAAATTTCTATATTTTATTCAGAATACAACATAGATGACATATCAAATGTTTAAACTGAGAAAATGTATCATTTTAAGGGAAAAATAAGTTGATTTTAAATTTCATGGCATCAACACATCTCAAAAAAGTTGGGACAAGGCCATGTTTACCACTGTGTGGCATCCCCTCTTCTTTTTATAACAGTCTGCAAACGTCTGGGGACTGAGGAGACAAGTTGCTCAAGTTTAGGAATAGGAATGTTGTCCCATTCTTGTCTAATACAGGCTTCTAGCTGCTCAACTGTCTTAGGTCTTCTTTGTCGCATCTTCCTCTTTATGATGCGCCAAATGTTTTCTATGGGTGAAAGATCTGGACTCCAGGCTGGCCATTTCAGTACCCGGATCCTTCTTCTACGCAGCCATGATGTTGTAATTGATGCTGTATGTGGTCTGGCATTGTCATGTTGGAAAATGCAAGGTCTTCCCTGAAAGAGACGACGTCTGGATGGGAGCATATGTTGTTCTAGAACTTGGCTATACCTTTCAGCATTGATGGTGCCTTTCCAGATGTGTAAGCTGCCCATGCCACACGCACTCATGCAACCCCATACCATCAGAGATGCAGGCTTCTGAACTGAGCGCTGATAACAACTTGGGTTGTCCTTGTCCTCTTTGGTCCGGATGACATGGCATCCCAGTTTTCCAAAAAGAACTTCAAATTTTGATTCGTCTGACCACAGAACAGTTTTCCACTTTGCCACAGTCCATTTTAAATGAGTTTTGGCCCAGAGAAAACGCCTGCGCTTCTGGATCATGTTTAGATATGGCTTCTTTTTTGACCTATAGAGTTTTAGCCGGCAACGGCGAATGGCATGGTGGATTGTGTTCACCGACAATGTTTTCTGGAAGTATTCCTGAGCCCATGTTGTGATTTCCATTACAGTAGCATTCCTGTATGTGATGCAGTGCCGTCTAAGGGTCCGAAGATCATGGGCATCCAGTATGGTTTTCCGGCCTTGACCCTTACGCACAGAGATTGTTCCAGATTCTCTGAATCTTTAGATGATATTATGCACTGTAGATGAAGATAACTTCAAACTCTTTGCAATTTTTCTCTGAGAAACTCCTTTCTGATATTGCTCCACTATTTTTCGCCGCAGCATTGGGGGAATTGGTGATCCTCTTCCCATCTTGACTTCTGAGAGACACTGCCACTCTGAGAGGCTCTTTTTATACCCAATCATGTTGCCAATTGACCTAATAAGTTGCAAATTGGTCCTCCAGCTGTTCCTTATATGTACATTTAACTTTTCCGGCCTCTTATTGCTACCTGTCCCAACTTTTTTGGAATGTGTAGCTCTCATGAAATCCAAAATGAGCCAATATTTGGCATGACATTTCAAAATGTCTCACTTTCAACATTTGATATGTTATCTATATTCTATTGTGAATAAAATATAAGTTTATGAGATTTGTAAATTATTGCATTCCTTTTTTATTCACAATGTGTACAGTGTCCCAACTTTTTTGGAATCGGGTTTGTATATTAAAAATAATACATATATATTTCTGTTATGGTAGGCTAAGGGGTAGGTTAGTGTGGGGGGATAGAATATACAGTTGAAAAACCATTACATAGAGATTTGCCCATCTAATTTTGAAACACAACGTGTGTTTGTGTGTGTAGATATATGTATGCATGTGTAACCTAAACTGGTGGAAACATAAATGCATACATAAGTCATAATTCATAATTGAACACATTATGTAAGTACTCTGTTCCCCAAAATAAAAGAAGTGAATTATTTGAATTGAATTTGTGATAAACATGTTAAGTTTTGGTAAACATAAGAATTGAAAATAAAAATAATAATATGATATATGTATGTATGTTATATATATATATATATATGTATGTTAATGAATTTCATTATGCAACAAATAAGTACATAATAAGTAAATGTTCCATTGTTTGAATATGCTTTCCCTAAGTAGTTCTGAAAACACGTTTACCAATTTAATTAAAAGTTGAAAACACGCACATTTGTTTTATTGTAAAATTTATTTTCTCACATCAATATAACAAACAGTAAAAGAGGTTTATTATAATATAAGTACAAGTTAAAGCCATTTCTATCAGGCTCCACAAAAAAAAGGTGATTAAGATATTTCTATGTCCACGAGGAATAATACCTGTAATAAAGCTTTTATATGTAATACAAATGGTATTCCGGAAGAACTGGACAGATTATAAAACAACGTTCAAATCAACAATTATTTTCTAATGCAGTAACTTTCAATAAGGACAACTATTTTAGGTTGTTATATCGAGACAATCACCTTTCAACTGAACATCAGGAACATGACCAAAATACCTGGAGTTGATTCTGGAGGGAAGACAAGACCATAAGGGTGACTATCATGTAAATACAAAGTGCGCAAGTGGTTGAGACATACTATACTGACATGTCAGGTGGCTACATCAGCAGAGAAATACAAGATATTAAAATATTTATACATACAAAGTCAAAGGTGCCTGAAAAGACATCTTACAGCAACAAAAGGTAACTTACAGCATCCTCACACAACAAACACGTTTTAAGACAACCTAAATCTCACGTGTATTAAGTCTTTTAACAAGGAATGTAATACAATCTTTGGACCGTTAAAAAATTATTTCGGGGACTAACATAAATTTTTTCATGAAAAAGATTTGTGTACTGGATGCACAAAAACAGAGGTATTGGTGAATTGTCACCTTTAGAAAGTAAGTCTTGTAATTAAAAATGTATTTCAGCCTTTGGCATATGAAAAAAAGCATTGTGAATTTCAGTATTTTTTTTAAAGAATAATTGTGTACTGTATATACAGTAAGAAAGATATTGACATGATTTCACCTGTAGTAAGTCAGGCTTGCCACTAGGAATGTGCTACAGCTTTTGGAACATGAAAAAATATTTTTGGTTAATTACAGTACTTTTTTTCTTAGAATAAGTATGTACTGTATGTACAGTAATGGATATATTGGCAAACTTTCACCTTTAGTAAGTCAGCCTGGACACTAGGAATGTACTAAAACCTTTGGAACATTAAAAAAAAAAACTTTTGGCGAATTTCAATATTTTTTTTAAAGAAATTAGTTGTGTACTGTACATACAGTAACGGAGGTATTGGCAACATTTCACCTGTAGTAAGTCAGTCTGGACACTAGGAATGTACTACAGCCTTTAGAACATAATAAAACCCTTTTGGTGAATTACAGTAATTGTTTTTTAAGACTAATTATGTACTGTATGTACAGTAAGGAAGATATTTGCAAAATTTCACCTGTAGTAAGCCAGTCTGGACACTAGGAATGTACTACAGCCTTTGGAACATGAAGAAAAAACTTTTGGTGAAGTAACGTGGTTGTTTTCTAAAAATATTTGTGTACTCTACATACACAAAGGGAGATATTGGCAAAAATTCACCAGTAGTAAGTCAGTCTGGACACTAGGAATGTACTACTACCTTTGGAACATAAAGAAACCTTTTGGTTAATAAATAGTATACTCAAATAGTAGTCTACAACAAGGATACTTGACATGGGGCTAAATATAACAGCTTTCACTCTATTAACTTTTATACATTTTAATATATAACATTATTTATCAAAGTTTTCACACTGAATTACATGCATTTTACAGCACAGGAAAGGGTAAGAAATAGGGCTTATTTAAAAAGGTTTCTGAAGTACTGTCAATTTACCATTTGTTACATAACATCTACTACATTGCAAAGCCACATTTAAATGTACCACACAATACATATTTTATATAATATTTATTGACTAAACTATGCTATGTTTACATGCTTTGGCTTGACTCTTAGTTTGATCAGTCTACAGTAACCCTACCAGAAAGGCTGATTTTGATAATTGATCATAATGGATTGGATTGCTCCTAAAACTAACGTTTAACTAATTCATTCTCATTTACATGTGTTTACAGTAGACTAATATTTACATAAATTATTTTACTCCTTCAATATATTTCCTCTACACATCAAGTCCTCCAACTGCAATATAATACATTGGTAAATGAGCTTCATTTCTTGTAATGAGACAACGCTTAAAATAAAGGGTTAAAACAGTCTATATCAAGCTGGAAATAACATACGAGTTGAAATGTTAGACACATTTTCAATTCACATGTACAGTATGTGCTTATTAAGCATGTATATCACATGCCTTCTTTGTCCCATGTTTGAAATAATTAAATTGTTTAAAGTCTTATAGAATAGTTGTGTCATTTTATTATTTCCTTAATTTATGAAATTTCAGGTGGCACTGAAATGTTACAAGACCCATAAACCCAAGTCTGTCCCTTGATTCGGTAAGTCAATCATTACTAATTTTAATTTATTATTTTTAAAGCTTGTATTTATAAAAAAATCTAATGATGATTTATGTAATACACATAAATTCATCTGAAAGTCCAGTGGACATTAGTGACTGGAAATGAGACCATGTGAGACAATGGATGCTCGAGATACAAATGGATGAAGTATATGCAGATATGTTGTACAATCAGGGACTGAATGGAGCTGGTCTTCTCCACTTGAAGGAGGCTAATCGTTTATTGCAAAACCTACCTTCAAATGAAAAATAATAGATTTTTCAAAACATAGAGTGTTTGAAAGATAAGACTCAAAAGCTGAACGACATGGTGGCTCAGTCTTGTAGCTTGAAGCCTTACCCTTTTAATAGATATGATGCTACTTACAGTTACACAGAAAATGGCATTCTAGATGTTACTGAAACTGGTCCTAAAGACCTCATTCAACCATGCCATGAATTCAAAGCCTTGACCAACGCAACAGAAGAAAAGCATAGAATGGTTCGATTAATAATTCGATTTGCAGCAGCTTGTATGAATAGTCGCACAAATGGCACCATTCATTTTGGAGTGGGAGACAAACCACATGGACAAATTCTGGGTGTTAGCGTCCCGAAAACAGATGATTTCGATGTACAGCAGAAACATGCAATTGAAAGACATTTCAAATTAGACAAGAGTGTTCAAATAGCAGTGTCACGGTCCTGCTGGTGTGCCCAGGATGGCCAACAGATGTCTCTGTGTGTAGAGCACATGGCTTGTTGTTTGTTGGTGCCATGTGCTCCCATGTCGATTGTCTGTCCCCTCCCATCTTGTTAATTAATCATTGTTTCAGTGGCTCCACCTGTGTCTCCCTCGTTACCCTCGTTTGTCTCCCTATATAGTCTCCTTGTGTCTGCAGTCCTGTGCTGATTCGTTGTCTTTCATGTGTCGTACGTTACGTGAGTGTTTCATGTTTGACTGTGCCCCAGTCTTCTGCCTGCCTGCCTGCTTGTTTTTCTCCTTCGGGGTGGTTTTTGTTGCTCTGGGTGCTCTACACACAGAGACATCTGGTGGCCAGCCTGGGCACACCAGCAGGACCGTGACAAGCAGAAAGAAAAAAGAATGTTCAACTAGCAAAAAGGTGTATTAAACCCCTCGATTTGTTGAAGTTCTCAAAGCTGACATGAGATTCTCAGTAAAATATGTTATTGAGGTAGACATTGAGCCGTCCTCAATTGTCTGTCAAGAATTATATTTTAAGACTTTTGATGTGGTCATAAATCAAGAACAAGCTAAAAAGAAGAAAGGTGCCCAGTCTTTTTTTATAAGAGACGGCAGCAGCAGCAAGCTGGAGGACCATCACAAATATACTGCTAACAATCCACGATTGTCCCAGGAGAGGAAGGATGCTGAAGAAAAGCATCTCTCTGTCGTCAAAATCCATGCACATGGCTCTGCATTGTGTGAGATGATAACAGGAGGGACACATTCTATGGACAGGTCACGTTTTACGTCGTACATTGTGGTGGCTAACAAGTCTCATCTTGTTCAGCTGAAAAACCTGGATTTCCTTCTTGGTATGTGTAACAAGGTTCGGGTCCGGGGGGAAGGAAGACGAGGAAGTCAGGGGTGACGAGCCAAGGATCTGTTTATTTAACAGCGTAAAACAATATTCACAATAATCGCCAGCTCCGGCTGGCGAACGTCAGGCAGACTCTCTCTCTCTCTCTGTCGTCGGGGTAAACTCGTGCTCGTGCCGTGATTGTCCCGGTGCTCGTGCTCATACCGGTCCTAGACCAACCACACTCCTCCCGGACTGTGGGTGTCTTTTATCCGGTCTCTCCGACAATCACTGGAATTAGACACAGGTGTTAATCATCATTCACTTGCCCTCCATTCCACCGCTCGTCTCAGAACCCGCTCTCCCCCTAGCTCGTGTCGCTTTCCCACGCCCCCCTCGCCACATACCCCCACCGCCCGTCTCAGGCCGGGGAGCCCTCCGGCCTGCAGCCCCCCCCCCCCCATTCCTAGAGAGGAAGTCGGCTACGGCCATCTGCACCCCCGGCCTGTGGATCACCTTGAATTTAAAAGGCTGTAAAGCTAGATACCAACGGGTGATCCGCGCAAAGTTAGGAGAGTGCAGGAGCGGCCCGCCGCACAGGGCCGCCTTCACCTTGGTTAGGGCCTGTTGGCACAGCTCCGTCCACTGGACCGGGTCGGGTGCTTCCTTTTTAGTGAGATCAGTCAGCGGGCTGGTGAGGTCCGCAAAATTAGGAATAAACATTCTATAATATCCCGCCAGCCCCAGGAACAGTCTCACCTCCTTTTTGGTCTTGGGACTTGGGCAGGCCGCAACTGCAGCCGTCTTGTCAATTTGGGGACGCACCTGCCCATGACCCAAGTGGAAGCCCAGATACCGTACCTCCACCCGCCCAATTGCACACTTCCGCGGGTTTGCCGTGAGCCCAGCCCCCCTCAGCGACCTCAGGACCGCGCGGAGATGTTCCATATGCCGCTGCCAATCATTACTATGGATGATGATGTCATCCAGATAGGCAGCGGCGTACGCGCTGTGTGGTCGGAGGACTTTGTCCATGAGACGCTGAAAGGTGGCGGGAGCCCCGAACAAACCGAACGGCAGCGTTACGAATTGGTGTAATCCGAACGGCGTGGTGAAGGCTGTCTTTTCTTTGGATAGTGGCTATAAGGGGATCTGCCAATACCCTTTCGTTAAATCCAGTGTCGAATAAAAGCGCGCCGCACCTAACCGATCAAGCAACTCGTCAACTCGGGGCATTGGATAAGCGTCGAATTTCGACACAGCATTCACCTTCCTGTAATCGACACAGAAGCGGACCGAGCCGTCCGTTTTAGGAACTAACACTATCGGGCTCGCCCACTCGCTATGCGATTCTTCTATTACACCCAAGTCTAGCATGGCCATTAATTCTTCTCGAACTACGTTTTTCTTGTGTTCGGGAAGGCGATAGGGACGGCTGCGCGCCACCTCCCCGGGGCGCGTTTCGATATGGTGCTGTACGAGGTCTGTGCGACCGGGTAGGGGTGAAAACACGTCCGCAAAATCTGCCTGCAACTTGACTAAGTCAGCGAGTTGCAGCGGTGAGAGGTGATCTCCCCCGGAGACCAGAGCCAGCGGATTGTGTTTGGGTGCCGCCTCTGGTCCGAGATCATCCTCGGTCGAAACGACCGCTGCTAACCCCACTAACGTCCCCTCATTCCAGCGTTTTAAAAGGTTGAGGTGGTAAATCTGACATGCACCACCCCTATCCGTGCGTTTGACCTCGTAATCGAGCTCCCCAACCCGCCGTGTGACCACGAAGGGTCCTTGCCACTTTGCAAGTAATTTTGAAGTAGACGTTGGAAGTAACACAAGTACCTTCTCCCCCGGTGTGAATTGTCGCAGCTGCGTTCCCCTGTTGTACAGCCGCCTTTGTTTGTCTTGAGCCTGCAGCAAATTCTCCATAGAGAGCCGCCCCAATGTGTGGAGTTTTGCTCGAAGGTCCATGACATACTGAATTTCACTACGGCTGTTTGAAGGTCCCTCCTCCCACGACTCTTTAATGACGTCAAGCACCCCCCGGGGCTGGCGACCATACAGGAGCTCGAATGGGGAAAACCCAGTGGAGGCTTGTGGGACCTCCCGCACCGCAAACAAGAGGGGCTCGAGCCATTTGTCCCAATTTTTGGCGTCTTCTTTGACAAACTTACGAATCATGGATTTCAATGTGCGATTAAACCGTTCCACCAAGCCGTCTGTTTGTGGGTGATAGACGCTGGTGCGAATCGATTTAATGCCCAAAAGCTCATACAGTTCGCTTAGCGTGCGTGACATAAACGCCGTGCCCTGATCCGTGAGAATCTCTTTCGGGATTCCCACCCGGGAGATAATTCGAAACAGTGCCTCTGCCACGCTCTTCGCAGAGATAGTGCGCAGCGGCACTGCTTCCGGATATCGCGTTGCATAGTCCACCAGAACTAAAGCGAAGCGATATCCCCGTGCAGAACGCTCTAATGGCCCGATGAGGTCCATACCAATTCTCTCGAAGGGGACCTCCATCAACGGTAATGGGCGCAAAGGCGCTTTGGCGGTGGCCGCCGGATTTACCAACTGACATTCACGACACGCCGCACACCACCGGCGAACGTTTTCGTGAATGCCCGGCCAAAAGAATCGGGCCAGGAGGCATTCACGTGTCTTTGCCTCCCCCAAGTGGCCTGCCATGGGAGTGCAGTGCGCCGCCTGGAAAAGCATTTCCCGACGGCTCTTGGGGATTAATTATTGGGTTGATATCTCCTTTGACTGGGCATCTTGGGTTACCCGATACAACCTCTCTTTTATGAGGGAAAAATAGGGAAAGGGGAGGGGTATTTCGGGCTGGAGAAGCTGTCCGTCAATGGAGCGGACGCGATCATACGCGTTTTTGAGCGTCTCGTCCCGCGACTGCTCCAGAGGAAAGTCATCCAGCTCCGGAGGTCTCATCACCTCACTGGCTGTCGTTTCCTCTGTGGCAGGCGGTGAGGGGACCGCTACCGCTTCCCCAGTCCAAGCCGCCGGCTCCTCCTCGCCCCGCCCCGTCTGCCAAGAAACATCCGCACATATTATCAATTGCGTGAACGCCGGCCAATCTGTACCCAAAATCAGCGGATGCTTGAGGTGGGAATTAACCGCCACCTCCACTCTATGCATTTCCCCCCGAAATGTTATCGATACAGGCACTAAGGGGTATTCTACCACCTCCCCGTGCACACACCTCACCTTAACCTTGCGGCTCGTATCCAATGTCCTCTGTTGCATCAGGCTTTGATGGATGGAGGTTTGGTTACAGTCCGAATCCACCAAAGCCTGATATGTACCCCCCTTAATACTCACAGGTATTTGGTAATGCCCGGCTTGATCGGGGGCAGCCCCCGGGGAGTCGGGGACCCGGATCAGCAGTCCCACCTCCATCATGGGACAGTGGTCCTGGAAATGCCCGGGGTCCCCGCATCTCCAGCAGACCGGCCCAGGCCTTAGCGCCGCCCCAGCGGCAGGAGGAAGGGCAAGGGATTGCCGGAGAGAGAAGGACGATGGTGGGGCTGCGTGCTCTGCTCCCCCCCTCGCCGGGGGTACCTTTCCCCCTGGCCGTTACCACCCCGTTGAGAGGCTCGAGGGGCCACCAAGATCCGCGACCTAGGAGCCGGGCATGAGAGAGAGGGGAGAGGAGAAGGAGATGGGGAAAGAGAGAGACTAGAGAGAGGCTCACCCACCTCGGGGCACGCCACCAGATGGTCCTCCGCCAGCTGGATGGCCTGCATCAGCGACGTCGGGTGGTGGCACTGGACCCACTCGGCGGTTCGGCGGGGCAGACGAGCGATGAACTGTTCCAGCACCACCAGATCGATGACTCCCTCGACGTCGCGGGGCTCGGCCATGAGCCACTTGCGGCACGCGTCCCGGAGCTGTTGGGCCAACACAAACGGTCGGCCATTGTCCCCTAGCTCCACGGAGTGGAAGCGTTGGCGATGCTGCTCGGGGCTCCGGCCGACGCGTTGCAGGATGGCCCGCTTGAGATCGTCATAGGCCAGGAGGTTCGCGACAGGTAGCTGTTGGGCTGCCACCTGCGCTTCCCCCGTCAGCAGTGGGATCAGGCGCACCGACCAATGGGCACGCGCCCAGCCGCACGCCTCCGCTATCTTCTCGAAAAGGTCCACAAACGCCTCCGGGTCGTCGTGTGGACCCATCTTCATTAGCGGGACGTGGGTGATCGGTGGGGCTGCGACGGGGTTATCCTCCCGGCCAAGCAAGCTCCGGATGGCCCGCCGGTCTTCATCCTGCGCCTGGACCATGAGCCGGAAGCGATCCTCCTGCTCCAGCTTCATGTCCATCAGCGCCTGATGTTGAGCTTGGTGAAGACCAGCGAGCGACTTCACTAGCTCCGCAAGTGGCGTTGGCTGGGAGGGTTGCATGGTGGCGTGCCGGCTTCCTCGTCCCGGGTTTCAGCACCAGTGTAACAAGGTTCGGGTCCGGGGGGAAGGAAGACGAGGAAGTCAGGGGTGACGAGCCAAGGATCTGTTTATTTAACAGCGTAAAACAATATTCACAATAATCGCCAGCTCCGGCTGGCGAACGTCAGGCAGACTCTCTCTCTCTCTCTCTGTCGTCGGGGTAAACTCGTGCTTGTGCCGTGATTGTCCCGGTGCTCGTGCTCATACCGGTCCTAGACCAACCACACTCCTCCCGGACTGTGGGTGTCTTTTATCCGGTCTCTCCGACAATCACTGGAATTAGACACAGGTGTTAATCATCATTCACTTGCCCTCCATTCCACCGCTCGTCTCAGAACCCGCTCTCCCCCTAGCTTGAGTCGCTTTCCCACGCCCCCCTCGCCACAGTATGAATCTAATGGCTGTTTTGGATTTTGATCCATAATCTGCTGAGAATGGCTTGAATAAGCTACTCAAAGAGAAAAAACATGTCAATGATCATTTACCTGCTCAGTATAAAGATACAGGTGCAGTTGTAGACATCGCAAGCAGCTTAGAGCTTACTAACAAGCTGGGTTTTCTGTAATGGAGGCATTCATGGGGAAATGGCCTCAGATGCAGAGAATTGGTTGACTGAGAAAGGATCCTCTGTGCGTGATGTATTTTCTTTCCTGTGCCGAAAAGTGCTGCCTCGCAAGAAATTGCTTTTCATTTTCTTGCCAATTAGTCAGGTGAGCAAAGACAAACCTTTGTTTCAGACCTTTAGTATGTTTCTACGGGAGCTTATGGGACAAAACCAAATCTTATGCATCAGTGACAATGAAACATTGTACACCTACTGGAATTATCTCGTCAAGCAACGACATGCATATGGCATGTCGAAATGCATTTATGAGTTTTGCTGAAATCAATGGCACCATCCTCAGTCTGTGGTCAGAGAGTCGCAAATTAATACGGTTTCTGCCTTGTAGTGGTGGCAGTAAGGTTGTGCTATTCAAGAAAACCGAGGAATCCTTACATATGCTCAGTATTCTTTGTGTTAACCAATGCGATGGAGGACATCAAGACAAACAGCTACATGAGGAGAACTTTTATAAGGGAGGGAAGGCGACTTGGTGGAACTTCAACTACTCAGAACAGCCTGGGTTAGCGTCAGTCATCAAACGTGACAAGTTAGACTACATTGTAAACACGATTATTCCAAATATGTTGAATCAGAAGAGAGCTTGTGTGTTTTTCAACATCTTTCATGCTCAAGGCTGGGGAGGCACTACATTAGCCATGCATGTTCTATGAACACTCAAGAAGAAATTCCGCTGTGCAGTGCTGAAAGACACAACCGATGATTTTACTACTGCAGCCAAACAGGTAGTGGAGCTATTAACACATGAGACAAAAGAGCAACCTACACGATGTTCTGTTTTGCTCATGACTGATCACTTCCAAGACATTCGCAATGTTCTAACACTCCAACATCAAATTGAGAAAGATTGTTTGAACCAGTACATTTTTTACATGCTGGAAATGAAGTGTCCCCAACTGAGCAAGCCAGAGGCGACAGCGGCAAGGAACGAAAACTCCATCGGTGACAGAATGGAGAAAAAACCTTGGGAGAAACCAGGCTCAGTCGGGGGGCCAGTTCCCCTCTGGCCAGACAAATCAGTAGTTTGTTCCAACTGCAGCAAAGTCAGAGTGTAAGTGGTCCACTGGTTCCAGGGGTCTTTCCCCGATGGATGTCTAGGTGACGAGGTCCTCACTGGAGATCTGTCTCTGGGGCTCATCTATGTGTCCTAGACTCCGCTGATGGTCAGGGCTGTAGAGGTTGTCTCCAGGTGCTGATCCTCCATTTATGGCAGACTTTGGTTAAGTCAGTATAATCGCTGATGGTTGGCTTCCTCTGAGGTCCTCGGAGGGGTTGTCATCGTCTCTTCTCAGGTGTTCGGTCATCGCAATCGTTTAAGGGTAGGATCCAGACTGAAGCTTGTGTAATTCCTAGCTACCACGGGATGTTAATCCCGTGGCAGTAACATAGAAACAGTAAGACAATTAGCGTAGCAGTTGTTCCATCCAGGAATAACCCTGGATGAAATTATCAGTATAACCCAAGCTAAAGCATAATAATGTGCATTTGTTCAGATAGACTGGCAGTACAAGATTGTGAGATGCATTATATGAATGCTTGGCTAAAGAGATGCGTCTTTAATCTAGATTTAAACAGAGAGAGTGTGTCTGAACCCCGAACGTTATCAGGAAGGCTATTCCAGAGTTTAGGAGCCAGATATGAAAAAGTTCTACCTCCTTTAGTGGACTTTGCTATCCGAGGTACTACCAAGAGTCCAGAGTTTTGCGACCTTAGGGAGCGGGTTGGATTGTAGCGTGATAGAAGATTAGTTAGGTACGCAGGAGCTAAATCATTTAGGGCCTTATAGGCAAGTAATAATATTTTGTAACTGATACGAAACTTAATAGGTAGCCAGTGCAGAGACTGTAAAATTGGAGTAATATGGTCATATTTTCTTGACCTGGTAAGGACTCTAGCCGCAGCATTTTGTACTATCTGTAGCTTGTTTATTGAAGATGCAGGACAACCACCTAGCAGTGCATTACAATAGTCCAGTCTAGAGGTCATGAATGCATGAACTAACTTTTCTGCATCAGAAACACTTAACATGTTCCGTAGCTTGGAAATGTTTCTAAGATGGAAGAATGCTGTTTTTGTAACATTGGAAATATGATTTTCAAAAGATAGGTTGCTGTCTAATATAACACCCAGATTTTTAACTGTAAGGCAAGGCAAGGCAAGGCAAGTTTATTTGTATAGCACATTTCATACACATTGGTAATTCAAAGTGCTTTACATAAAAGAATGTGAAATAATCATTCACAGCAATAAAAACAAGAAGTTAAAAATAATAAAACAAGGAATTTTAAAATGATATAGAAATTGATTTAAAATGAGATTTAAAACAGTTAAATAGAAAATGATTATACATAAAATACAATGCAGTCAGTTCGGACGTAGCACAGCGCTCATTCAACAAATGCACAGCTAAATAGATGAGTTTTGAGACTGGATTTAAATGTTGCTAATGTTTTAGCACATCTGATCTCTTCTGGAAGCTGGTTCCAGCTGCGGGCGGCATAATAGCGAAAAGCGGACTCCCCTTGTTTTGTGTGAACCCTTGGTATTTCTAACTGACTCGATCCTAATGATCTGAGTGGTCTGTTAGGTTTATATTCAGTGAGCATATCTGACATATATTTAGGTACTAGACCATTGAGCGACTTATAAACGAGTAAAAGTACTTTAAAATCGATCCTAAATGTAACTGGAAGCCAGTGTAAGGACCTGAGGACTGGTGTGATATGCTCAGATTTTCTGGTTCTAGTCAGAATCCTGGCAGCAGCGTTCTGGATGAGCTGCAGCTGTCTAATGGTCTTCTTTGGAAGGCCGGTGAGGAGACCATTACAATAATCCACCCTGCTGGTGATAAAGGCATGAACAAGTTTCTCCAAGTCATGACTGGAAACAAAACATCTAATTCTTGCAATGTTTTTGAGATGATAGTATGCTGATTTAGTTACTGCTTTGACATGACTACTAAAACTAAGGTCTGTCTCCAGAATCACCCCAAGATTTCTGACTTGATTTTTAGTTGTTTGACCCCTAGAGTCAAGGTATGCATTCACCTTGAGAACTTCATCTTTGTTTCCAAATGCAATGACTTCAGTTTTCTCCTTGTTTAACTGAAGAAAGTGTTGGCACATCCAACTGTTAATTTCATCAATGCATTGGCAGAGGGAGTCAATGGGGCTATAATCATTTGGAGATCTGGGTCTAGATCTAGATCTGGGTATCATCAGCATAGCTGTGATAGGCAATTTGGTTCTTCCTCATTATCTGACTTAGTGGGAGCATATACAGGCTAAACAAGAGCGGTGCAAGAATTGAGCCTTGTGGGACTCCACATGTCATGGACGTCCACTTAGACTTATGCTCTCCTATACTCACATAATAACCTCTCCCTTCTAAGTATGACCTGAACCATTTGAGTGCCATCCCAGAAAGCCCGACCCAGTTTTCCAGTCTCTCTAGAAGTATGTTATGGTCGACAGTGTCAAACGCAGCACTAAGATCTAGTAGTACCAGCACTGATATTTGGCCAGAATCAGAATTAAAGCGAATATCATTTATTATCTTAATGAGTGCTGTCTCTGTGCTGTGATGCACGTGGAAACCAGATTGAAAATTATCCAGGTATCCATTTGAGTTTAAGTAGTTGTTCAGCTGATTAAAAACTACCTTTTCAATAATCTTACCTATGAAAGGAAGATTTGATATTGGTCTATAGTTGCTCAACACGGTGTTATCAAGATTGCGCTTTTTCAGAAGGGGCTTAACAACTGCAGTTTTCAGGGAGTTTGGAAAAGTCCCAGAAAGAAGTGAGGTGTTCACCACTTCTAAGAGATCTGCTTCTAAACAGTTAAGCACACTTTTGAAAAAAGATGTGGGAAGTGTGTCAAGATAGCAGGTTGACGATTTAAGATGCTGTACTATTTCTTCCAAAATTTTGCTATCAATTTTTTAAAAAACAGACATAGTCACTTCTTTTTGAGATTGCTGTCGAATCTGTGTGACCTCTGTATTACAGGAAGATGTGCCAATCTCCTTCCTGATATTACTGATCTTCTCTGAAAAGAAGGAAGCAAACTCATTGCATTTGCTGTCAGAGAGCATTTCACTGGGAATCTGACTTGGGGGGTTTTTCAGTCTCTCAACAGTAGCAAAAAGAGTGCGAGTGTTGTTTAAATTACTGTTTATAAGGTTTGAGAAGAAGGTCTGTCTAGCTGTGTCTAGTTCCAAAATGAAAGCATGAAGGCTGTCTTTATAGATGCTATAGTGTATTTCAAGTTTCGTCTTCCGCCACATCCGCTCAGCTTTTCTGCATTGTCTTTTCATATTCTGAACTGCTGTTGATTTTCTCCAAAATGATTTTTGTCTGCCATTCTTCTTGCTGACCTTTATCGGTGCAATATCATCAATAACATTCTTAACTTTTGAGTCAAATAAATCCAGGAGAAAATCAACAGAGTCTGCAGAAATGCTTGGTGTTAAAGATATTGCCTTCATAAATAGCACACTAGTGTTCTCATTAATGCATCTCTTTCTGACAGAGACAGATCTAGATTCAGTGGTGACAGAGATCAATATATCAAAGAAAATACAGAAGTGATCAGACAGAGCTACATCCTTAATGACAATGGATGAAATGTTTAGACCTCTACTGATGAGTAAATCTAAAGTGTGTCCACGATTGTGTGTGGGTCCATGCACATGCTGAATCAGGTCAAAAGTGTTTAAAACAGTAATAATTTCTTTTGTAGTTTTGATTTCAGCATTATCTATGTGAATATTAAAATCCCCTGCAATAGCAAAACAGTCAAACTCTGAGGAAATCATTGATAACAGTTCTGTGAACTCTTCAACAAAGGCTGGAGAATATTTTGGGGGCCTGTAGATTATGATAAACAGAATGCGTGGAGCACCTTTCAGCACAATACCTAGATATTCAAAAGACAAGTACTGACCAAATGACACTTGCTTGCATTGATAAACATCTTTAAACAGAGCAAGTTCCTGTAGAGGAAGTAACATTACATCCGTCTAGTTGCAAATTGTAATCCAAGAGATTCTGTGTACTGTTTTTAGGTCCAATAAGTAATATCTCGGTCTTATCTGAATTTAATAGGAGAAAATTACTGGTCATCCAATCTTTTATATTTTTAACACACTCTGTTAGCTTAGATAGTTTAGAAGTTTCATCTGGTTTTGTTGAGATATATAGTTGAGTGTCATCAGCATAACAATGGAAACTAATCCCGTATTTTCTAATAATATTACCAAGGGGCAACATATATAATGAAAATAATAGAGGACCTAGGACAGATCCTTGTGGTACTCCATACTTTACTGGTGATAATTGAGATGACTCCCCGTTTAAATAAACAAAGTGGTAGCGATCGGACAGGTAGGATCTAAACCATCTTAAAGCCTGCCCTTGAATACCTGTATAGTTTTGTAATCGATCTATCAGTATGTCATGATCTATAGTGTCGAACGCAGCACTAAGATCAAGTAAAACTAGCAACGAGATGTAGCCTTTGTCTGATGCAAGAAGCAAGTCATTTGTAATTTTAACAAGTGCAGTTTCTGTGCTATGGCGGGGCCTGAAACCTGACTGAAATTCTTCATAGATAACATTTTTTTGCAAAAAGGAGCATAGTTGAGCAGACACTACTTTTTCTAATATTTTCGACATAAACGGAAGATTTGAAATGGGCCTGTAATTTGCCAGTTCACAAGGATCTAATTTTGGTTTCTTAATAAGAGGCTTAATAACTGCCAGCTTAAATGGTTTTGGGACGTGACCTAAAGATAACGAGGAGTTAATAATATTGAGAAGCGGTTGTTCTGCAACAGGTAACAACTCTTTCAATAGTTTAGTTGGTACAGGATCTAATAAACATGTTGTTGGTTTAGATGCAGTGATAAGTTTATTTAGCTCATCCTGTCCTATAGTTCTAAAGCACTGCAGTTTTTCTTTGGGTGCGATGAATGATGCTGAAGTACTAGACGCTGTAGAATCTATGTTTGTTATTGTATTTCTGATATTATCTATTTTATCAGTAAAGAAATTCATAAAGTCATTACTATTAAACTGTGAGGGAATATTTAGATCGGGTGACATCTGTTTATTTGTTAATCTAGCCACTGTGCTAAATAAAAATCTTGGATTGTTTTGGTGATTATCTATGAGTTTGCGGATATACTCGGTTCTTGCAGTTTTTAGAGCCTGTCTATAGCTGGACATAATATTTTTCCACGCAATTCTAAAGACTTCCAAGTTACTTTTTCTCCATTTGCGCTCAAGAATACGAGTTTCTTTCTTGAGAGAATGGGTATAACTGTTGTACCATGGCGCAGCACGTTTTTCTCTAACCTTTTTTAATTTGATGGGTGCAACAGTTTATAACGTATTGGAGAAGATAGTTCCCATGTTGCTAGTAATTGTGTCTAGTTCATCTGTATTAATGGGTACACAGAGCAGTTGAGATAAATCAGAAGACAGTTACACAAAGATTCTGACACAAGCGTAACATTTTTTTTCAAATGTTTTTTTTTCATGAATGGACCAGTTGCACTTGACATAAATGGAGGCAAATGGATCAAACGGAACAAAGTGGATCAAAATGGATTAAATCTAATGGATCAGACTGATGACCTAATAAATGGACTAAAAGCCCTGAATTTCTTCTTAGACATTATTTCAGTTTGCCTCATTAACATATCTTACACACTTTGTGTAAACAAACATTGTAATCATTAACATTGCATGTTTTTGGGCTGTGCTTTAGCAGAAATGCCTGATTGTGCTTGATGTGAATTTTATAAAAGCAATGGTGTGATTTTTGTTATGTGAGAGGTTTTTGAGAGTCCGGCCAGTGCCTCTAATGCATTCACTTCCAGAGAGCACACCTGTATTGTTTTCAATTATATTGGGTTTATTTATTTTCCTTTATATACATTTCACATACATCTTAATATTCATATACATTTATACATGTATTATATATTATTTATATTTGAATTACTTTTATTGGTATTTACACTCTGAAAAAAAAGTCTGTAAAAATAAGGCCCAATGTACCATGTTAATATGAAAGAAATGTCCATATTGATTTTACACAGGGGTTTACATGTATTTAGAATTTTGGTTTCCGTTGTGCTGTGTTTAGGGGTTGAAGGAAATCCCTGTAAAAGTTAATGGAAAAGGTACTGGTAATTTTCTGCCAGGACATTTTCTTTTTTTCTGCAGATGTTTTTTTTACGTTGTATATTTGTCCCTCGATTTGTTATTGCTGTGTAACCATATGTCTTCATTCAAGGTCTTAAAGGCCACACGTTACTGTTAAAAATAAGTAATTTTCCATTCCCTTGCTTGTTGATCATCACACTTGTTTAATATATTTCTGTTAAGACAAAGGTTAATAAACTTAGTTTCACGGCTCCTGCACTCCTCCTGCATCTCGTCTGGAATATAATTACTTTTTATAATTATTTAAAAACAACTTTACAAAAAAATCCTGCCTTACAGCCAATGTTGGGTAAATAAATAAAAAAATCTAGATGTATTTGAAATTAATCTATTTGAATCCAGAAATTGTCTGTATTTGCATTTCCTTTTCCTATGTCACACTTGTACAAAGTCATACACTCAGCACTATTTACCTTATTCATAAAAGGTCAATATTTTGTTTGTATTAGTTTTAATAAATAGTATGCTAAGACAACTCATTAAATATAATTTACTAAACATAATAGTCCAAGGTTCTTAATTTACAGTAGATAGCTGTATGTGTACTGGATTGATGTACTAGTGGAGTAAAAAATTGGGAGTTGAACCTTTTGCCAAAAATAAACATTGTGTCATCTTCTATTCACTCACATGTAGACCACTGTCGAAAGTTTGGGTCTGTAAGGTTTTGATTTTTATTAAGTCTCTTATGCTGCTGACCAAGGCTGGATTTATTTGATCAAAAATAGTCAAAACATTTGAATATATTTTAAAATGAAATGTATTTGTTTGATGGTCAAGCTGAATTTACGTTGTATAACAAAAATAATTTCCCCCTGGGATTATTAAAGTATTTCTGATTCTGATTCTTTAGCAAGTCTACTGTTGTGTATTTTCACAAATCAAGTTCAAGTTCAAGTTGAGCTTTATTGTCATTCCGCTACATGTGGGGACATACAGTGGAACGAATGCCTCACAGGTCCCCGGTGCTACATAAATACAGACATACAACACTATAGACCTATACACAACTAACCTACTGTCAGATTTTGACTAAGTATACTCTATGTAAAAGTTTACCCTATACAACTAAAGATAAAGATAGAAAATACAAACTATACAAACTGTTCCCTATCTGTCGGTCACTACGAGTTATGTCGTGACGACATAGGGGATTTACTTGGAAGCCCCGATCATCTCTGATTAAGAGAAAACGCCAATGAAATTGGCTAGTGGATTTTGCATACCTGAGACACTCCCCGTGCATACGGGTATAAAAGGGTGATAGGTGTGTCCACTGATTAGATTTTTGCTTCGGAGCCGAGTGGATGAGAAGAGTGCTGATCTCCACAAAGCCTTTCGTCTTTGTTTTGTTCCTGGTTGGCGTAACGGTGTGATCAGCGGAGTCCCTCTCATCAGCGATTCCCCTAGGCACTTCAATTAAGAGAGCAAATTCTAAAAGAGCAAATCATGGACGATCGCATCTTTTTCAAGATGCCGTTTCGTCCGTGTCCTTCTGGTTGTGGTTGTTTCCTGTCTGCTGATGATGGACATGATCGTTGTCTTCAGTGTCTGGGCTTCCAACACGCTGAAGATGTGTTCGTGGATGACTCATGCGCCTGTTGTGGGCGTATGAGCATGATTGTGTTGCGATCTTGCCTTTCCTTTATGAAAGGATTGGCACCCTCTGCCGCCACCCGTGCTGGTCTCTCTGGCTCGAGCAGTGGATCGCCGGCTGACGCTCTGGGGGATTTGAGGGTTACTGTAAAAGCCTCTCCGCCGGGAAAATCCCCACGGACCTCTTACTCCTCACGCAGCGAATGTCCCGTCTGGTTCCCGGGTGATGTCACTGGTCCGTCCCACGGGGCGCCTAGCATTTCATTCGGTGCGCCATCTGTGGATAGGATGTCGATTGCAGCATCGGGGGATGGGTTCACGTCCTCCGAGGATGACGGTGCGGTGGGGCCCCCCTCGGGTGTTGTCGCCACCGCCGCACCGGACCCGGAGCTGACGGCCATGCTTACCCGGTCAGCCGTGAGTATCGGGCTGGAGGTCAACAGACCGCCTCGCGGCTGGACGATTGGTTTCTCGGAGTGGGGCACGGCTCACAACCGCGCTCTACTCCGGTGCCTTTCTTCCCGGAGGTGCATGAGGAGCTGACGAAGTCGTGGATGGCCCCTTTCACGGCCAGAAGCCCCTCGTCCGCCTCCTCCATCCTCACTACCCTCGACGGCGGAGTGGCCAGGGGGTACGCGGGCATTCCCCAGGTGGAGAGAGCGATCGCGGTGCACCTGTGCCCATGAAACGCCGCCACTTGGAGGAACCGTCCGCGTCTCCCGTCCAAGGCCTGTAAGCTGACAGCCGCTCTCGTGGCCAAAGCTTACAGTGCTGCGGGCCAGGCAGCCTTCGCCCTGCACGCCATGGCTATCCTGCAGGTTCACCAAGCCAAGGCGCTCAAATAGGTGCACGAGGGTAGTACCGACCCGGGGTTGATGCAGGAGCTGCGCACGGCGACTGACTTCGCTCTACGAGCGACGAAAGTCACGGCGCGGTCCCTCGGGAAGGCGATGTCCACCATGGTGGTCCAGGAGCGCCATCTCTGGCTCAACCTGGCAGAGATGAAGGACGCCGACAAAGCACGCTTTCTCAACTCCCCCATCTCCCAGGAAGGGCGACACCGTCGAGGGCTTCGCCCAGCAGTTCTCGGCGGTGATGCACCATCCACCGCTGCCCCCTGGACCAGGCCTCAGTCTGCCCGTCGCCGTGGGCGCCCTCCTGCGTCCTCCAGAGCTGCTCCGCTGCAGGCCGAATCGACACATAGGCCGGCACGTCGAGCCTCTCGCAGGAGAGCGGCGTCCCCCGCGTCCCAGCCAGGCCCCAAGTCGTCCAGGAAGTCGACAAAGTGGCCCTGACGCGGGCAACCCGGAGATGTTAGAGTTTGCTCTTTCTCAGGAGACGGCGAGAACAGCGCCACTCCTTCCTCCGGTGGAGGGCCGGGAGGAGAATCTTCTGTTTCATTTTGTTTCTGTTTTGTTTCCCACTTTCTCAAAGAAAGAGCAATTTCCTTTTCCTCCGGATTCTCAGGTCCATGGGACGACAGTGTGCGGCGCCCTGCCTCCTCACTCTCGCCCACGACCCATTTTGCCAGTAGCCAAGAGAGTACGGTTCGGGAACGATATTCCTCCCCACGCACCTCTGGCCAGTCCCGTTTGGGACCCAGGGAGTTCGGTGAGGAGGACCATCCACCCCTACTCCCTTTCGCTGCACCACCACAGGTACGTCAATTGTACCGTTGGAGCCGCTTGCACAGCGTCTGGAGGCGTGGCTCACGCTGCCCAGCCTGTCTCGCTGGCTCACGCGCACAATTCGACTCGGCTACGCGATTCAGTTCGCCAGGCGACGGCGTTCTCGAGACGTCGGTGGCAGTCCGGAACGCCCCTGTCTTGCGCGAGGAGATTGCTGTCCTCCTGGCAAAGGATGCAATCAAGCCGGTCCCTTCAGCTGAGATGAGGCAGGGGTTTTACAGCCCTTACTTCATCGTACCTAAGAAAGGTGGTGGCCTTCGGCCAATCCTGGATCTGCGAGTCTTGAACCGGGCTTTGCACAAGCTCCCGTTCAAGATGCTGACGCACAGGCGCATTATCAAATGCATTCAGCCCCAGGATTGGTTTGCAGCGATCGACCTGAAGGACGCTTACTTTCACATTGCGATCCTTCCGCGACACAGACCATTTCTACAGTGTAGCCGATCCCTCAGCCCCTGGACAGACCTTGCCTTTCTACGGGCCGGGGTGCCCCTAGAACAGGTGTCCCGGCATACTGTTGTCACAACAGATGCCTCCAGCACGGGCTGGGGCGCTACATGCAACGGGCAGGCAGCCTCGGGGCTCTGGACAGGGCCCCGACTGCTTTAGCACATCAACTGCCTGGAGCTGTGGGCAGTGCATTTAGCCTTGCGGCAGTTCCGGCCACTGCTGTTGGGCAAGCACGTGCTAGTCCGCACGGACAACACTGCGGCGGTCTCGTACATCAACCGGCTGGGAGGTATACGATCACACCGCAGGTTACAGCTCGCCCGCCATCTCCTCCTCTGGAGTCACATGCAGTTCAAGTCACTGCGTGCTCTTCACATCCTGGGGCAGCTCAATCGTGCGGCCGACGCGCTCTCACATTCCCCGGAGAGTGGCGACTCCATCCCGAGCTCAGGTAGACCTATTTGCCTCCCCCGAGTCCTCCCACTGCCAGCTGTACTTCTCCCTGACTGAGGGCCCCCTCGGCACAGACGCACTGGCACACAGCTGGCCTCGGGCCTTACGCAAGTATGCGTTTCCCCCAGTGAGCCTACTCACACAGACACTGTGCAAGCTCAGGGAGGACGAGGAGCAGGTCCTGCTGGTTGCGCCCCATTGGCCCACCCGGACCTGGTTTCCCGAACTCATTTCCCTCGTGACAGCACCTCCCTGGCACATTCCTCTGAGAAAGGACCTCCTCTCTCAGGGGCTCGGCACCATATGGCACCCGCGTCCAGATCTATGGAACCTCCATGTGTGGCTCCTGGACGGGACGCGGCAGACTTGAGTGGTCTACCACCGGCGGTGGTAGAGACCATCATTCAGGCTAGAGCTCCTTCAACAAGGCAAACCTACGCACTGAAATGGAGTCTGTTCGCGACCTGGTGTTCTTCTCGCCGAGAAGACCCCCGAAGATGCACGATTGGAGTAGTGCTTTCTTTCCTGCAAGAAAGGTTGGAGCGTAGGCTGTCACCCTCCACCTTGAAAGTGTATGTAGCCGCTATTGCGGCTCACCACGATGCAGTGGATGGCCGGTCCTTGGGAAAGCATGATCTCATCGTGAGGTTCCTGAAGGCCTCCAGGCCTCCCCTTGTGCCCTCTTGGGACCTCTCTATCGTCCTGGCTGGACTTCAGAGGGGCCCCTTTGAGCCGCTGGACTCAGTCGAGCTGAAGTTCCTGTCTCTTAAGACAGCGCTCCTGACCGCGCTCACTTCCATCAAACGGGTCAGGGACCTCCAGGCGTTTTCGGTAAGCGAAGAGTGCCTTGTGTTCGGGCCGGTCTACTCTCACGTTGTCTTGAGACAAAGCCTGGATACGGCCTGGATATGAGACCAAGGTTCCCACCACGCCCTTCCGCGATCAGGTGGTGAACCTGCAAGCACTGCCCTCGGAGGAGGCAGATCCAGCCTTAGCGTTGCTGTGTCCCGTAAGAGCATTGCGCACATACGTGGACCGCACCCGGAGCGTCAGAAGCTCTGAGCAGCTCTTTGTCTGCCACGGAGGGCAGCAGAAAGGGAAGGCTGTCTCCAAACAGAGGTTGGTCCACTGGATAGTGGAGGCCGTCGCCTTGGCGTACCAGTCGCAAGGTGAGCCATGCCCCCTGGGGGTGAGGGCTCACTCCACCAGGAGTGTTGCCTCCTCCCATGCGTTGGCGCACGGCGCCTCTTTGGCAGACATCTGCAGAGCTGCGGGCTGGGCGACACCGAACACCTTCGCAAGATTCTACAATCTCCGCGTCGATCCAGTTTCTTCCCGTGTGTTGGGTAACAGGTATTGGGGTGGGAAGAACTGGCCGGTGTCACGCTTGCTGCGCCATTCCCCCTCACCCGGGGATACGAGCGCCTTTTTCTCTCCCAGTTCAGTTCCCCGGATGGTGAACCCTGGTAGAATCCTCCAAGCACCCCCGGCAGTCAGACTGGGCGGAGTAGTCTGACGCCAGGCCCAGTACTGGTGTTAGCTCGCCCGGGACTCCGGTCAGCCCCTGTACTGGGCTAGGTGTCCGTATGGCCTGATTCCCCTTTGGGTAATCCCATATGTGTATTCTTCCACGGTAAGGTTTCCCTCACGGTAAACCTGTGTCTTCCCTTTGACAGAGCTTCTGTCAGGTTCTGCTGGCAGCCCTCCTCCCTACTCCTAGGTAGGATCTGCCCCAGAGTCCAGTCGTATGTAGTACTGCCCCAAGCCTGGGCCAGTCCATATCAGTGTCTCCACATGTTACCTCCCTTCGGGCAGGATGTGGCCTCCGGAGCGCCCTTTTCTGGAAGGCTTGCTTCCCTGCCATTACGGCAAGCCGTAACAACAAATAGGAAAGACCTGAAGCTGTCTTTCACTGAAGGACGAAATCCCTTTCGTTTCCGTGGGGAAAGGAACAGCGGCTTGGCTATCTCCGGCAGCGATGTACTCAGTGGTCCCGGTGGGCACCAAAGTTAGCGAATTTGCGCTGGGGCGGTAGGAAGGTTGCAACCTCTTGCATAGCATTTGTCTGTCACGCACTCGCTTGTCAACATCTCAATGCCACAAGGTTGTGATGGGGTTCAGCTTGTGGCACTTTTCATAGGACCCCTATGTCGTCATGACATAACTCGTAGTGACCGACAGATAGGGAACGTCTAGGTTACGTACGTAACCCCCGTTCCCTGATGGAGGGAACGGAGACGTTATGTCCCCATGCCACAATCTTGAACCATCGCTGGTTGCCAGGGACTCGTCTCGGCTCCTCAGCGTGAAACCTAATCAGTGGACGCACCTGTCACCCTTTTATACCCGTATGCACGGGGAGTGTCTCAGGTATGCAAAATCCACTAGCCAATTTCATTGCCGTTTTTTCTTAATCAGGGATGATCGGGGCTTCCAAGTAAATCCCCTATGTCGTCACGACATAACGTCTCTGTTCCCTCCATCAGGGAATGGGGGTTACGTACGTAACCTAGACGTTTACATAAAGGTTTACCCTATACAACTAAAGATAAAGATAAAAAATACAAACTATACAAACTATGCGAATGCTTCACATAAATACTGTACATGTGCAGAGAGAAATATTGTGAGTCAAGCAGCTAGCTGGGGAACAGTACAAGATGATTTGTAGTGCAGGAGCATGTAAACATACATATATTGCTGAGTCTTTTGTGGGATTGTGTACACAAAGCATGTTTGGAAAAGTGTCTAGTGCATAGAGGAGAGTGTGTTACTACAGAGTTTTGACTTCTTTTCTGTGTGTTCTGAGTGTGTTTTTATACTTTTCTAGTATCACTCATTTAAATGGGAAGCTTTTTATATCTTGTATGTTATACCTTTTGTACACTTCTGTCATTGTATTCATTGTTTTTATTATTAACAAACAAACCACATCCATCCCCGCACTTTTGAAAAGCTTGCTACGCCCCTGATTGTGTCACATGGATTGATAAACAAACATTATGCAATACTAAAAACATCCTCGTTCAAATCAAATCACTTTTATTGTCACATCACCACAGCACAAGTGCCTTGGTGAGTGAAATTCTTACGAGCGTGCTCCAGACAGTGCAAAAAAACAACAACAACAATTTACATATGGACAGTACGTACTTACAGACTGTACAGAAGACAATGTGTAAAATACACATACATATACTCAGTACACACAGTGTACTATAAAGACATACTTAGTTATCGATCCACATTATACACTGTATGTACACATCTACATTATGTACACATCTATACATAGTATTATGTGAAGGTGCAACAGATTATAAATTTACAGCAGATGGTTGTGCAACAGATACTTGTGCAAATGTGCAACAGATTATGCATATGCAATGTCGTGGATGTGCATTGTATGGTGTCCAGTGATAGCAGATGTGTTAGTGCAGTGTGTGCGTGTAGTCCGGTAGAACTGTGTTAAAGTGCAGTGCATGGCATGTTGTGTGAGTGGGAGTGTGATGTAGGGTGAGTTACTTCTGACTGTTCATTAGCCTGATAGTCTGAGGGAAAAAGCTGTCCCTCAGTCGGCTAGTGCGGGATCGGATGCTGCGGAGACGTCTCCCTGAGGGCAGCAGAGAGAGCAGTCTGTGGGACGGGTGGCTGGAGTCTTTGATAATCCTCCGGGCTTTCCTTGTACACCACCTGGTGTAGATGTCCTGGAGGGAGGGAAGCTCACCTCCAACAATGTGGCGGGCAGTTCACACGACCCTTTGCAGAGCCCTGCGGTTGCCAGCGGTGCTGTTTCCAAACCAGGCGGTGATGCAGCCGGTGAGGATGCTCTCCACAGTGCAGGTGTAGAAGGATCTGAGGATTCTGGGGCTCGTTCCAAACTTCCTCAGCCGTCTCAGGAAGAAGAGACGCTGATGTGCCTTCTTCAGCACTGCATCTGTGTGAGCAGACCATGTGAGATCCTCGGTGATGTGAACGCCGAGGAACTTAAAGCTGTTTACCCGCTCCACAGGTGTCTTGTCGATAGTGATGGGTGTGTGTTCTCTGCTCTGTCTCCTGTAATCCAGTGGTTCTCAAACTGGGGGTCGCGACCCACGAAATTTCAAGGGGTCGCGAGAGGGTTAAACAAATTAACTGTCATTTTTTGTGATTATAATAAATATTTTTCAACATTACAATTAAATACTACAATAAATATTTTCTTATTTTAAAAGATATTACTGATTATAGTGTTTTGAAAAATATTATGTAAAAAAAAATTCCCGACTCAAAGATGACATCACTGTGCAGCGACTGGCTCGCTATCGCTACAGCGCGCATCTGCACGTGAAAAACGCAACTGCAGAGATGGATAAATTTGTAATTCGCAAATCTAAAAATTTTGAGAAAATTGTGGACAGTTTGCTTGAGTCATCGGAACCGTGTACTTCGACTAAGCAT
Organism: Oxygymnocypris stewartii; assembly: GCA_003573665.1. Classification (NCBI taxonomy): domain Eukaryota; kingdom Metazoa; phylum Chordata; class Actinopteri; order Cypriniformes; family Cyprinidae; genus Oxygymnocypris; species Oxygymnocypris stewartii. The sequence goes on along the minus strand of QVTF01013893.1, from coordinate 1,002,495 downwards.
AAGAGCAAGACCCCGTCAGACCAAAGTAGGAAACGTCAGAAATATCAGGAAGAATTCATAAAGTATGGATTCACTTGCTCTATTGTCAACAACGTAGATTTTCCTCAATGTGTAATCTGTTCAGAAGTGCTTGCCCATGAAAGTATGAAGCCCGGCAAAATGCAAAGGCATTTGGAGACGAAACATCCTTCTTTTATTGAAAAGCCTATAGACTTTTTTCGCTGAAAAGAGAAGGAATTACAGGGTCAAAAACACATGATCGCACAACAAGCCAAATTTACATCTAATGCTCTGGAGGCATCTTATGAGGTGGCGTTCTTGATCGCGCAAACCAAAAAGCCACACACAATCGGGGAAACCCTGATAAAGCCCGCTGCTGTGTCGGGTCATACATGGTGAGAAAATAGCAAATGAGCTTATGACTGTTCCGTTGTCGAATAATACAGTCGCTCGCCGTGTACATGATATCGCAAAAGACATTAAGAGTCTTTGATTGATTGATAGGATAAATGGAAAAAAAATGCACTGCAAGTCGACGAATCTACTGATGTGTCTAATTTTTCCCAGTTGCTGGCGTTCATCAAATACACATTTGACGGAAAACTGCATGAGGATATGCTCTTCTGCTCAGCACTCGAGAGGACTTGTACAGGCAGTGACATTTTCACCAAACTGGACACCAAAATAAAAGAGATGGAACTTTCATGGGATAATTGTGTTGGTGTATGTACTGATGGTGCTGGTGCAATGGTAGGTAAAAACAAGGGACTCAAGGCAAAGGTTTTGGAAGTGGCTCCTCACGTAAAGTTTACACACTGCATCATACACCGCGAGTCTCTTGCTAGCAAAACACTTGATTCTGAACTCAACAGTGTTTTGAATTGTGCAATCAAAATTGTTAATCACATAAAATCTCATCCAGTAAACAGCAGACTACTAGCCACACTTTGCAACGAGATGGGCTCACAGCATGAAGCATTGCTGTTTCACACCGAAGTCCGGTGGTTATCACGAGGGAAGGCACTCGGACGTCTTTATGAACTGCGCGAAGAAGCGCACTCGTTGTTGAAAGACTCTAAATTGGAATTCGCCCACTGCCTGACAAATCCAGCTTGGTTGTCAAAACTTGCTTATTTGGCATGTATATTCGAAAGGCTTAACATGGTTAATCTGTCATTACAAGGGCCAAACACAAAAAATCCTGACAATGAATGACAAAGTTGATGCATTTATGAAAAATCTGGAAAGATGGGCTGAGCGAGTTGAACAAGGAAATGTGGAGATGTTTCCTGAGCTTGAGGAGCATCTGGAGGAGAATGGACTGAGTCTCAGCAGCCTGAAAGAACACATCACAGGTCATCTCCGCAGCCTTTTGGAACAATTCAAGAAGTATTTCCCAAAAGAGACGCAACCAGAACTGTATGACTGGATACGGCAACCATTTTCTAAATCTAGGACGCATCTCCCCACAAATCTGGAAGATGCTTTGCTGGCGCTGTCCAGTGATCGAACATTAAAATCTTTATTTTCTAATTCCACACTCCCTGAATTTTGGATCGCAGTTGTAGACAAATACACAGAGTTATCCCATGCGGCAATGGATGTACTGCTTCCATTTGGATCTACATATTTGTGCGAGCAGTCTTTTTCCGCTGTTACATACATAAAGAATAAATATCGATCACGTCTTGAAGTTGAAGATGATTTGCGAGTAGCTGTATCCACCATCAGGCCATGAATAAATCTTTTGTGCTGCCAAAAAGTACACCCATCCCATTGAAAGGTAAGCCAAAATTATTTTGATGTATAGTAAATATAGTTAAAATATGTTTAACAGCTAAAATAAGTTACGTTTATTTTTTGTGTATGCTTTAGTGGGGGTCGCGAGTTCTTGTCGATCTTACATTAGGGGTCGCTGGCTTAAAAGTTTGAGAACCACTAATCCACCACCAGCTCCTTAATTGGTCTTGTCGATGTTGAGTGGGAGGTGGTTCTCCTGACACCATTTAGTCAGGGTACTCACCTCCTCTCTGTAGGCCATCTCATCGATGTCGGTGATCAGGCCTATCACCGTTGTGTCGTCGGCACATTTGACGATGATGTTGGAGCTGTGTTTTGCTGTACAGTCGTGTGTGTACAGGGAGTACAGGAGTGGGCTGAGGACGCAGCCCTGCGGTGCACCAGTGTTGAGGATCAGGGGAGATGAGGTGTTGTTGCCCATTCTGACCACCTGACTTCTGCCTGTCAGGAAGTCCAGGATCCAGCTGCACAGAGATCTGTTCAGTCCTAGAGTCTGGAGCTTCGCAACCAGTGTGGCAGGCACTATAGTGTTAAATGCCGAACTATTCATCAGATTAATCAGCTCGTATCAAAATACGAATACTGAGTATTCAGAGAACAAAATGTCTTATGTCTTATATTTAATATAAATATCTTCAACTAACATAGTGGCAGACTGCTTAACTACTACTAGACAAGTAGTGTCTGTTTTCAGAGATCAACATTTTAATATCTTTACATAAAAGCGAAAAACTGTTTTTTACAATTGTTTTTAAAGAAGTTTCTTATGCTTGCCAAGGTTGCATTTATTTCAAGTAAAACAGTAATACTGTGAAACATTACAGTTTAAAACAGAAATATTGTGAAATATTACAGTTTAAAACAGAAATATTGTGAAATATTACAGTTTAAAACAACTGTTGTTGTTATTGTAATAAATATTAAAATGCAATTTATTCCTGTGATGCTAAGCTGAATCTTTCTGCATCATTACTCCAGTCTTCAGTGTCACATGATCTTTCAGAAATCATTCTAATATCAATTGCTGCTCAAGACTAATTTCTTATTATTATCAATATTAATTATCTCATATTGACATTGACTAGTAACCTTCTCGGGGAGTCCAATCATGATGCATAAATAATATCTAAGAGTGAACACTTCACCATAGTAGGATTCGTTAATTCACCAGTGCCCACTTACCAGCATGTGCCTTCCAGCCAATCAGCATGTAAATACATTGGTGTATGAATATGCTAATTTCATACATGTTTAGAACTCTTTGTAAAGGGCCTTTCCCTTATTTACCTCATCATTTATTTACCTCTTTATTTTTTCTTGAAATGCATATTGATATGACTGGGAATAAATAATCAGGTTTTGTGACCAGATCAATAAGGAGCTGAAAGGGTAAGTATTCGTAATCCAACATAACCGAAAACTACTGATTCTATCCTCTAACTGTGCATGTGTTTGTAGTCCTCAGATAGCTGTGAGACTCTTAGTTCACAAAATCCATTCTCAAGAATCGGAAGCGCTTTGAGCGGGTTGAGAACCGCTACTAAAGATGTAACTAAAAACGTTACATTAAAAACGTTTCTATATGAATTCCATGTTAATAGATTAAACTCAATGTACTATTCAAATTGATTTGTGATGTCATATGCTATTTTCAGTGTAAATGCAGCCTTAGTTTTTGTCGGTTCTTAAACGTCATCCCCGGTGTTCAAATGTCTCCTATGTACCCCGTTGAATAATTAAAGACCCTATTTGTGTGTTTCTGTGTGACAAAAGGAGGGCGCATATAAGTCAAATTGCTGAGCCGGAGCAAGGCATTGCAATACAGTTTCAGTACCCTGATGGCACCAGGAAAACAAGGAAATTTGTTGTGTCTCAACCAATTCAGGTAATTTGTATTGGTTAATTTATAAGGTATTTCTGTTTATTTAGTATAGTTATATAGTAGCCTATATGATATAGTTCTGGGGGCGTATTACGGAACGTTTCTTATCTTAGGTCTTAACTTAAGATATGATACGTAAATTAGGATTTTTCACAAATTCACAAAAACGTATCTTATCTCTAGTTAGGAAATCTTAAATCGTATCATCAAGTTCGATAAGCCACTCTCAGGTCTGTTACCAAGCAACCAACACCACGCGAGCTGCTGATGAGGTAAAAAAAAAAAGGACAAACAAAACTGCCCAGCTTTTAACTTAAGTGCCGCTGAAATTTAAAATCTGATAAGTTCGGTGGGAAAGGCAAAGCCAGTACTGTGCCAGTAATTTGACCTTCGCTCACTCATGAAGACAAAAAGAGGTAGTAGGCAAGAGTAGCTGATAATTTGTCCGCGGTGTCCGTACATTAACCGTACAGCTGAGTCTGTGAAGACAAAATGTAACGTTAACTTATCTCCCTCAAACAAAGAAGGCTGTCCTACAGGCAAAAGAGATGAAGAAAATGGGAGGGGGAACAAGTGACGTTCCATTGCTAACACTTTCAGAAACACGAATCTTGGGTGTCATTCAGAAAGTGCACTATGAAGGTAAGTTAAAACAGCTGGTTATGTTACATTTTAATATAAGATAGTGTCATATAGACCCTTTTTGTGTTAGTAAACATTGTGACTTTTTCTGTGGGCGGAGCTTAGGTGGAGGCAGAAAGATTGCACTGACCGCTTCACTAACGATAGCTATGAAGTCTGTTTAACTTGTTTTTCAATAATAACTGGAGAAATGCAGATTTTACCTGCATATGTAAGGTATAGATGCACTGTCCAGGACCGCGATTGTTATTTGAAAAGGTTAACTTTAACGGACCAGATTGGCCGACCCGCACACACTTTACACACTGGATGGTCGCTCTAACAGGATTCCCTCCGGTTGAGTGACTCACATCTAACGTGTATAGTTATGACAAACTCACCGTGACTATCTTGTCATTAAGATGTATATATATTTTAATTTCAGCAGGCAACTATTTTTACAGCTACATTATTTTTTCCACAATTATTACAATTCATATACAATACATATCGTCAGTTTGTTGTTTTACACACATGCACACAGACATTATTTCATACATGACACAGTGAGATGCATAAGAAATCTTTAGATGTGCCCATATCAACAAAAGACAATTTATTTAACCTTTTTGATAAGAAGTGAGCATTTTTGACGATAGTTTCTGTCCAGTCCGCTCGTTTTATCGTGTTTAACCACAGCTGTCCTCGTTTTTTTTTGTCTGGCAGAGGCATCAGGTATGCCTTAAAATTTCAACTTGAAGCCTCTACAACAGCGATTCTGGCCCCCCAACATCACAACAAGATGATATTTTAAGCTGCTTATGTAGCCGAATCTGCGCTAGTTTGAATGGGCCGCTTTCAGTTTTCCCTTTGTTTTGCCTCCAGCTAGCGATGTGACGTAATTGTGATGTCGGCCCTAAAAGGGTCTATTGTAATAAATGTTAGTGCTAATCTGAAAATTATGGAGCTATAATTTGATTATTGACACAGGCATCCCTTGTGGTTACGAGGTAGGACTGGAGATGGAGCAGGATGAACTAACAACAATACAAATGTCAGATCTGGTGGAGGAAACATCAGTAGAGCCTCGTCAATTGCCACCCAAATGTATGTTGCTATGCTTTCATTGTCAACTTATCTATATGTAATAATACAGACAGCGCCCTCCGGTGCCTGCTCCTCACCTGCGCCCTCTGGTGCCTGCTCCTCACCAGCGCCCTCCGGTGCCGGCTCCTCGCAAGTGCTCTCAAGTTCCTCCACTGGTCCTGCCCAGGCTAGCGCATCTTCATCTCTGCTGGTTCCGTCCAGCTCTCCAGAGCGCCCACGAGAGTTAGAGCCGCCCGAGCGCCCCCGAGAGTCAGAGCCGCCCGAGCGCCCCCGAGAGTCAGAGCCGCCCGAGCGCCCCCGAGAGTCAGTGCCTCAGCTGGTCCCGTCCAGCTCACCTTTGCCTCCGCTGGTCCCGTCCAGCTCATCTTGGCCTCCGCTGGTCCCGTCCAGCTCACCTTGGCCTCCGCTGATCTCGTCCAGCTCACCTTTGTCTCCGCTGGTTCCGTCCGATTCAGTGCTTCCAGAGCGCCCCCGAAACTCAGCGCTACCCAAATGCCCACGAGAGTCAGCGCTACCAGAGCGCCCCCAAGAGTTGGTCCCATCCAGCTCACCTTTGCCTCCGCTGGTCCTGTCCAGCTCACCTTTGCCTCCGCTGGTCCCGTCCAGCTCACCTTGGCCTCCGCGGGTTCTGTCCCGCTCACCTTTGCCTCCGCTGGTCCCGTCCAGCTCACCTTTGCCTCCGCTGGTCCCGTCCAGCTCACCTTGGCCTCCGCTGGTCCTGTCCAGCTCACCTTCCGCGCTTTGTGCCCCCAGGGCAGCAATCCCCCCAATAAAATGTATTTGGGGGGCTACCCACCATGGCCCACGGCGGCCCCAGACTCGCCATGGGCCACGGCCTACCCACCATGGCCCACGGAGTCCCCTGATCCGCCATGGCCACCTGAGTCGCCTGATCCGCCATGGCCACCTGAGTCGCCTGATCCGCCATGGCCGCCTGATCCACCATGGCCACCTGAGTCGCCTGATCCGCCATGGCCGCCCGTGTCCCCACTGCCGGCTCCGCCATGGGTCCCGGAACGGGCACCGCCCTGAAGGCCACCTGTCCAGGTTCCAGGTCCCTTGAGGCCTCCAGAGCGGGGGTATTGTCAGAGTCTGTCTCCCTCTGCCTTGTGTTTCCACACCCTTATATGGTCCTTCCTGTTTCCTGTTCGTTATGAGTTCATTAATCCCCATCTGTGTTTGATTACTCCTCACCTGTTGCTGTTTCCCCTGTTTACGTTGTGTTCATAAGCCCTGAGTTTCCCCTGAGTCTTTGTCCATTCACTCGTTGATGTAGTTGAGTATCCTGTGTTCTGTGATTAAAATCCCATTATTCATCCTACCTCTCGTCTCCCGCGTCCTTCCCGCTACACGACCATGACAGGTACACTGAAAACTGATAGAATTACGTAACCTTTTTTTCTGGCAGTCATCTCAAAAGATTTAATGCAAAGTATGATGGAAATGTAGTGCTACTGGATGTAAATGTCAATAAAACAAGATTAAAAGCATGCTAATAAACAAAAATGCATTTATTTGTTTTAAAAAGTATGCCATGGTCTATTTTTCTTTCATAAAATAAAAATAACAGAAGAACCATTATACCTGACTAACTTGTGATTGTCATCCAAATGCCATTTAAAATGTTTCCCTGTAACCTAATAGACTATTCTTTGCAGTCTACGTTTGGCTATTCGCTGGGCTGCTCCTGCTGGTTTTGTCCGAATTAAACTTTGTCAGACTCTGTGCCGCTGCACTACAATTCCCTGACCAGCCAGACATGCCCAGACTGATTCTGCCTCCAGTTCATAATTTCCTCCAACTACTTCTCTGAGTCGGTCATCAAGATCAGAATCAGTGAAATATTGAATTCCCTGTTGATAAAGGAGAGAAAATGTGAGACTTGTGCATTCAATCCAAAGATAATTATTTTGTTGCCCAGTACTCAAATTTTCACTGTATAATTATTAGGTTAATACTGTACATAATCAATCAACCAATCAATAAATCAGGGAAAAATCATATCTGTTATCCTTAGGGTGAGTCTTCACGCGTTCCGTTGGAAGACTTTTGGTCCCATCAGCCTTTTATAATACAGTGCTATCGTGACTGCTGTGTGTGTGTGTGTGTGTGTGTGTGTCAGGAGCGTAGCCAGAAAGGAGACTCTGGGTGTGCATCAGAAAAACTGGGTGTGCCACATTTATTGTCAGATGAATGCAAAAAAAAAAAAAAAGCATGCTTATTGGGTATTAATATCTTAGTTTAACCATTTAATTTTTGTGTAGGCTACATGTGTCTGTTAACCTATTCTCTGTGTGTATCTGTGTAAGCGAGCTTAATGATTATTAATATGATAGTTTAACCATTTCATTTCTATTTGTGTGTGTGTTTCTTTCTGTGAGCCTATTGTCCATTTTCGATGAGTTTCACTGTCAGCTATGCATCCAGATATGTTGGCCTAGACCCTAAAAGCATATAGGGCTTAAAATTCTTGAACCCTGGTTATCGCTGCTTGCAGCTATATTTTTGTTGTTGTTGTGTTTTTTTCCATTTTCCGAAGCTTTCTCGCTCAAGAGGGTCACCGACAATCACATACAGTATAACCTACAACAGCTCTTTAACTGCGCTCTAGTCAAACGCGCTCACTGTAGCCTAATCATTAACTACACACATCATAAACCCCTTTTAGGCAAGTACAATTTATCACATATTTTAATAAGACTAAACTCCTATTTAACCTGATGATCACAGGTTTAATAAAAATACATTTTAAGTTTCTAATTATAACACCGCATTTCCAGGGTGAAAAGGTACATTTCTACATTAAAGTCAGCGTCGCATTCTGCAACTTTATCTTTTCAGCCGACACTGACTGAGAAGAAATCACTAGTTTATTAACGAATAATTAAAATGTTTTATTTTGTCTTTCCCCCAACATTCATAATCATTAGCCTACTTTTGCCGTTGCAAGCTTTAGACGTGCGCTTGGGCACGGATATATTAAAGGATAATTAGTAGCCTAAGTTATTATATTAATCAGTTTATGTGTGACTAGTGAAATCTTTAGTCGGGGACAGGCCTTCTTGGCACAAGAAACCGATCAATTTTTTAAATAAAATGCTGTCAATTCGAAAAGTGCGCCTGCTAATAACGTTACGTTATATTGCAATGCAGAGTTATGAATGCGTAATAAGTAAAATGTTTTTAATTTATTTCATTTCTTATGGGTGCAATGGTGGTGCTTTGGTCTTTCTTGGGGGTACTGAAGCATCTGCTAGCCCCTCCTTTGCGCTGCCGATGTTTATTACGATTAAAAAAATAATTATTCTGCATCTATTTTTAGGTGTGCCAGCTGCCACTTTGGGTGGCACCGGCACACCCTGGCACACCCGTGGCTACGCCCCTGGTGTGTGTGAGACCCCCCCCAAAAAAAAATAAAAAATAATGAGTGCATGAAGCCCCTGACTGTAACAAGCACACCTTAAAATAAAGTGTAACCAATGAGTAGACAAATAGGACATTCTAATGTGTGAATATATTAAACTTTTGTTTTGATGGTTGAAACACCCCTTTGTCCTCCAATTGTGAAAGCTATACTATTCTAGCACTTATTTGTAGAGACAAGTTTGCCTGTGAGCATTAGAAAGAAAGCATTAAAAAACACTATAAATTAATTTACTTTACTATTATTTTGCTACTATTATATTTTGTTACATTTCTATAATTTTTTCTTCCCTCGTTCCGTTTTTGGCCAAAAGTCTGTAAATAGTTTTTTTGTGTCTGTAAATCGGTCAAGCACTTCGAAACACTGCTTTTAAAAGGTGCTATATATAAATACAACTTTACTTAACTCACAAAACACACATAAAACGATCAAACTGATGAAAGCATCGAATTACAGCTTAACCCTCTAAGCACCAAAGTCGCAAAATTGCGACAATATGTCATATTTCATTAAATAGACTGTATTTCCTAATATCGCACTTGTACTCCCTACCACTAGATGGTAGACATGTATTACTTCGATTCTAGACCAAAAGTGTTCGAGGAAATAGCAGAGCAAGTGAGCTATCGTGTCCTTGATGTGGAAGCAGTTTAGTTCATAGCGTGTGAGTAAATTGTGAGATTTGTGTGAGAAAATCGCCAAATGACTAATAAACAGTTGTACTGTGAGGATGTGTTGCAAATGTTATTCGCCGATTCTGGCTCTGAAGGGGAATATTTGCGGTTTGGAAATGACGATCGGCCGTCTAATGATCGCGCTTCTCCCGGTACATCTCTGCAGCGCAATGGTGCCGCTGGGCATGGCGAGAGTGTTCACAAAGCACAAACAAGTGATCATTTCATCCCTTTGCCCAACGGGGATGGGGGTGGCAGGGGTGGAACGTGGTCTTAGTGTCCATAGGAGAGGCTCTGCGTTGCTGATGATCACCCCAGATTGAGTCTTTTTTTCTGATCGTGCGCGCTCAAAGTGCCGCCGGCAGACAGTACAGGTGCAGTCAGTGTTGGGTAACGTTAGGTCTGTGCGCTGTGCCATGCAATAAGAGGTGCCATACTCTCAAGAACTATAAACGGTCACCTAGATACCTGATTGGGCAAATAGCTGGTCAACTGATCAAAACATAGGCACAAGTATTTTACTATGGCACAGTAATATAGTAATAATTTACTACTTTCTCCTGTTTTACTGTTATTTCCTCTTTTCCTGATCATTTGTAATGATGATAAAAAGACAAAAAAAAACATGCAAATAAGTTCAAACATCAATTCAATATCTACTATTTCCTGAATATTATGAAATTCAAGACCCATGATTACGTCATAATATGCAAATTAGAGTATATTTACACCCTACATAAACTTTTGGTCATTCCCAACATTTTTCTAATTTACAGTAGATCTCTATCTTTAACCCCTTTCAAGCCACAAGCTTTTGAAATCTTGATGTCAAAATCCAGCATTTTTCCAAAAAAAATGGCTCCTAAAGGGTTAACATGAAATACAGCCAATAATTCCTTGTTCTAGCAGATCTGAGGGAAAGCCACAATTGCTGGTGGTTTGCTCCCTCGTGTGGTTATATACAGACAAACGCAGGACAGCTCATGTTTGTACACAACAACTACAGATGCACTGATGTACTCTGACAGACTATTTCACCTCAGTAGATGTGACAGCAGATTATCAGCAGGTCGATATCAGACATTATCTTTTCCTCAGTGAAGTGTTCAGATCTGCGCCAGAAGCTAACGTTAAGCGGGGTGAGTCTTTGTTATGTAATAGCCTATGATAAATAAAGAACAGAGAACCTACATTGCGTTTTAAAGTTAAAACCTGCCGCTGCTTAACGTTACTAGTGTGATGTTAACTGTACCCGGGAACTGAACATTTTGGACAAGCGTGGGTTTAACCGTTTAATGATCCTGTATTTTACAGCGGAGGCGTCGACCGTTATCATGGCTTGTCTCGGAAGATTGTTTTCTCTCGCAGTTTTGTTTGGCTTTGTGACCGCTGGACTGCTCAAAAGAACAGGTAATGCATGTTTCTGCATTTAAATCGTTTTGAGTCTGTTAAACACGAACTCTTTTTTTTCTTGTGGTTAATAAACCTGCGTCTTTGTTTCTCCAACGGCCGTTTTTGTCAGACGTATAATCATGCAAATTAATTAAGCGGAGAATAGAGCCTGACATACCAATGAAAATCCCCTAGAGCCCTTATAAAATGCTTAAACAAAACGTCAAGCTTTAAAATCGTCAAAAGCGTTGAGAAAAGTAACAGTCGCCACGTGACCAAACCCAAGATAGAGTTGCCAAGTCTACCTTTATCCCGCATAATTTGGCTTCTGTTGCTGTGGATTGTTTTTGTTGATTTATAGAATATGTTGTACAAATTATATTTGCTCTGAAATATTTTCTCATATAGTTTGTTCTTCCCAACAGATACACTATCATAGTGAGACCGTGTGCTATTTTGACAGTGTAGGGCCAGAGATTTGCAGCGTCATTAAGAACTGCGCCATTTCAGTGTATTTGTAATGTTGCCAGTTTCAGGCAGAGCCCTCAAAACGAGATTTTTTTATTTATTTAGCCACAGATAATTTTGTGACAGGTTGTATTCGGTTTACGGTATGGTTTAATTTATTTACATGCAAACTGACTCTATGTCGTAAAACGAAGAAAGTGATTCAGTGACATAAAGGTTATAATGTGATAGCTTTACAGAGCAGAAGTGATACAGGTTGATTGTTAAGGCCTGTTCACATCAAAGATTTGGATAACAATTTAGTACCACAGCATATAGTACCATAGCTGTAACGATACAAGGGAACAATATTGTTGGAAACCCTTCCAGAACATTTTTTTTTTCAAGCTAAATAATGATAAAAAAAAACATTAGCGGCCAGTCAGAATCCACTCACTTTAAGGAGCTCACGCATTTATTTTAAAGCATCAGACAACAAAACTGCAACATCCACTGCTTCCGGTTTGAGGAACGGCCACTTAAAAAGACTGCAATAAATAGGCTTCGCTCCAAATGATCCTCATCCATAACGTTGAATGAATGAGCTCTGTTTTTATCCGTCTGGAAAATAATGTAATGCTTGGCATTTTAATGTGACATTGAGAATATCTGTGGCAAGTGCCATCTTCAGTCTGCTGTTAATTTACTCATATTATCTTTTTCTTGTATTCAGCTGTAACAATATGACATATGTTCTCCCATTAAGTCACTGGAATGCTCTAAGAATCCCATGTTTTTCTCCCCACATCCTTATTGGTGTCTCTTGCTCACTTTTTCCACACGGTTGCTTAACATTTTTATTTAATCTTCCATTTCACCTGTAATTCCTTTCAGCATTGTTTACTGGAATGTTTCTAAAGCAGGGAAATACAATATTTATTATGTCAAAATTACTCGAAGCACTTTTGAAATATCCATTCGTTTTCCAGTTAATGTAGAAACATTACATGTACGTTACCCAATATTTAACACGCCTGAAAAGACTCGTCTGAGCAGTTGGGCTTATTAGTGGTCTGCCAAAAGTGATTTTTGACATTTACTCTGTTACATGTTTTTGATGTTGGATGGTTGAGGGGTCAGGAGAACAATGCCACCTCATTGGACACAGTTTTTAAAAATTATCATTGCATACCCACTGTGAACTAACAAATTAATTGGTGTTGCTGACCATTTACAGTTCAACAGAAGTGACCATAATTTGAACAAAGCGTGTTGAGGCACATAGGAAGTAATTTGTTCAGAAAAAATGCAGTTAGGGATGCACCGAATGTTCGGCAACCGAAATTGTTCGGCCGAAAATAGGGAAAAAAAACTATTTCGGTGTTCGGCCGAATAATTTGTGCCGAACAATGACGTTACGCAATCAAATAGAGGCGAGCACTAATGCAGCAAACACGTCTGCAGTGTGGAAGCATTAAAACTGTCAGAGAAAGAGAGACGCAAAAATCATTACAAGCACAAAACACCAACAGTGAGAGACTGCTTAGCGCTGCTTCTCATGTCTCCGATGAGAAAAGGAAGGGGTGGTTGTTGCTGGTTACTGTGATGATTGAAATCGTGAAATGGATTAGCAAATAAACTACAGAATGTTATGTTTTCTAAAACACGCACGAATGGCCTGCGTTCAAACAGCGCTGCACGAGCTCGCGCACCAGGGTTCAAAGTCCAAAGCGTGAGGAAATTCTGCGCTCAAACACTTACTCATTTTTATAATTTTTTTTAAGGCGTGTGACAATGTGATACATGTGACAAACATCTTCCCAAATTCATAATGAGATATATCTGAGAAATATCTGCATGCTGTTGTCAACAAACAGAAGCACTTCCTGGTTCCTGCATATTTCCGCCAAAATAAAAGCTCCATCAACATTTATAAATGTTATTATTGTAATTTTACTCTTGTTCTGTAAAATAAAATAAAAAGTAAGACAATAATAATGATGATAATAATTACCATACAGCAGCTGTATTAATAAATTTACTATAACATTCACTAATAGTGTTCAAATTGGAATCTGTAATATTTTCTAATGTTTTAAAAGAAACTCTTCTGCGCAGCAAGAAGAGTTTTTTTTTTTGTAAAGGACAAAAGAGTAAAAAGCAGATTTTGGCTATTTAATTTATGCAATAGTGAAGAAAATAGCATGTAACGTCAAATAACCAATCACAGTTCGTTTAGTTGATCCTGATAAGTGCTCGTCGTCACAGTTGTAAACACAATGGCTTTTTTTCTTTCGTGAGGGGGTTTGGTGCCATGGCATCTTTGTTTCCAGGCGAAACGTTAAAGAATGCAACACACACGTAATCTTGTATAATTCAACCAATCAGAGGACAACTTCAAATCTCCTGAAGTGTTTCCACTTTTCACCCAGCAGTCTGTGGGCGTGATGTCTGAGGCTGAGACTAGCGGCTAATGAAACAGTCTTGCTCATGGGCTTACTCTTACATTAAAGAATAAGATGGATATGTATTATTTTTTACACTTGGCTTTTTATCATGCTCTTTGTCTGGGTATATGGAGTGCATCACTTAGCAACATTGCACACTTGTTAATTAAGGAACTGATGTACTAATGATGGTGTGTCACTTCTATGCCCAATACTAGTCCCATACTTGAGCTGTCTTAACTGAAAGCAACTTGCACTGACATATCTTAAAATATGTCAGTGCCATTGTTTTGCAAAATTATACTTGCCAGTAATGTATATTATTTGCTTTTTCAAAGGCACATAAAAAAACACTAAAATGTCCTAATTTAACTAAGGTCTAGACTAATCTTGGCTTAAACCAGGGCATAGTTAATTGTCTCTACTCCCTCATGGCTAGTCATTGAGCAAGATATTCAAGATATATTTACAGCAAAAAAGACCATCAGGACAATCAGAAAGCGTAATCCATTGACTGAAAAGGAAATGGTTTCAAACATAAACCAACACTGTCTCAACAAACAAGCGCTCTTAGTCCATTAGCCTTCAACCATGCATTCCCCCTTATAGACAGATCAGACCGTCTTGACAGAAAGGGAAATTAATTATAACCATAGGGAACATAGATAATGTATTCCCCAATTTGGAGAATAGCAATTTTTATGTGACCGTTGATTCTGATATGAAGGGTTGTGTATCTAGATTAGTTGGAAATCTTTTCTTTTTTTTTTCACGATATTTGCATTTGTCTTAGGGAAAATGTCTGTGTATAGGAATCTCAGAGGATAATTAGACTGAGGCCCTTAGAACCTATATCTGCTTTCATCTTTCACCTAATTCAGTATGAAGTTGTATAAAGACTGGACTACTCTCAAACCGGACTGCACTTTATGAAGCCTCCTGTGTCGCCCTGTGTGTCGCCTAGTGAGAACCTGCTTTTTCCAATAAATAACCATTGATACATCATAGTGTTTTTTTTTCCCTGACAGCAACACTATAAAGCTAGTCAGTTTTGCCAACTCTGTGGCTTTACATTGGAATTGGGCTACTTTTACACTGTTGCTGCAGGTTGTTTTAAATCTGTGGGTTAAAGTGATCTCCCCTCTCAAGTAATTTAGTCAAATAAATTAAACAATGACCATTATTTGAAATTAATCTGCTATCCATCTGTGCCTCACTAACACCACAACTGACAATTTAAATGTTTTTCCATCCTCCACATTAAATATGAGTAGCCATGGATTCTTGCAATGTGCAGGTCTCGGGTTGGCCATAACCAGAAATAATGTTTGAATAGTTAATTTGAAATATCACTTTTATCTATTTCTCACCTGCCATTCACACTGTATAAAATAATTTTCACAATTGTTCTATATCCCTACACACCTCAGCTCCTGTGTTCCTGGAAAAGTGGGATGCACTTAGTTTGATTTCCCGTCAGAAGAGAAGCAACGCGGATGATGAAGAGACTAAACTCCCTGCCAACCTCGAGAGGGAGTGTTTAGAGGAAATTTGTAATTACGAAGAAGCAAGAGAAGTCTTCCAGGATAATTATCGCACAGTGAGTCTGAATCTTAACCTGAATTCACATGTCTAAACTAGGGGTGTGTGATATTTATTGTTTGTGATAAAATTGTAATTATTGTTTGTGCAACGATGAGCAAGCTGACATTATCGAGTATGACATTTACTTTGCACAAAGCAAGCAAGTGCAAATGTCTTTTATTTTATATAAATAAACAGTAATTAGGGATGCCCGATATTATCGGACTGATAGCGGAATCGGCCGATAAAGGCTTTAATGTAAGTATCGGCCCGATGTGAAAAATTATGCCGATATGTCTTGCCGATAAAAGGATTAACTCACATGTGCTCAGTGTGCGCTAGCGATTAGATCAGCAGCGTGGTCAATCTTGAAGCAAACTTTTGCCTGAATGGTGATTAGATTCACTGTTTTGGATCGCTGCATTTCATTTGAGAATGCTAGAACAAGATTAAGCTTTCCGTGTGTGATAGTGTCAACAGTCACTAGTGCGTGCAGCAGGGGCAGCCTCCCCGGGGCCTAATCCCTGTCTGGTAAGGCATTTTATTTACATAGGGGGGCACTGTTGGCCTACTTGTAACAAAATAAAAGTAATAATATAGCTGCAAGCAGCGATGGCGGGCCCAAGCCGATGCAAACGCCACCCCGGTGGCATCAGGAAAGCAGTGCCCAGTGGGCACATGCATTTACAGTAACCCTTTAGCAGTCTGGTTTTAAGGTCTTCAGTCTTCACCTGAGTCCTGTAAAGTGTGATACATTTCATTTTTTGGTTGCCCTGGAGCATGTTAGCATTTATTATATAGCATTTATTAATGTCAGTTCATAATAAGTTCTAAACTAAAACATTATTAAAATGTAAAATGGTATCTGTTAACATTAGTTAATGCACTGTGCATTAACATGAACATTATGAATACATAACAGTGGTTCATAAGATATTGTAAGTAAATTATTAATAAACTATTTAAATGTACATTTATAAATGCAAAAAAATGAAACTGTACAACTCTACACTTTCAATTGTACAGTTTTACAGTTTCATTTTTTTTGCATCTTGAAATCCATATTTCTGAGTTCTGTATCCCTCTGTGTTGTGTTTGCTTATTTTTTTACTCTTAGGAAGATAACTGAGCCTTTAAATCTGCTTTGTAATAGATATGCTTATAAATAAAGAACCAGGCATTTATAGCTGTATTTATAAACTGCTTACTAATAACTCTTTATGTTGGGATAATGCTTTATAAAGGATGAACTGACTATTTAGTAAAGCTTACCCAATGACTCACAGTGTGCAGTTATTATTAAGTGTTACCAAATTATGTTGTCAGTGCCCTATAAATTACAACAGTTGCCAAAAATGTTATCTATAACCATTTAAAATTATCTATAAGCATTTGTGAAACAATAATATACAACTATATTACCAGTAAAATACATAACTTATTTTATGTCTATGTTTCTTATTCTGTTTAACTGAACTGAGCAGTAAAAGGACATACTTAAAATATTCCTTATCCTATAAGTGAAACAAGTTAGAACATATAGATTTTGTAATTATTTTTCCTTAAAGATTAAAATAAAAAAAACTTTTTTAATTCTCTGTTGGCTCTACAATAAGACTTTACAATAATTATGTAAAAGTATATTGACAGTGCGGAACATTTCAACTGATTAAATCATTGTTTTTAATTATAATACACAGAGAAAGAGATCTTGTAATTCTTCAGGATTAAGGTTATGCTTCCATCTTGTGTTCATCCTTGGTATTACAGTATTCACCTTTTTTCTTAACAATGATAGTTTTAATTTTGTGTTGTTGTCCCTGACCATGATAAATGTATTTTTTTTAACCATACTTCCTCAGAATGACTTTTTCCCTGCATGTAAAAAGTTTTGAAGTGTTTGGAAATTGCACTTTAAAGATACAAGAAAATGACTGCTATCTTTTTTAATGTTACTTTAATAAATCACCATAGCTACACTGTTCAAGCTATCCAAAAGCCGTTCGCAATTTAAGTTCCTCTATTGTTTTGGCATCACGCAAACAAAGTTTGGGGTGCATAGTATAATTCTCCTCTGAGTAGTATGCAGTAATTCACATCATTATTTCCACAAAAAAATAAAAATATCCGGCTTCTTGTTGGTCGTTGCTAATGAGTGTAAATTAGAAAGTTGTCCGGCTTGATTAGAACAATATATGTACTGAGTTTGGTGACTGTAGCTAAAATTACCCCCCCATGTTTTGACAAAAGGTGGCGCTATAGAGTGCCTCCTCCACGCCCGTTTATGAGTTTTTGCCAGTGTCTATCTATAATTAATACTGATGTGTGTGTTGAGTTTTATGAAACAATTCGAAACATCTTAAGTGCCTCAAAATCACCAGAAAAGAATACGCCATGGGCAAACCATTCGAGATATCAAAAATCCCTCCGCAATTTAGCATCCCCAATGTCTTGAGATCACATTAATGTTTGGTTTGGTGGGGTTTCTACCCCTCTGAAATGCCAGAATTTGTAATCGCCCCGGTTGTGATCTCCCTCTACACATCACTTAACATGTAAATTAAGGAGGTCTACCTTTAAACTTCCAACAGTTGCCGAGATAACCTGTATCATTCAGGTTTGGTGCTCGTGTGTTGAAAATCCTGGGAGGAGTATTTCAAATTCCAGAGCATGTGTTTTTTAAACAGCCCTGAATAGCCGACTTCCTGTTGGGCGGAGCCCATGACATGCGGTGCAAAAGTTGTTCAGCTCGATAAGATCTATATGTGTACCGAGTTTCATATGAATACGTGCAAGTATGTGTGAGCTACACATCAAGTTTTTTAAAGGTGTTCCAGGGGGCGCCGTAGAGCCTCTGTGCCACGCCCGGGTCCCAGCCTCAGCGGCGTCCTAATTGCCACGGGTTCCAATGTGTGTGCAAATTTTCAAGTGTTTTTGACCATGTTAAGGCCCCCAAAAATGCCCGGATAGTCAAAAAAAAAACTCCTAACGAAAACAATAGGGCCCTTCGCCTTTCTGGCTTGGGCCCTAATAAACAAATATCACTAAGAAAGTTGTGTTTCTGAAAAAATAAAGCAGTATAAACGTCGTACAATCATTAGTATGTTTTGATTTAAAGGTCAGAAGGTATAGCTTACAGGAATAAAAAAAGACACTTGTAAATTAAATAATTTTATTCACAGATTTATTCATTCATTTGTAATGTGTTTTTTATGAGCTCTAAAAGATTTTCAGAATTTGTACAACTCTTTTGCCTTAATCTTAAAATAATAAGGTTAACACTGCATCTTTCTGAAGTTTTTTATTGATTGATATATAGATATATTGATTGATATATATTTGATTTATAATCATTTTCAAAGCTTTTAATGTACTGTCATTATAAAAGAACTTCATTATTGTTTGTTTAATTCTAACAAATGTAACAAATGTAAAAATTCTGTAAAAACAAAAAAGAATATAAACATAAAAAATGCCATAAACTCTGCACACTGATGCATTTATTGAGATGTTTATTGTTTATTGAAATGGTCCAAATGTGAATAAAGGCTTTTTAACTTTTTTGGACCAGAAGAAGTGCCTTGGATTCTTCTTTTTTTGTAATTGTTGCTTCAAACCCAACCAAATATAATCAGCAAGTAGCGCTTCATGTCTCCTATTAATTTTTTTTTAAATATAATTCCTGCACCGGACAGACTTGGTATTGTTTCCAAACAAAAGGAAATATATCGGCATCGACCAAAATGAGTTGAAATATATCGGCATATCGGCAAAAATCCAATATCGTGCATCCCCAACAGTTAGTTACCAATTTGGTTTTTCTAATTTAGACACAATTCTGTAATTTTTTTGCCAACAAAAAATGTTGTTGACTAGAGCAGAACTGTATTGTGTGTCCGATTAACACATAGGGCCTGTTTAAACCTGGTCACTTCATGCGTTTTCTCTGATCGTGAAAAGACCAGGTGTAAATGCCCTCCGAAACGCTTTCAAGATGCATTTAATCCAATCAATCAAACGAATTCAGGAGGTGGTCTGGGCCACATTCTAGATTAAACTGGACAAGTGTGAATGCAACTGGTTGTTGAAACAGCATATGCCAATTTTACTCCTCCCAAATTATTAAAATAACAAACGTGTGAGTGCATTTTATAGGCTATATGGCATGTTATAGTCAAATATGACAGCGCTAATGCAACAATCATCACCGCGGATGAGTAGTTGAGTCAAACTACCACAAATGAAACAAAGTAAGTCACAGATGCTCAACACACAATCATCTTCATTAAAAGTAGTGAGTCTAATCTATATTTCCATTACTGATACCACACTCTCTGCTGTCTTGAAATGAGCTGATAATGAATAAAATGCAGCACTTATCTGTTGCTTTCATTAACGTGAACGCCGTTAAATTTGGATATAGCGCAGGAATTGAAAACTGGATTTATATCCATTTTCTGAAGACACATTTATGTGGCCAAGTGTAAATGGAAACGTTTGAACAAATCAGATAGATACCGATCAGAGAAAACACATGATGTGACCAGGTGTAAATAGGCCCATAGTGGTGCTTCGTTACTGAATGAATAGTTTGGATGAATGAATCAATGACTCGGCTCATTAAACCACTGACTAGTTTTCTTATAAAGTATCATTTCACTTTAAAAAAAAATAATAATTCATTTTATGGATGCAAATATTGCCTTTAGTGGAAAAGTTCATTTCTGTCATTGCACAGAATATGAAGACCTACCAAAACAAAAACCATCCAAGATACCAACACATGCTCAAAATATTTAATACTTATCATTATCAAAAATAACGGAGATACCATTTGTATGAATATCGCACACTTCTAGTCTACACATTTAATATTCCTACAAATATTCACAACTGCACTCCTAATTATGTACAGACTTAAATGCATTGTGTTTTTGTTTCTTTAAAGGATATCTTCTGGTCTGTCTACATTGGTAAGTTGTGAATGTTGCATATACATGATGAGCATGTGAGAAAGTCAGGCGTCAACTGTTTTTCCAGATATCTCCAGTTCTGGAGACTCACCTACCAGAATGGTTTAGATGTGTTAGACTAATTAAAGCACCTGGTTCAACTCAACAGCTTCTTATGTGTATTGAATGGACTGCAGTGGGGAAACCCTGCATTTCAAGTTCAAGTTCAAGTTCAGGTTGAGCTTTATTGTCATTCCACTACATGTGTGGACATATAGTGGGACGAGATGTCGTGCCTCACAGGACCACGGTGCTACATAAATACAGATATACAACACGAAGTAAAACAGTATAAACCTATACACAAACTAACCTACTGTCAGCTTTGACTATACATATGCTATATATAAAAGTGGTTACCTATACATAAACTAAAAAACAGGAAACAAAAAATACAAACTGTACAACTGTGCAGATGACTTCAAATACTGTACATGTGCAAAAGAGAGACATTCAAGCAGCTGGCTGGGGAACAGTGTAAGGTGATTTGTGGTGCATGAGCCAGTAAACATACATACATTACAGTCGTGTATTACAGTCAGTCTTTTGTGGGATTATGGACACACAATGGTGTGTGAAAGTGTCTAGTGCATGTGTGTGTTGCTACAGGTGTTGCTACAGGTGGCTTGTGCAGGCCCGCTCACCTGAATTCCACAGAGATAAAAGTTTAACAGTTTTTTCCTGAGATGTGGTAAGGTGGGGGGGGGGGGGGGTGTTGTTTGGGGTTTCAGAGAGGGGCGGTGTGATGTGAGTTCAGGGCTCTCACAGCCTGGGGTAAAAAGCTGTTGAGCAGTCTGGCGGAGCGGGCTCTGATACTCCGGTACCGTCTACCTGAGGGTAGGAGCTGGAAGAGACTGTGGGAGGGGTGGGTGGGGTCCTCCACGATACTTTTTGCTTTGCTGGAGCATCGTGTAAGGAAAATGTCCAGGATGGAGGGGAGAGGGGCACCAATGATTTTTGCAGCGGTGTTCACTGTCCGCTGGAGGGTCTTGCGGTCTGCTGCACAGCAGTTTCCGTACCAGACAGTGATGCAGCTGGTCAGCACGCTCTCAATGGTACCCCTGTAGAAGGTGGTGAGGATGGGTAGGAGGGAGGACTTGCTCTTTTTTCAGGTACCTCAATGAGATGAATATAGACAAGTAGAATCAATTTGTCCACTTGTTTGCCTGATGCAATCAAATTGATTATATATTAAGAAATATATAATATATCAGACCTATTCCATGTCCAGGTTAGCTGCTTATTAGATGAAACTAACAACAGGTAAGAAGTATGTCGGATTTCATGGGAAAACCGTTGATTATATAGTTATATAGTGGTCATCATAAAACATTATTGCACATGGGATTGCTACGATTGACCAGTCATAATCAAGCCTTTCAGAGAATCATGTACTAATGCTAAAGATATGGTGTGTTCTGATTTTATACATTTATATGATGTACATGATGTTTTAAGTGTATGACATGCGTAATCTCTGACGTTGTTTTACATGCTAGATGGTGACCAGTGTGCTGAGCAGCCATGCAAAAATGGAGCCATGTGTTCAGATAGTGTGGGGGGCTTTGACTGCATTTGTAAATCAGGATTTTCAGGAATCAACTGTGAGACAGGTATGTAACTGAAACCTCATCTTGAGTGAGCTCTATTTAAAAAGTGCACATTAAAGGGATCAAGAAACAGAAAATTAAAAAGTCCAGAATTGGGCTTTCTACCCCTCTGAAATGCCAGAATTTGTAATCGCCCCGGTTGTGATCTCCCTCTACACATCACTTAACATGTAAATTAAGGAGGTCTACCTTTAAACTTCCAACAGTTGCCGAGATAACCTGTATCATTCAGAAATTTAAACCCGCTACTTGTCAACTTGATTCTCTTCTAACACATTTGAAATGTATTAATCTTCTTTAATCACTGAGATTCATTCATCACGGTCTTATGTTTTTTCCCCTCACCATTTATAGGGTCATGAAACCCCAGATTACTGTTTTTGAGATTTTAGCAGAAGTGTTTGTGTTGCACATCTAAGAAGACAATGTTTGCGTCCATTAATTGTAATTGTTGGAGAAAACGGGGTAATTTTGAGCTTTTTTTTGTTTTTTGTTTTCTTCCGGGTTTAAAATCGACATCGTGTTGACGTCACAGTTTTTGAAGACTATAGTACATCGTTGGTGTCTATTCAATTATTCATGAAACTGCATGTTCTTATCCTATAAGAAGACGCTTCACTTAATTATTCACAACAGCATGTGTTAATTTGCTATGACAGATCCTTCAGACTGTGAGGTCGCGTACTTTAACTGAGAAAAACATTAATGGATCAAAGAGAGTGTTTTTTTTATTATATGTAATAAGAGATTCAGTGCTGGGCGGTATACCGGTTCATACCGAATACCGGTTTTTATTATGATATGAATTTTTAAAATACCGCAATACCGGTGTCATTTAAATAACGTTCGGAACGCAGCGACAGAGGGGTCTCTTTTCACTAGTTGCATTTTGGCGAGGATACAGTTTGTTACTAAACGTGAAAGTTCCGAAACTGAAGCACTAGTAGAATGTGAAGAGAGAGAAGTTATCCACAATATCCACCGTCCGCTGCATCAGCTCCCGCGTCTCTCACACACTAAAGTTCTCCGTCGATACGACGGATTCCCGTCAACTGCATGGTTCCCGCCTTCTTAAATTCACTTTTCATAACTTTAAGACCGTAAATACGCTTACGTTTCTCAAATAGTGCTATACATGTCTTAATTTTAGCTTGAATATGTCTTAAATGAAGGAAAGACGAGGTGCATTCAGTCTGATGAGGGGGATGTGATCAAAGCCTGGAGTGGATTAAGGCACGCTCCTCTCTCCACTCTAAGAGTTCTGTAATAACTTCGCTCTGGATCCACTCCGGGTTTTACATTCCCACTCACAGAGAAACTGCTCTGTGTTCACTCCATTTAAACGTTATCAGTGATTACTGAGAGAAAAGAAACATGTAGGAAACATGTAGCGCACTGTTGTTGTTCGGCTGCAGTTTCTCACTGACAACATAGTAACGCTCGCATCATTCATTCACAGTCGGGTTCTTAGCAGAGAACACAGAGCAGAAATTAAATTTCGGCATGGGATTGCGGCTATTAATAATAATTATACTCATGGGCGTAAATTTCATTTAACAGTAGGGGGGGGACAATAAATATAAAATTTATCATGAGCAATTTTTGAAGGGGACACAAATAATACAGTCAAATTGTACTTATAAAGATATGTCCCCACAGTGAAAAACTTTGCTTCTATCATTATTATTGTAGCACGGAGACTGCATCATTATGGTTATTTTCAAAGTTTTTCTCAGGTTCAATGACAAAGCAGATCAGCACATTTCAAGCAGCCACAAACCAAGGATAAGAAATAAAATCCCTTTTATTTCATCCATGCTGACGATTGTAATGATGCCAGGTTGTTTACCTCAGCTTAGAGCGCTCTGCTCGTGCTGCTTCTCAGAATGTTTGGTCGCTATAGCAACCAGTTGTAGTGGAAAACTGTAGGTCCGAAACAGAGCAGAACCGAGCTGGTACCAGTCAGTGGAAAACCCCCATAAGCTGCAGTGCACTATGCAACAAGCTATTGTAAACAAGCTAACGTTAACTAGATAAGTAATATTTTAATCGCTAATATAGCAGATTCTTGGAAAATTACATCGGTAACGTTAATCAGCATTTTTGCCTCAACTAATTCATGAATGAGTCTGCTGCATCAACTACATTAAAGAGAATCGCTTTATTTAAAGTGAATAAAGTACCCTACTTACTGGAGTTCAACATTAACTGAGCCGCAGCCACACACCTGACTCGTGTGTGGAGTAACAGGTGAGATGAACTGGGAAAGCAGGCAGTGGGCCAAACCACTGTGAGGAAGGGGAGGGGGAACTCAACTGTTTCTAAAAGCACTTTTTGCGGGGGTTTTTTTTTTCTACTTAAATTATTTTAGGTATACATACATATATTTTTCACAATAGAGAGTGTGATTTTTTTTAAAATATTTTTTTGGGGGGGGACAACCCTCGAATGGGGGGGGACATGTCCCCTCCGTCCCCCCCGGGATTTACGCCCATGATTATACTCATTCCCGCAGGTATGTCCGACGGAATATATCACATTTGCACGTGCTTTTGAGTCTTGAGAACTCACTCACGCGCTCTCAATTTTGGTGCGCCCACAGTAGAGGCTGACATTTTTTCGGGAATCCCACGGGTCACGGAAATCCCGCGGGATGGGAAAGAAAATCGCTACGAATCACGTGATTGGGACGGGAAAGGAAAAAATTTCAGCGGGAGTGGGCGGGACCGGGAATAGTAATGATACCCAACTTTACACACAAATATACCTTTTATATAAATAAACTATAAACTGTATATTTTAATTCTGAACTCAATTCTAGTTGCCCTGTCTCTTTATGCTCTCCTCCTGTTTGCTTTGGTGTGGCTGGTTAAGTGAATGACGCAGTCCTTGATGGACAGATTGTTAACGGCTGGTCTATGTGGTAATACACTCGGGCAGGACATCCAAACGCTCACCTATCATTCATCAACCTCAAATATGGCTTTTCATCTGAAAGATGTATGTAGTAGCAACTTTACATGGCTGCTCAATATGATGTTAATCTCCGTCTTTGAAAAATATATCTATAGAGAGTAAAAAAAAAAAAAACATAGAAGACGTGTGTGCTAGCATGAATGATTTACATGAAATTTAATCTGTGCAACACTGTGCATAAGATGGCTTTCAGTTCAATATAATAACAAAAAACTAAATTTTGGGTTTTTATTCAACTAATAAGGTGGGCACGCTGTGATCTGTACTATATTTTTACTGTAACTGACAGATTTCGGCAAAAAAATAAAAAACAACAACAACACGGGAGTGGGAGGGAATGGGAGTCATTCTTCCGGGAGTGGACGGGACGGGATTTTCCCCCAGTTTTTTCGTGGGATTGGGACGGGAAGAGATAAATTTTTGTGGGAGTGGGACGGGAGAGGTTTGAGAATTCACTCCCGTGTCACCCTCTAGCCCACAGATCGCGATAAGGAGAGTGACATTTTTATAATTATAAGGGGAGTTTGCAAATTTGATATATTGATTTAATACAACAGATCAATAAACAAGTACTGCATCATTTCAACAAAATTATGATATTCAACACTTAACATGGCTTGAAACTTGAAACAGTTCACCACTGGATAAGACGTTTTAGCATTTCTCAGTTGTCTTTATTACATGATGCTAAATTATGTTTGTTTGTTGTTGTTCTCACTGAATTTTTTTCCACATCTAGATCAAACGGTATGTGTAATCGATAAGAGCAAAGGGTGCAGTCAGTTTTGTAAGCCAGGCTATCAGTCGTACGAATGCTCGTGTGCATACGGCTGGAAACTGCAGCAGAGAGAAAAGTGCGTGCCGGCTGGTGAGTCCCTTACGCCTCTCTCACAATCTGTTTATAAACCGTGCACAAACAGGTGAACGCAACAGCTGATAATGGCAGATGAGTTGAGAAATTGTACTGATCACAAAACTGTTTTGCGTTATTATTACTAAAATAATATTTAAAAATAATTTTGCAAAAGGTAAACTAATCAATATGATTTTTTCAGTGTTTCAATAAAGCAATGTTTTATAAGCATGAAGTATGTGGCGGTACTTTTATTTATTTTATTTTTTTATATGTCTAGATATTCGTTATGTTTTGAGAACCAAAATTATAGTACAATCAATACCAAATCATCTCTAAATCTTTTCTCTTTAGTGACATTTGCATGTGGAAAAGTGGCAAGTTTGAGTCAGTGGGACAGACGTCAGTCAACTAACATACAGTCAGAATATCAAGGACTCATCTGTGGCCAAGAAGAGTGTCCCTGGCAGGTGAATAAACCACGCTTGATCCTCCAGACGTCATGCTTGTTGTTTATGTACACACTGCAGATTCGCACTGCAAGTTGATGAAAGTCAGAGCTAATCTGCCGATTTTAGTTCACATATTTGATAGAAAATCACGTAGTGTATGCTGGTCACAGACTCTGATAGCTTCAGACAGTGTTTCTTCTGTAACTATTAAGAAATTAGGCAAGCCTATGGTGACTAGTGTTTTAAAATCTGTTCAGATTTTAAAAGTTGTATAGTGTATTCCAGCCTTATGTCATTCATATCTACTTGAATAAAGTGCAGTTAGAATTGAATGAGGTCTAATGTTCGACATTTACAGTGTGCAGGCACTTTAGATTGTGTACATGTACTCATTTTTTCAAAGGCGATGCTGCAACGTGGATCGGTTGGTTTCTGCAGTGGGGTGATCTTCAAAGAGAACATGGTTCTCACCACAGCCCAATGCGTTAGGAAGCATGACGACTTTCAGGTAGCGGTGGGTGAGTGCCATTATGTTTTCATAACAATGTAATAACCTGTTGAACAGCGGTTGACAGTTCAGAATGACAGAAAATCAATCTTATGTTGACCAGCGGTTTCCTAACATGCTAAAAAAAATATTCCTTACACTCTACAGGTAAAAGGGTGACCTCATTTGAAGCAGGAGAGCAGACGCTTCAGGTAAAGCAGGTGCACATCCACCCGCTCTATGCTGAGGGCAAACCTGACAATGACATGGCTGTAGTAGAGCTGAAGCAGAAGATCGTCTTCAAGAAGAGCGTGCTTCCAGCCTGTCT
This sequence comes from Oxygymnocypris stewartii, assembly GCA_003573665.1. Taxonomy (NCBI): domain Eukaryota; kingdom Metazoa; phylum Chordata; class Actinopteri; order Cypriniformes; family Cyprinidae; genus Oxygymnocypris; species Oxygymnocypris stewartii. Next base: position 975,399 of record QVTF01013893.1, on the reverse strand, counting down.
GCCCGAGAGAGACTTTGCTGACAGTGTGCTCATGGCGGGCGACTACATGGGTGTCGTCACCGGCTGGAAGGAAGTTTCAGGTGCAACGGATCTTGAAGGGAACCTCATGTTAAACCACCTGTCCTATGACAAACTGCTGGGTTGCTCACAGCGCCACTCTGGTCAGGTTGGTGGACGTCTCAGTATTTTATGGGGTTCCCATGGTCATGAAAAACCATTTCCCAAATTGTTTCCCCATAATCAACCTTATTATCATACACTCATGCAATTGTATATTATCCATGGTCTTGTTGTAGAGGACTCTCAGAATAATAGTAAAACTACAGGTTCCTCAATGGGGAGAGGTTTTTTCCAGTTCAGTAAAATTACATATCTTACCAACAGTGCTAAAAAAAGCGATCAGTGGGTTAAAACTCTAAAAGGCCAACAGTAGATGATGGTGAGAGGCTACTAACAAAGAATCAAAACATATAAATTAGCTAGCTTTGGCAACTACTGTCACAACCAGGGTCAATATTTGCATTTGTAGGTCTTAAAAGATCTCAAAAATGTCTTAAAACATCTCAAAAATGTCTTAAAACACACTTCCACAAATGAAGGCCTTAAAAAGTCTTAAATTCAAGATCGTCAATGTGCATACACACTGCAAAAAACTGATATCGTCCACAGTATTTTTATATTTTTTTCTGTTCAAATGTCTAAACATCTCTGAATCAGGATTTGAAAAGGAAAAATGAAGTCTTGTTTTCTGAGACATTGACCAAATTAAGTGAGTGTATGCTTGAAACAAGATCAAATATCTGCCAGTGGTGTATGAAAACATTTTTCTTTTGAATTACTGTAAGTAATTCTGAGCTCACTGGTAGATATTTGCTCATTTTAATCATAAACTCGCTTCATTTTGATAAGGTAAAATGTCTTGATTTCTGAGAAAGTGAAGTCAATTTATCTTGATACCATTTGCACTGGAAACAACACAAAAACATTGAAGAAGGACAGGACTTTTTTTGCAGTGTGGTCCTAAGGTACAGTAAAATGTATTTCCAGAAAAGAAAAAAGATATGTTGGAAGTTATATTTTTTTAACTTTGAAGTGTTGCTAAAATACCTCATTGTGTTCTTCCTAGACATTTAGAGAAAATATCGACCCATTGCGTTCCCTTCAAATTATTCTGTAAATATTCTTTACTTGGTCTTAAAGAATTTGGTCTTAAAGGGTCAGTTCACCCTAAAATTAGCCCATGTTTTACTGTTGAGGCATCCTAGGTGTATATGACTTTCTTCTTTCAGACAAATCCAATCAGAGTTATATTATAATTGTCCTGGCTCTTCCAAGAGTTATCATTGCAGTGGGCAGGTGTTTCTGTTCAACTGTCCACAAGACGTCAAATAAAGCATTCGCATCCATAATAAGACATGCCTCATGTGGCATTGAGGGGGGGCATAAAGGTCTCATGTAAGCGAATCCATGCGTTTTTATAAGAAAAATATCCATATTTAAGTTTACCAACATAAAACCCTGGATTAAGCTCTATAAAGATGACTAGATAACATTAAGCTGTATGAACCTTGCATTGCAGAAGCCCCTCCACAGATAGATAAGGAGTGGAGCCTAGATTGCTTGTCAGGTCTCATTGATTTGATCAATATTGAGATTCATATATATACATGAGTGCTTTTATTTTGTTTTCAGGTCACCAACAAAATGTCATGTACTATGCCTCGAGCTAAAGCAGACTGCATCTTGGGACACGGCAGCCCTGTGCTCACGCTGTACAGAGAGGTGTTCTTCCTCACCGGCATTGTCAGCCAGCCTCCAGGAACCGACTGCAAGAACGGTTATGTCTTAGAGAAAGTGTCCCGCTTCTTGCCATGGCTAAACACATTCATGCGCCCATAATGAAAGAGAAAAGACTGAGTGTACAGCACATTTCTACTTTGTTTTAGTTGACATTGCCTTTGTTCCCACAACAAATTATAAACGTTAGAAAAAGTCGGGGATATTCCAGAAAACAAGGTTAACTTGCATGTACCCTGAACTCTCAGTTGATAAACCCAGAACTTGTATATACTCAGGATGTGTCTGTTAATACGTCTTTATAATTTAGCTTGGACGTTATTAGTCCTGTAGCCAATAAAGGCATCCTTTTTAATTGCGGAGCTATCGATATGTGGTTTTAAGATGTGTGAGGTAAAATAAAATGAGCATTGGATTGTTATAATAATGCTTTTTAATATTATGCATAATCTGTGTCGTTACGGCCACTAGAGCCTCATGAAAAGGGCATGCATGTGGTGAGGCTGTGAGGTGTGTACCTGTTGTAAACTATCCCTGAGACATCTCCTGTTCCAGAGCCTGTTATATTCAGATATTATGACTACTTTCATACCCTGAGTTTTTCTGGAAAACCCCCTCAGAAGTGATCAGATTTGTGCTGTAGGTCCTGAACTTGGTAGATTAGCAGAGGCAGAGAACGTTTTCACGTTATGATTACAAACGCTTTTTTTTTCTTTGAAATAACATGCACTGATTAATCTTTCAGAGTAACTCAATGAATGTGTAATAAAGGGGTCTTGATACATATTTTTTAAATTAAGTTCCTGAAGTACATTGTTAGTCAAGTTTTTTTGTTCAAACTCACTCCTAAATTAGATATATATGACCATTGTATTACTAATTGACCATAATTAGTGCAGATGGCATAAATAATAAGCTAAAACCAATATAGACATTTAAGCATGACTTTGGAAATGATTGCACCAACAAAAACTGAACATCTGCTTGAGTAACCTTGACTATGCATTTTATCACGTGTAATGGTGTGATTATTGGACAAGTGACGCCTGGACATAAATAAAAAAAATAGTATTAAATACGAGAGAAACTGAAGTCTGTCTTTAGATGCTGATACTCCACACACAAACTCAAATGAAACCCTCAAGCTGCCATGCTGGCAAGTAACAGTGGTATGAGTGGGATAATGCCTTCCTTACACATCAACATGAATCACTCGGTTTAGATTACCCACATAGTGTCTTCATACCTCAAACTCCAATACTTGATGACATTTTAGGGTGTTCTGAATCAATGTATTTCGTCAAGTGAAGTGAACTTCAACAGATATTCTCTGCTCAGTGAACGTGGCCATTTTAACTTCAATGTGCAAAGAGTCCCGGTGTCAGCCTCTTTCCGTTATCTTAGCTCCTTGATGTAGCAAACTTATATGGAGTATCATAATTATATTGTAATATACACTATAATAAATAGTTTGATCGCACATTGCTTTACCATTTACTGCGGGCTATTATTCTTCTACGTAGTAAACAGATGGTGTGAAATTAACGTTACTTGACAGCATATATGGTAGGCTACCACTTTATTAAGAGTACAGTGTTAATACAGTGTTATCAACTCTTAGTGCTGAAAAATGACCAAATTGTATTTATTTATTTAGAAATAAGTTATACGAGAGAGGAGCAACTGCTACAAATGTCTGTTGCTGATGTGCTTCAATAGTGTTTCACAACACTTCACTGCAATTATAACAATTACCTAAGAAGATAACGCAACAGATGAAGGATATTTATTTGATATGACAGAAAATCATCTGTGCAAAATATATGGTTTCACTCTGTCCTCTCTGCCTGACAACAATAGCTGGTTTTCCATCCAAAGTTGCGAATTTAGCGCTAAACTGAAATATTGCATAAAACGGTTGCGAATTAGCACCATTGACACTTCCTAATAAACTGGCACTAAATATCACTAAAAAGTAGAAGCCACTGAATATGGTAATTTTTATATATAATAAATTACTTGCGCCTCAGAGCAAGCAGAAGAAACACAATAAATGCTGTCATTGCTTTCAGAGGCGGATGCCTGAACGCGTTCTGGGACAGTTTTGGGAGACAATCCTCCAGAAATGCTTTGACAACAGACTCTGCTCGGGCATTTAAGTATGACAATAACAATATTTCCGATACTGTGCAAAGAGATCAATCCACTGGTTAGTCAGGTTATGAGGTCCCATTGTGCAGTCACGTGACTTTTTTTGATAGACATGGAGGAATTTATTCGGTTTCCATCTCCAGCTATTTGCATTAACTCTTTTTCGCACAAGTCAAAAACCACCTCAAGCAAGTGTAAAAAAAACTTTTTTTGCGAATTAAGGTATTTTCTTTCTAAATTTGCCATTTCCATCACTCGTTACTTTTGCAAAAAAATAGGGTGAAAGAAACCTAGATAATGTCTCAAGTTCGGCTTTGGGGTGATAAAGAAATTACCCACAGGAGGCAGGTCTGTGCAGCACTTTAGCCAATCAGCACCCTCAAATCTGATCCAAAAAGGGTGATTATTTTATAATCCCTAACAAGCTACTGCTAAGACTAGCCGAGTTCCTGTTCTGGTTGAGCCATAGCTTGTCAGAAGGCCTGCCAAGGTGGTAGAGGGGACGCAGTCTGTCTTTCTAGAAAAAGCTGCAAAGCATTCAAATAATTTATCTTATTTTCCTCACATCTCTTTTGCATCCATTTCAGAGCCAAGCCAAAACTGCCCTCCACAACAGCTGGGCATCCAGTATGCCACTATGCCTTCCTTCTCTCTGTCAGAAAGATTATTTAAGCCAGTTCCCATTCTATTAATTTATTGACAATTTTTTTTGCCCACAACTTGAATCGCTTGAATCTCTGAAGATGGAGAGAGAGATCTGAAACAACACACTATGCCTGACCTTGCATGGTAGACTCTTCATCCTGCAGCCCTGCTTGGTATATGTGGTCAGCATGGAGATCGCATTCAGAGCCCTGACTGAGAGAGTGAGCAGGCTCCGTTATATATGACTGGAATCGGTCCACTTTAGATGGCAACATTGGTTTTGCAGCTGGCATAGGATGAAAATGCACAGCAGCTAATAACTGGTATTTTTGACTTGTTTTCTCATACAAATATTTAATCATTTTTAAATGAAAATAAATTCGTTTTTTGCTTAAAACATGAAAAATATCTGCCAGTGGCAGATTTCCTCTTGTAATTAGCAAACACTAATGCGAAGTGTTTTTGTGAATTTGAGGGCGGACCTAAGAAGGGAGGTGTCTTCTTTTTGGATAACGGTGTGCAGAACTACATTACTTTGTTCATGAACTCTTTTCAAATGTTTGTCAAATCCTGAAAATATACCAAATTCTGAGCAATTCTGTATATTTTGCAATCTGCCTGACCACATTTTAGATAAAGTGACTTGCCAGGCAACATCCCATGAATACATCCCATGAACCCCAAAGTGGTCAGATTGTTGTTTTTTTACTGACAATTGATTTTAATGCATACATTTAGATCTGAGCTCAGCAACTCTTGGACTCCATCAGTGTCAATCTCAAAAACAGTTAATCATAGCCACCAAGACCACTCACTGACTTGCATGACATAGTTTTCTTGTCAAGAATTATGCTGTTCTTTATCCCAATGGCAAGCAGTTATGGCTGTCTGCTCTCTTCAAATGAGTCAATGTGTTTTTCTGTCGGTCCTTGCCTAAAAATAAAACAAATGCAACACTCCAAGGCAGTTCTCCGATTACTTCTCTCTACATTAGTTTTCCATCATAGAATTAGCACAGCTGGCAATATTTTGAGCCAGACATATAGTGATATGTCCAAATGTACCTTTTTGAAGATAACAAGGTGTTTCTCAGCAGTCTTGTGGTAATGGTGGAATCAAGAATCCAAGCAAGATCCTAAGTAATCATCCTAAATAACAGATATGGCAACTTTAGCTAAAATACATTGACGTGTGGATAATCTTATATTGAGCTTCAATAATCTGACCTACATTCGTCCTCTTTTACAGAAGAAGAAGAATAGAATAATTTTTTATTTGTCACATACACAATTATACAGAGTATAAGTAGTGAAATGTGTGCTCTGCATCTAACCCATCCAAGTGCACACACACCTGGAGCAGTAGGCAGCCAACACTGTGGCACCCGGGGAGCAGTTGGGGATTCGGTGCCTTGCTCAAGGGTCTCACCTCAGTCGTGGACAATTCCTGCCAGAAGATTACCTCGGGTTACAAGTCCGACGCTCTATCCATTAGGCCACGACTGCCCCTGTATCTTCTTTTACAGCTGATTCCAGATTGTAAATCAGATCCTGAAAGTCATGGGAGACGTGAAGGTCTTTGCTTAAGTGCATTAGTTCCTGCAAGAATGTAGTTGAACACCTTAGTTGACATCTTCTTACCAAAACCAAAACAAAATCCAGCTCAGTCTATGTTTATATTTGGCATTATAGAAGTAAAGCTCAAACGACAGCATATGTAGCATTGCTATTTCCCACACAAAAAAAAAAGTTATTTAGACCCATCTCTCTAGTTCTTTAATACAATCACAAATCTAGGTAACAATGTGGTATTCACTTTGGAAATGAATGATGTCAAAAGTTATAAGATGTAAGCAATATGCTTTGATAACTATACACTTACTACATTTCTAAAGTTTAATCTATTATGATACAAAGAATGCTTCAACCCCAAAAAAACTATTTTATCTTATCTATTAACCAACAAATATTGTCTTGCAAGGCCTTTAATGTCAAATAAATGTGGAATGTCAGTCAGTACATCAGTTCATCTGAATATGTGATGAACCATATCTATCATGACTGTACTGAGACACTTCCTCATTTGGACCTTTACGGTGTTCACCTCTGATGTAGGTTTCATTGGAGAAACAACTTCTCTGCACTGTTTGTCTGCCAGGATAATAAATTCTGAACATATTATTAAATATATTTATATAATTTTAATGAGGACACTTACAAATTCATTGATATGCTATTGCTGTATAACATTATTTATTGTTAACTAGAACCTGGCTTGGTCTCTTCCTACATTTATTACATAAATGTACTGTCTTAAATGTAGGAACACTTGTAATGTCACATGTATTCAGTGTTTTTTTTCCTTATTTCTACTCATTTTCCTGGAATGAACCTGCAGTTAGACTCAACTTCTTCATCGCATGCCGTGTTACAGAATAACTGATCAAAACTGATAGATCTAGTGGCTGTTTGTGTCCTCCTCGCCAGCGAGAGGAATCGACCCCTCAGTGACCACACCTGTGAGTTTTTATATCTAATAAACAATGTGTCTGGTATCTAGCACATCAGACACATTATCCGGACAGTGGCCTCATTTCATTGTATAGGGCTGGATTGAATGAGCCATTAAAATCAATGCTGACCATCGATCGTCCTCCGGGGACTTTCTGTGAGTTTGTGAAGCTGGCATTACAGCTAACCTGATACCCTTGACTGTTGGGAAGGTGGAGAAAGATCTAAACATTACTGATTCAGCCACAGACTTCATCCCAGAGTCTGTTCCTGTCCTGACACTCCTGGTCAGTTGTGATATTGATCCTGAGCGTGCACACATGACTGACCTTTGACTCCTCCTTGTACTTTTGGCTCCATCATTGTCTGTTGATTCCTCCGGCCCTGCCATGAATTTCTGAGACTTCAGCTTCACCTTGGCCCTCCAACCTTTTGTTTCCACCAAGGTCCTCCATGCCTTTAGCTCCACAGGTGGCCACTCCACCTCAGTCTTCTAATCCCCCAACTCCACCCTGGTCCTCCATTCTTATGTCCTTTAGGTAATGTTACATTTATTCAGTGTTTTCGTGTCCCATAGTGTGTAAAGACTCTTATTTTAATATATCATATGCAGCCATATCACCCTGCAGCCCAAGACTGGTTTCCCACTGAAGCTAAGCAGGGTTGAGCTGGTCAGTACCTGGATGGGAGACCTCCTGGGAAAACCAGGTGCTGCTGGAAGAGGTGTTAGTGAGGCACAGGGGGTACCATCTAGTTGCTGTTGTGTGCACACTACACGACGAATGAGAGACAGGGGGCCACACATTAGACTACTTTTTAATAGGAAGAATCACCAGCAACTCTGCCTTAATTGTCTACAAACTACGTTTCACAACCAAGCACATGCAAGAAGTGTTGCAGGAAATAATGTAAGATCACTCGTGATTCAGGAGTTCTTGTGGGAGACTGGATTTCTGCCTGTTAGAAATTGAAACCTGCAAGAAGCTTGTGATACAAGTTGTCTGTACGCTGGTTTGCAGCAAAAAATAAAGAATGAGAAGGAGAGATGGTTGCTTGCAGAAGCCATACTTGATGTTCTGTTGCAGATCTATTAGCCCTGTATCTGCTCTCTCATTGGCTGTAGGTATGTGACTCCTCCCCTGAACGTTCCCTTGTCATGTATCTGCTCTCTCATTGGCTGTAGGTTTATGACTCCTCTCCCAAATGTTTCCTTGACCTGTGTCTGCTCTCTCATTGGCTGTAGGTATGTGACTCCTCCCCTGAACGTTCCCTTGCCCTGTATCTGCTCTCTCATTGGCTGTAGGTCATCGCTGATGTCATTTCCAGTCAAAACACATTTTACACTGCAGGACTGTGAGTCGAAGACAGGTTCAAGATATTTAGCTTGCCAAATATCTCACGGGCATCAGTGACATGTCATGATCAATGATCATGATTGGTGCTTGCATGAACAAGCACCAATTTGCCTCTAATTTTGATCATTTGTTGCAATTTTCACAAAACTTTTAGCAACTGAAAATCGGGGCAAAAATTGTGTGTGTGCCCAGCATATTTGTGTTTAAAACATCCAACCAACAGACCTTAAAGGGATAGTTCACACAAAAATGAAAATGGGAGAGACAAAGAGCTCTCGGATTTCATCAAAAATATCTTAATTCCTGTTCCGAAGATGAGGGTGAGAAGAACATGAGGGTGAGTAATTGACAATTTTCATTTTTGGGTGAACTATCCCTTTAATCAGGTTAGATGAATAGATTAGTTTAAGGCAGATGAAGCCTACGAAGGATAGATTTGCAGTCTTTACAATAACACACACTGTATAAAGGTCCTAGATTGTGTTATTTTCACAATTTACAACTTTTAAAACTGTTTTGTGGAGTTTGTCTATTGAAAAAGTTTTTTTTTTTTAGTAATAAGACGTTTTGTCATCTGAACTTTCGGTATGTTGTTTTGTTTTATTTTTATTATGTAGCCTTGTTTTTATACCGTCAACAGTTAAATATGTCGCTACCCTGACTAAGGTCTATTACATTCATGTAACTTTTACTTCATATCTGGCAACGTTACCGTGTTACAACAAAAAGACAAAAATGCTGTTTGTGACATAGAAATATTGATTATTGAACGTTGTTTTTGCGAATGTGTTTGTCAAAACATGTTGGAATGAGTTATGCTCCTATCTCTTAAGAAACAATATCAGAATATGTGAATTAAAAAAATAAATATATTTTTCTTTATTACAACACAAACTCTTCAGGATATTGTTAATTTTTTATTCTCTGTAATGCACAAATCTTTATATTCTCATCGTTTAAACTCAGAAATGTTTTCTCTGGTGTTATTTACTTACTAAAATATCACTGTGCCACTCTCTGGCTGAATTATACATGTACACTGTACCTCTGCCAAAAGTACATCACCCTGTTGTCAGCAAAAATAAAGTACAATTTGTAATAGATTAATCATAATCTATTGCTACGACTCAGAATCTGCCCTACCTAAATATCCAAAATATGTTTTGGTCTCTTTGTCTTTATTTTCTACATTCTCTTCATCCGTGTGTTTTTTTTTTAATAAAGCATATAAAAAAAATTAACAAAAACTTTGTAAACACAGACAATGGGATGAGGGTCGGAAGGCATTCCGTACATGGTGAAGAGCCGGGCTTGTTTGTGAGGGATGGGGTGGTAAAGACAGCGGGAGGCGGGGCTTGGGGTGAATGACAGCGGGAGGCGGGGCTTGGGGTGAATGACAGCGGGAGGCGGGGCTTGGGACGCGCTGATGGATCGAATCAAACAGCTGAGAACGCGCGTGTAAAGCCAGAGGGAACGCAGCAGCAGATGTACTGAAAGAAGAAACGCACGGACACAGCAGCGCGCGTTACAACATTTACCTACGAAGACAAGCGTCTGCGGCACACAGAGGAAAGACGATAAACGTCAAATGTGTTCGGTGTGTGTTTTAGAGGCGATGATGGTTTGATGAGGACGCCTGATATTTTATTTCTCTGTCATATCTGATGAACAAGAGCACGGAGCAGCAGTGCCTGAAGAGGGAATCCGCATTCTGTCACGGTTTTTGTCCTCAGCGCTTTGTATTGTTGATGTTTGGCCTCGTTTATTAACTCCCGACAAAACGAAAGATTTAGGGAGAAAATCAAAGAACCCTTCTTTAAATAGCGCGAAGTGGAAGAACTGCGCGAGCCTTCGCCGTGAAAATCAACTGCAGTAGAAGAAATGTGACATTTTTCACACGACCATCTACCATATCGGATGCTTTAATCGACAAAGGTACGTGCACACATCAGATAAACTCAAATCTACATGAGGGATCGGCTGTTTTCTGGCAGCTGTCATCTGATGTTTATTTAGATTTTCTCTCTCTGTATATTTATATTTGGAAAAGAATGCATGCAAACAGTACTCATGCCTCGTTATAGGGTTATGTAAATGTAGGGAAATAAATTTTCAGTCAAAATCATTAATGATATATATGCCATTAATATAATGATGATTTTAGTTCTCTGCATTGATTAATAATGTAGCAGTTTTATAATACCGCTTAATGCAACAATGTTATTTGACGTTCTTTAAAGGGAGAAAAATCAGATCTGAGCAAATGCAGAAAGGGAAGATTTGAAATATTATTAGTCAAATTAATTAGCATGTGTCAATGCATTGAAATCAGTGACATGTTTAATTAACAGGACCAGATAACATTCACACCCAACCATTTAAAGCTTGTTTGATTTTCTCTCTCTCATCGTGCATTTCATTTGATCAGCCATGTTTCTAGTGTCTCAACTCCTGCATTTTGAAGATTTGGTATGCTGTAGGGTTGAGCTTATTTAGCAAATGTAACTCTCCAAGAACTGGATGAAATGATGATCACATTATATTTGCTGTAGTCTGGATCAGTGGGCTCTAGCCAGCGCCCCCCCCCCCCCCACCCCAAACAATCTTCTGTCAGCTACAACTACAAAAAATCACCATTCTGCTGTTATTTAGCCTACATTCACATATTTGGTAAAACACATCAATAATTGTAACATTTAATACTATATAAACATTTAAATTTATACAAAATAAGGCTAAAAAAAGAAGTGATGTAGACTGGTTTTATATTATTTGTAATGATTTTGCACAAACCAGAAAGAAAATGTCTTTAAAACTGTTTATGAATTTTTTTTATTCATTAGCCAATACAGTACATATTATTCAAATATGACAGGTTTTGCATGCTCTTCTTACTGACTAAAACCTTATATTGCAATGTATAACCCTCACAACTATCATAGACATACTATTACCATGATAGTCTTAGTTAAACATTGTATCATTAAAAGGATTTAGGAATCTCGCTTCAATATTAGACTTTTTACGACTTTTAGTGCAAAATCAACATATCATCTTTACACACTAATTATTAAGTCCAAACACTTGTGTCATTGTCCATGACTCCAATGACTTCACTCCCATTTGTAGTTGCTCCCGAAAGTCACTTTTCTCAACTTTGCTGCATTGCTGGACACCCCAACATCCGGTCGCTGAATTCGCCAGCACTTCAGCGAAAGTCAATGAGATTGTGGTGCTTTGCTGCTGTTGGTGTAAACTGGGCTTAACTCACAAGGTTAATTGATCCACAGAGTGGCAATATAATTGATGTGACCTGCAAATGAGCAATAGAAAACTAACTGCAAATCACCAATCCAGATTTATTCGACGTCCATTCCTAAATCTGCCATTTGTCTAAAATCATTGATTCCCAACTACGTCCCTGGATCCTCCAGCACTAGACATTTATAATGTCTAAAACACCCATTTCATGTCTTTGAGCCTTTACTAATGAGCTGATGACCTGAATCAGACCACTGGTCTAAATACAGCTTTGACAGGGCCAAATAATTCCTGCCCATTTTTGCAATATTTGACAAGTTAAGTGCAAACTGAGTTACTAAAGTATGTACGAAAGCTATTTTAGCAACTGGACTGTTTAATGATTTGGTAACACATTAATATAGGGGCCAATTCTCACTATTAACTAGTTGTTAATTAGCATGCCTATTAATAACATATTGGCTGTTTATTAGTACGTATAAAGCGCATATTATGCATGACCATATCTACATCCCTAATCCTATCAAATACCTAAACTTAACAACTACCTTACTAACTATTAATAAGCAGCAAGTTTTTTAGGATTTTGAGACTAACGTTGTAATTATTGGATTGTTATTAGCAAGAATTGGGCCTTAAAATAAAATGTGACCAATGTTTTGATAGGTCAAAGAGTAGCGGGAATTGTAGTCTTTTAATATGGGTAGTACCTTAGTAAGCAACCAAGTTTTTTGTTTTATTTTGGACAATCTCTGTTCCAAACTTGCACTGTGATTATTTCCCAAAATGTAATTTGCATGGAAATATTAGGAACTGTGTAAACAGGATGATAATGGGGGTCCGAGACGGGACCAGACAAAAGCAAAGAGATGCACTAGCAGAGAAAATACTGTATCCAGCAGAGCAACATTACTGTTTGCGATGTTCAAAATATTAGAGGAAATACTGAATCGGAGGAGGGGTTTATATGAAGGGAACTGGCTGTCTTCAGAAAAGATTTGACGGCATTTTAATTGCATCTTATCTCTGTGTAGACCTGGTTTGTGATAACCAAGGAAACACTATATTGCTGCTATCCCATCGGCGCCACCTACTGCCAGAGAGTGAATTTGTATTTTTAGCATTATTTGACAAAGCTGAAATCAAGTCGTACTTGTTTTGCTTTCAATCTTAAAATTATACAATCTAATTTAAATTAAAAAAAACTGCTCATGCTACTTTGTTGGATCATGATTATGCAGTAAACAATCACCATTGAAAAAGTGAAAATGTTCACAAATAAGCTGTTTAAATCGCGTAAGAATTTATTTTTGAATTGATATGTCAGGCTAGTTTTGGTTTTAGTGATAAAATCACAGGCTTGCATGATGAAGCCTCAGTGCTGGCCATGCAGCAGAACTGGTAAGAGCTGGATCCTTGTTATGTAAGAGGAGTCGTCGAAAGCAGCACAAAAGAGTGGGAGCAGCCTGGATGGGGGTGCTTTCACAAGCCTGTCGCAGGAGAGGGCAAAGCATGGCTTTCATCGCACACATCCACATTCCCCAAATCACACCATTTCCTACACGAGTATAAATGAGAAATCTGTAAGAGACGTGTATGATATTTCAAGTTTAGATGCTGTAACACGTGTCCTAACCTAGTGCGTCACAAGCAGTAACTCTGTCTACATTGAGTGTGAACAATGGGTGTAGCTCAACACAATCAATTCTGAAACAGCCAATCACAGTGCTTTCTGTTTGCACACTCTCGCACACTTGGAGTGCAGCTTTAGAGAGCGGCACATACCTTATATATATTCATGGCTACCATGGTGCTTCACTTGGGATGAATAAATGTGTGTTAAGGGTGCAACGTTGTAAAAATAGTAACAAGCAATTAATAAAATGCGATGTCCTTTGCTGTAGTTATAACAAAAACCTCTGATTAAAATGTAAGGGATGTTTTTGCTTTTTATTATATTATGGAATTCTTTTACTCAAGTTTTGTACTGCGACTGGCTTGAACAAGCATCACTACATGTTTGCTTTGTCTCAATTTCTGTAACACAGACACAGAAAACATACTGGAGCGAAACACTGTTGCTCTTGTATATTACATTCAAACATCCCTGTATGACAGAAGTCATGAAAATGCACAGTTTTGGTTCTGCAGCGCATTACGAGTGTGTGTTAGAGCCCTGTAGCTGATGAGCTGAGGAGGGGTGAACACCCCCCACATCTCTTTCTGCCTCTTGCTGTTACCATGGCAATCACTGCACAATTACACATGACATCAGCTTTTCCTTTTTTCCCACACAGTGGAATGACACGAAGAAAAAAAACTGCCGAGTTCAACTTTAAAGAAACCACATTGCTGCTTTGTCTATTTTATGCCAAGAAAGAGGTCAAATCTCAGGTGAACCTTTCTTTAAAACCGAGTAGCAATATGCATCTGCTTATATTTTATTATTTTTACTGCTTTGATTCATCTTATTTTATTTTTAAAGCGATCATTCATTATTCCATTATAAGAAGTCATTATACTATAAAAATATTAGTTTATTTTTAAAACTCAAAACTTTTAAGGTCATTGCACACTGAGTCAGAATTTAGTTTTTCGAAAAATAAATACGACCTAACGTTGTGTCAATCACCTTTACACACTGCCTCCGAAACTTTCATCCATCATAAAAAAATTCAGATCAGGTTCGACTTTCTGCGTTTTCGCATCTGTAACAAGCATTTTGTTAGGAAAGGATGACGAATACGGAAAAAAATCCCTATTTTCTTTCAACATTTTTCAGCGTTTTTCAGTGTGCAAGGAAATTTAGTCCCAAAAATATTTTATTGAAACTAACTTAATAATAATTCATTTTCTACTTCCTTTACTTTTCTGCTTCAGAAACAGACCAACTGCTGCTTAGTTGTTTTAATGATAGTTTAGTTGCCTCTTTAAACATAAGCTGACCTTTAAAAATGAGAGAAAAGCATCTTGAACATTAAAAAAAAACATAAAATGAATGTTTAAGCAAGTCATCAAATAAACATTTACTGATTATAAATGAAGCTCACTATTAAAAGAGAAATAAAAACACCTTTCTTGACGTTTGGTGCATTTGGTGGTCAGGTATTTTTGCAGGTGGCAATGCTGTTTCAAATAAAACACAAGATAGCAAGTTATGTATAAAAAAATATATCGGAGACCTAAAGTTCAGAACTAATGTTATTGTAATATTGGTGCACACTATCACATTTTGTGACAATAACCGGCTGATTACACATTGTCTCTTATTTAACATAAGCAATGTATACAGCAGTCAGTAGTTATGTTTCCATCCAAAGATTCGAATTAAACTTGTGCACAAAACTCAAATGTTGCAAAAAACATTTGCGAATAATGCACCGTTTTCATTCCAACGAGTCAAAGAGAACAAAATCGTCACTTCCTTGTAAACTGGCACTAAATATCACTAAGAAAACTAGGAGTAGCCATTGAATATAATATATATATATATATATATATATATTAGTGGTGGGCCGTTATCGGCGTTAACGTGCTGCGTTAACGCGAGACTCTTATCGGCGATAAAAAAAATATCGCCGTTAATCTATTCTCAAAGTTGGGTTGGGAGCTGGGTCTATACTACGCAAGCTATGATGACTTTCACCCTGATATTTTAGCGCGGATGTATACCTAGCCGAATTGCACTGTAGGGGGCGAGAACGAGTCTTCGAACTAGAGGCTCGCAGTCCGTGATGGACAGATTGTTAACGGCTGGTCTATGTGGTAATACAATCGGGCACGACATCCAAACGCTCACCTATCATTCATCAACCTCAAATATGGCTTTTCATCTGAAAGATGTATGTAGTAGCAACTTTACATGGCCGCTCAATATGATGTTAACCTAGAGAAACGTGCGCTATTGAAGTGTTTGTGTGGAAGCGCGTTTGCTGCAGGACAGGCTCCGGTGCGCTCACTTGCTCTTAAAATCTCCGTCATTCTTGGTCATACAGATGAAAGTAGCCTAATACATCTTTCGAATCTGTAAAGACTCTACGTTTATTTGTGTGCACTCAGAATAACAACGAAACGTTGCGCTTTTAAGCAAACAGGATGCGCTTTAGGTCTCATGTGAACTTGAGCGAGAAAATCCGTCTTTGAAAAATATATCTATAGAGAGTGAAATGTCTAAAAAATAAAAATAGAAGACGTGTGTGTTAGCATGGATGATTTACATGAAATTTAATCTGTGCAACACTGTGCATAAGATGGCTTTCAGTTCAATATAATAACAAAAAACGACATTTTGGGTTTTTATTCAACTAATAAGGTGGGCACGCTGTGATCTGTACTATATTTTTACTGTAATTGACAGTTATCGGCAAAAAACAAAACAACAACACGGGAGTGGGAGGGAATGGGAGTCATTCTTCCGGGAGTGGAACGGGATTTTCCTCCAGTTTTTTCGTGGGATTGGGACGGGAAGAGATTAAAGTTTGTGATGCATTTTGGAAACAGGAGATGAGCCCCTGGTCTAATGCGCCACCTGGCTTGAGAAACCCGTTCTCAAAGACTTACTTTTAGTCA
Organism: Oxygymnocypris stewartii; assembly: GCA_003573665.1. NCBI lineage: Eukaryota > Metazoa > Chordata > Actinopteri > Cypriniformes > Cyprinidae > Oxygymnocypris > Oxygymnocypris stewartii. The sequence goes on along the minus strand of QVTF01013893.1, from coordinate 959,111 downwards.
TTATTTGGGTAGCACACATATTCTGAATGCCTTCGGCAGAATTCAAATGAGCCATTTTAATCTAGATTAATCTAGATTAATTCCAAAATTAATCTAGATTAAAAAAATTAATCTATGCCCACCTCTAATATATATATATATATATATATATATATATATATATATATATATATATATATATATATATATATATATATATAAATAATAATTTTCATATATGATAATTTACTTGCGCCTCAGAATGAACAGACGAAACACAATAAATGCATTCACTGCTTTCGGAGGTGGATACCTGCTGTTTGGGACGCAGTCGTCGTGTAAGACAATTATATAGAAATACTTTGATGATAGACTTTCAGAATGACTAAAACAACCTTTCAGATGCTGTTGTAACCCCCCCCCCCCCCCCCAACAACATTTCTGTTTGCGTCATTCGCTAGAGCGGCTCATTTTGAGATCAAGGGAGTGAGGTTTACACGCAACAGCTCTTAGTGGCCTACGTCGGTTACACTGTGAACGAGATCGGGTCCACTGGTCAGTTAAGTTATCCCATCTCATAGCATGAAGTTATGTGACTTTTTCAATGCACATGCAGGAATTTCTTCATTAAATGTGTTTCCAACGTAGTTCGACAGTTTTTTTTCAATTTTTGTTTTATGCAATATTCCAGAAGGCGCATACAAATAGATGGATGGAAACATAGCTAGTGTAAATTCTCCAAAAAGTAACTTGACACATTTATGGATGATAATTCAGAAATTTGAACTTGGCTGTATGATCATTCTTAATTTAACGTGCATTTGTTTATTCAATCTTGCATGCTGAAGATTGCATGCAAGCCATTACACTAATACATTAACTTAATGTTCAAAATAAAGAATGATCATGTTTTGGGCAGCTTGGATCACATACTTCTCCTGCAGCATCTCATTCTGTTTCCTCCACTATTTTTAGATGCATTTTGTCGATAGAAATGCGTTATTCAGTGCTGTCATTTGAGCAACCGGCTGAAGCTGGACGTGCACTGTGGGTGGACCCGACTAATCGATAATGAGAATAGTTGTCGATGATTTTTCATAATAATAATCGATTTTATAGATTAGTTGTTGCAGCCCTAGACTATACCAAGATTTAGATAAGCATATGAAGGGAAAGGTGATCATATAATAAGACTAAGCACTACAGTAATGCACAATGCTTTATCAGTGATAAAACATGTAAAAATGCCATCAATAACTGAATTATAAATATTTGATCTGCCTTTCAATACACAGACACATACACACAATTTAAGTAAACAGCACTGTTATGATTGGCTAATGCCGTTGCATAGGAAATAGAAATAAGCTGCCTCCCCATGTTTGCATATGAGTGAGTGTTTTAAAATAATATATCCATAAAAAGTAGGGCTGGGCGATTAATCGATTAACTCAAATGTGTAGTTTACATCGATTTGTTTGAATGAAAATCGTTTTTCTCTTTAACATCTGCAGACGCTCCCCTCTGGGCTCCAGTAATTCTGAATGGGCTCTGGTGAATGTTTTGTTTGCACTTTATCAGAATGACACTGAAGATGTTAAACTTGTTTAAAGAAAAAATATAAAAAAGTGTCACATAATTTAATGTCTAGATCAAATCCCAGAAGCGAAAATCAAGCAGGGGAGAAAACAATTTTTGAAAAAAAACGATAACCGATATTTATTAAATTTTTTTTTTTTTTTATTAGTCTCATACACAATTATACAGAGTATAACCAGCAGTGAAATGTGTTCTCTGTATTTCACACACACCTGGAGCAGTGGACACACACACACACACACACACACACACAGTAGTGAACACACACACACACACACACACACACACACACACACTGTTCACTCAGGAGAAGCTCCAGCACGACCACCGCATGTAACTTTATACAAGATTCACTCGTTTGAAACACACTAAATTATATTAACATTTACTATAGAACCATTATTTCACCAATAAACATCGAAATAAATACATCTCTATCGAAATTAATTATTTATTATCTCCACAAGCGATCGCAGTTTGAGTATAGTTCTGTGTAAATAGATAAACCGTGCTGTCAGCGGTTTTCATAATTTACAATGACAAAAACATTTTAATAATTCTGATAAAACATGCCAGTTAAGAAATGCAATAAAATACGATGTTTTGTTTGTTATAGCTTATTTCAATATTCCAGAGAATATTATTCAGTGAATTATTCTTCACTCTTTAGTCTATTAAACAGCTTATAAACCTAAAACTGTAGTTTAAAATGAAGTTGATATGACTTCTGTCCATTAATTTCTCCATTTGAATACATTAGACATTCTTTTGCTTATTGTTAATATCAGTGTTGCTGATGGTGCTTTTTATAAATAAAATGTTTTTATTGTTGTAATTTGAAGATTAAATTTAACATGAAAGATTTAGATTTTCAACAGTTGTTTGTTGTTGTTAAGATGACTGAAAGGAGGAAAAACCAAAGTGAAGAATGGACTTACTTTACTCTGTTATTTATTTACTTTATAACAGTAAATAAATATCGGTTCTGCATATCGGTTATCGGGTACATAAACGTATAAATAATCGGTATCGGTTATAAACAAAATCAATATCGGTCGATCACTACTCGTACTGTTAAGCTACTGATGGCAAGTTTTTTTGTTGTTGTTGTTTTAGTCATGAGGAGGATATTTTAAAGCAGTCATGACATGAGAAATCAAATTTGCTTATTTATTCTGATCTCAGACGATAAATTTACTCCTATTACTGTTTTTTTTGGTTCAGTGTCACATATGAAGTTGATATAAACAGACTGAGATGGAGAGAGGAAATTAGCCAGAAAAAGAAACAGAAATCATAGACTTTTTTTTGCTAGTTTTAGCCCGACACAGTTATCATTTTCACATCCTGTGCAATGTTGTTTAAATAGCAAAAGCATTTGCACCCAGTTGTGCACTCATGGGCATGCTGGTCAGAAAACGAGGTGTGCTCAGGTGCACTGTTGGCGCATTGCTATTTTGAGGCAGCTGGAATAGACTGCGCCATTGACCAAGGGCCCGTTTCAATAAGGAGGTTCAACTAACTCTGAGTTTAAACTTTAACTCAGAGTTGACTTACTCTGAGATGGGAAACTCTGAGTTTTCGGTTACAGAACAGCTGAAATGAGTTAGTTTACTCAACTCTAAGTTGGTTGACTCTGAGTTAAGCGCGTGCACCATGACTATGAAAAGTCATGATCAGCGGAGCACCGAAATTACGATTCACCATGGCAACAGCTCCCGCCAAAAAGACCAGTGCGCGTACTTCCGTCAATGCGTAACTTTAATTCTTAATAACTGTCAATAACTTAATAACTGTTATAATATCAGAGGTGAAAACGGTAAATTATTCAACATATTAATTTTAATGGTACTGTATCCCACGGCCACAAAAAAGTACAAATACGGAAAAAAGAAACAAGAACGTGCAGCAGCTAAAAATGAAGTATAAAAACACAATATAATCAAGGTAAAGCTTTAAGCATGAAAGGTTCATATGTGTGGGCTTAATGACTTTACAAACATTTGACATTAAATATCATTCAATGTCTGTTTCAATGCGCTGCAGCTTTTTCCACATAGTCAAACACTCTTTTCACATAGTTAAATATTCTCTAATCCAACCTGTTACATTTCTTAATTAGAGTAATACAATTAACTACTAACTTGACGACAGCAAGAAGGCAGAGGGAGAACCAGCACCACTGACAGATGAAGAGGAGGTGGTCAAGTATTGGAAGAATTCTCAAATATATATAAAAATAAAAATAATTACTTTTGCTTTTGTATTAGGAAATACAGATGATAAGTGAATCATTTGTTTATTTAACAGCAGTGGAGGTGGTTACGGCTTGTACTACCCCTCCATCTGGCATCCTTCCATTCCAGACAGTAATTAGTTTCATTTTCAGAAGGTGCGATGATGGTGGAGATATGCTTGTCATCAATGCATCCAACCACATTACTTCCAGCCCGATCTCACGGCAATCCGTACATATTTTACGAGGTGGCTAATTCAGCGTTACTTCCAGATGTCACAGAAAGATGTTATCAAGTGAACATCATTTATCAGATTAGCCTCATTTAAACCGATTTTTTCACCACAGTCCTGTGAAACTCCTCTTTGACGGATTTGTGCCCAGGACAAATGATCAGAATGAGTATGAGAGCGATGCACACTTTCCTTCAAATCTGCATACAGGACTTATAATGTGCTCTGCATCTCCGATGTTTTAAAGTACATTTTTCCTATTTAGCTAATTATCTTCCAATGGGGTAAGACATTAAACATATTCTTGTTTCCGTTTGCATTAAGATTATTTTTCTTACCCAACGGAGTAACAATTTTACTTGTTTTATGTAAAATGCACTTAAAAAGGAAAATCCTCCAGGAAACAAGACTAAATATAGACAATTTTTTTCATATAGAATTTTACATTTTTAGATATTTGTACTTGAAATAAGACAAAAAATACTCAAAAAACACTTTTGCAGTGTGAATTAGGCATTTAAACCTCGCTAAAACTATAAAAAGGGAGAGGAGACCGAAAGAAACTCTGGGTTTACCGAAGAAAACCTGCTCCCGACCAGGTTAGGTTCACAGCATAAGTTACCGCGATAACTGACTCGGAGTATAAGTTATCTCTCTTTCTGAAAGGGGCTTGACTTACCCTGCTTTCCCGGGTTTGACAAACCTCCCATTTTGAAACGGAAAACCCAGAGTTTCCCTCATTTCAGGGTCAACATACTCAGAGTTTTCACTTAACCTCCTTTCTGAAACGGGCCCCAGGTCTAGGTCCTAAAACCTGGTCTAAAGTCAATGGCACAGTCTTCTTTTGTTATTTAACGACCGCGTTAATAATATGCACATTTAATATGCTTATTACACAGCGCAGCAGCACACAAACATGCTAAATGTAAAAAATTAAAGGATTACAATTAGAGATGCACCGATTGCAATTTTCTTGGCCGATTTTCGATTTTTTTTTGGGAAGTGTGACCTGCCTATACCGATTTTTGCAGATTCCGATTTTCTTTCTAAGAACTATAATTGACAGCATATACAAACAAAAATATATGCAAATATCAATGAAAAATTATTTACATAATAAAATAAATTATTAAAAATTACAATTCCGCCAATTTGGACTAATTTACAGATTTTTTCTCACTTAAACAACTCAAAATAAAGTACTCAGTTACTGGAAAGAGGAAGATATAGTTCACTTAAAAGGAGTTGCTGTATGTAACAAAACAGATGTAATTTCACACTGTTTATAAATGGTAATTTCTTTCCCCTAACCTTATTAGATGCGTCATCTTTCACATCAAACTCTTACTTTGTTTCAATTAATTAAGTTAGCATTAGGGATGGGCGATATGACCAAAATCTCATCACGATATTACAAATTTTATATCACGATAACAATATATATCACGATATAATGATTTTTTTCTTTTAAAAAGGTTATTATTATATTAAAATCTTTAATACCATATCATTTTCATAATCCTTGTCACCAATGTCAATATCAAACTAATACAAGCCTAAAGAGAGAGAAAATAACTCCACCTCACTGAAGATAAATAAACAGTCAGTGATGAAATAAGGATAAGAAACTAATTGCAATAGGACAAAAAACTACAATAAATAAGAAACACTACATGCATTGTGTAAATGAATTAGTCTTCACTGTGTTAATTATATATCTATGACAGATCTATGACAGGATCTATGACAGGATCTAAAAAAAATCACTATCGTGATATATATTGTTATCGTGATATAAAATTTGTCATATCGTGATATTAGATTTTGGTCATATCGCCCATCCCTAACATGTATTATGTATAGATTCTATACATATAAATATATCATTATTATTGTTGTTTTTTTATTTATTCTCATTAAAGTTACAAAAGTGATTTAGTCCAGAGCAGTGATAGATGTAGCTGTGTGTTATGATTAACATTAATGAATATTGGAACGCTTCCCCTTTAAGACCGAAGTCCGGATCTAAAACACTGTTACATTGCGTTTTCTCTTTCTGCCATTTACTCGTTCTTAAGACCTAAATCGCTGTGTTTATGAGGATACTTGCAAAGACGGGGATTCTGACACATATAAGTGTGTTTATGTAATTTTTCAAAGTCAGCGGAAAAGAAAAGGCGCGCTCCTCTCACACAGAAAGAGACAGCGCACGCATATAGCTCTGTTGTTTGATTTTCAACGGCTTAAAATCGGTTGTTTTAAAACTGCAGTGTTTAAAAACGCGTGACCATGCTACAGATGTAGTCCCTCGTTTGGTTTTGTCCTGGCTGGTCTTTCTGTCTCCCCTTCACGCTCCGTGGTGGGTGGCGTATAAAGATCGCAGTCACTCAAATGATGAAAAGGTATTACCGGAAACAATGTATTTTGCGACACCACGATATAAACGATAGAACATAATATGAAAATGATAGACTTTTTATTTCGTCCATCCGATATATATCGTCATATAAATTAGTTAGCATAATAAGAAACGCCTGTATACCTGTAGAGTTGTTACCATTCAAATGAAATTAGTATTAACAAACTCTATCTTTCCACTGCTGTGGAAACAGAAGCTGCATCTGAAGTGGTAAAAGATGCATTTACACAGACAGTTTGATGAAGCCATAATTAAAAATATTTTAAAGAGGTGCCATAATTGCATTTACACTGCAAAATTTAAAATGCATAGATCATTTTATAAGATTAAACTATAAGATTAAACATTTTTTTTAAACATACATATAAATGTTGAAAAAATGCAATGATACTTTTAAATATGACTAATCCACCAGTAGGCAGCAGCAAATGTCTGTTTTAATGAGCGAGTCATTTATTAATTCATTTAACCGATTAATTCAAACGGCTGATTCATTCAGAAACGAGTCAATTGGCTGTCCTTATGAATGGGCCACTGAATCAATGACTCACTCGATTCATTCAAAAACCTGGATTCATTCAGAAACTAAACACCGCTGTGTGTTGCTCAGAGACACACAACAGTTCTCATCTGGCACGACATAAATACATTATCAGTCGCCATTTACACTGAATGTCATTAAAATTAGAATCATTCTCACATGAAAACTACGTTCTTACACACGACTGTGATATCATACTGTAAGTGTGCGCATGGCTGTGACGTCTCTGCCTGCGCCGCTGGCAATAAAAGGATCGGCTCGGAATCGGCAAGACGTGAGACTGACCGGCCGGTCACCGGGCCGGTCATGGGAGAAATCGTCCGATTCCGATCACTGGCCGGTCAATCAGTGCATCTCTAATTACAATATAAAAGATTATTGTTGTGTACATAAATATAAAAATGGCTACATGTCATATTGTATAGCTTTGGTGGAATCCGGCTTGTCCCCTAGATGGTCTGCTTTAACATCGCGCACGAGCAGCTCCGTTTCCTCTCTGGAGTCTTTCAGTCCTCTCATTCAGTCTTTGTGTTTGCGAATTCCACCATGTAAATGGCGAATCCACCATGGTGCGAGCACAACTCGCTCTTAAAGGGAATGGGAGATGAGACTCTGATTTACGCCCAAAACACACCCATTACTCATTAAGATAATATAAACCCTTTTAGACCATGTGCTGGGTGTGTGATCATTTTTCTTGTCCTTAAACTAGCAAAAGTGGATTCAGACACACCCTAAGTTCACCTGCGCCGTGCGCTTTAGACCATGTGCTTAGATTGTTACAATAGGGCCCAAAATTTTCATTATTTTTATCCCATGTTATCTTTTATTCTAATAAGCATATGACACCAAAATTGTAGATACAATTAAAACAGCTAAAACTACTACCCTACCAAATACAGACATCCCACCCTGCAAAAACTCATTTCAGGGAGGTAGTACCAGCTGCCCCGACCCCCACACTTCCTCCCAAGTTTCTATGACATGTTTGATTAAGTAAACAAATTTGATATTTTTAAGCACATATTAATTATTTACAGATTAATTTGTACTTGCGCGATACCCTTTAAAGAATGATACTAGAAAAGTGCGGCATGGGTCTTGAGAGGGATGGGCACCAGCTGCGCTAGATTTGCGCTAGGGGCATCTTTACGGTGCTATTAACAAATTTAATGTTTAGAAATTTTGATATACCGCTTCCTGATTTATGAAAATTTGAGTGTCTGGTGTAGGAGAGGGGCACAAGGAGAATCCAGAGAATTCCTTCGTGAACCCGGTCATGCATTAAAATATGTACTTATATTATTACCAGTCTATTCACAGTATTGTTTTTATAAATTTATTTACTTAAATTTTTTTAACACGTGTGCAGAGAGTTTTGCCTCACGTCGTAGAACATCAGTAACGTAAACTTGCAGGTAATCAGCTAGTTGAACTTGAAACCTGAACTTACCTCAACATGTCTTTTACAGTCATTTAACCCACCATGGGAAATAGAAAAGTCACTGTTGCAAACAGTGCAGCGAGCAACACTGTCATTGTTTTTGACCCCTATTAGTGAGTTTAATATATTTATTCTTGGACGGCAGCTTTTATTATGCTGCGGCTGCAGATGCAAAAGTCTGAACTGGCAGGAGATCGAGAGGTTGACTGTAATGCCCGCCCGCAGAGACAACTGATTGGTCTACTTGGCACATATGAGACCAAACATCGGAGGATGCTCATTCTGTTGCAGTTCAAAACTTACTTCATCACTACATGTGTCTCTCTCTAGCGCAAGTGGTGCTCTTTCCTCTTGCTTGTTCTCTCTCTTGCCTCCATGATTTCTGGGATATTGTATCTAATTTGCGGGCATCAGGGAGTCACTGCGAGTATGCGGGAGACTCCCAGAACTTCCGGGAGAACTGGGATGTCTGCAAATCTAAAATTCAAACATTAATAAAGACAAGTGAACAGTCAGTAAATAAGAACAAATAAACAAATGACAAGTGTTACGGATCTAACCCGTGACTATGCATGAACTATGGGCACGTACCCTCATAACATACTCACACACACACACAGAGCGTGCAGCATTACACGGTCTGTTTGCCGGCACTGACATCTGTACACAGACTTATATAATGCTTGAACCATACGAATGTTGTGTATTATGTGTATGTTAGGTTAACGTGTGTATTGTGTTCATGGGGGAGTCTGTACATGCTCAATGCGTTTGTGTGATTATGCCATTTAACATAACCTGACAGCATGTATACGGTTTGCTTGTACAAATAACCAAAAGACTCATTCAAACAGTTAAAAACATTTATTTGATCATACAAATCAACAGATATACTTACCAGCAGTAAAACATCAATTGCCATACCTGTGCTATACAAACATTGAGTTATTTAAAGGAACACTCCACAATTTTTGAATATAGGCTAATTGTCCAACTCCAAGACTCTCATTCCGGGTGTAATAATCAAGGAACTTTGCTAGGTGATATAGCTGGGGACTACTTTCAGGCGCTACATAATATCATTGCGCCTGCTGCACACATGGTACGGCAGCAAAGTTCCTTGATTATTACGCCGGAATGAGAGTATAGTTCCTAGCCATATCGGTCTAGAAAATCGCAACTTTTCATTTTCCGTCAGTCTTAGTACACGATGTAACTACAGAAGAGTCAAGTTTTAAATAGGAAAAATATCGAAACTCTTTGGTAATTTTTGAGCGAGATGCTAACGGTCTAGTCAGATTCAATGATCTATGCTAAGCTACACTAAAAGTGCTACTGCCAGACCTGGAGATCGGCTGAATGGATTCAAAAACGGTAAAACTCAACTGTTTAAATCTTGGGGAGTTGGAAAATGAGCCTATTTTCAAAAATAGTAGAGTGTTCCTTTAAACTTAGCATTTGTGCCACCTGAACAGAGAAGTCCATGTTTCCTTGATGCCATTAGAAGGGTCCATACAACCGCAGTGAAACAAATGTATTAGGGATGGGTCACGATTCTCGAATATTCAAATATTCGATTTAATTATAGAATATCGATTAGGTTGTGCGATTATTTTCTAAAGGTGTACCAGGGCTTGACAATAAAGACTGTCCGATGGCGTGAAGGATGCTCGGATTTGTCACTTGCCAGATTGGGCCACTGCAGCCTCGTCACAAAATTGTATCATTTGCATGCGTTTTTAAGCCTTGTTTGTTTAAAAATGTAAGCGATTAAAAAGCATTTGGGCGTGAAAGACAACTCCTTTCAGTACATGCGCGCTGTGTTCTGTTCCGTGTGAACAGCGCGAGCACATACAGCCTCTGACACGCGCGAGCCGCCTGAACGGGCAAATACATGAAGTATGTCAAACTACCTCTCTTGGCAAGTAACTTTAGCAATAATTCATCTATATTGAATGTATATACTGGAGTACAGATGCACCGATCAACAGGATATTTGTTTGTTTTATTTTAGAGCATCTTCTGTTCCGTGCTTGCACACAAACTGCACTGTCGGCACTCGGGTGCGGCACACAGTGTGAGCGCTAACCACGCCGGAGAACGGAAATTCTGATATGTGCATTCTGATTGCGTGAACAATAGACCTGTTAAGCAATATATTGTGAGAGGGCCGTTTGTTACAGCGTCCCAAACAACTCAAAATAATAAACCAAAGTTAACAAAATGATGCACTCCACAGAGTGCTTCTCTGCCGCCTTCACGTGTTGTTTCCCATTAATGAAGCCGTGACGAGCTCCCTGCATTCAAATTATTCGTTTTTTTTGCCGAAATAATAACGTAATATTCCACTGGTTGATATATTATATTTAAATGCAAAATATTTGTGTTTTTCGTGTTAAATGTGAAGAATGACAGGTTGGATGCCACACTTATTATTATTTTTATTTTGGCAGAGTATACAGGTGTAATTTTAACTTTAACTTCAGGCAATGTAACATGATTTTATGATCATAATTTTGACTTTATTCTTAAAATATTATGACGTTAATTATTTAGTTATTTATTTGAGAAGGATAAACTGATCAAACTTGCGCTGGCCGCTTGGTATTTAAAAAAGCAAAAACTTGAATTTAACAAAAATAAGATGTTCCAATCATATTTCTAAATTAAATTAATAAAGAAAGGAAACAAAATAATGACCCATTTGCTATTAAAAACCAAAACTGAACTATTTAAATGGCTCAGCTAGAGAGAGAGAGAGAGAGAGAGAGAGAGAGAGACGGGCTCAGACTCAGGCGGAGAATTCTGAGAAGCTGCAGGGCTCTATATTCATTCCCTTGTTTCAATTCAAAGTTCACCGAACTAATTGTAAACAGATTGCACATAAAGTTATTGTTATGAAGACAGACGTTAAAATTAATGTTCACATAATAAGTGCCGTCATTCAGGCGGTTCACAATATGTTTTACCGTGTAATATGTTTTAAGAATGACATTCTGTTTAGCGCGCAATATGTTTTACGCCTAATATTCATTGATGCATTAGTCAAATTTAAGATTTTCTTTTTAATAATATGAATGTTCATGCTAATTTTTAAAATAGAAATGTATAGCCTTATGAGCAGTTGATAATCGACGGACTGTTCTGTTAATAAATGCCGTCCTTCGGTTATGTTATATTAATATGTTTCAGCACGCATACTTTACAACCATTAATTGGCTCAGGTTAAGATAGACTATTCTTTAATTAATTAAACAGTTTATCATACAGATTGAAAGCCTGGGTGGTCTCTCTCTCCCTCTCTCTCTGTTTATGTGTGTGTGTGTGTGCCTGCGTGTGTGTGTGTGTGTGCGTGCGTGTGTGTGCGTGTGTGGGCAGGTGCATGCGCGGGAGGGGTGCGATTTTCGAATAGTAATCGAATAATACCCAGCGATTATCGAATATTACTATTGCTTAAAATGTCCATCCCTAAAATGTATATCTGGTTAGTCTTTCGTGCTTATGTCTTGTGTTTTTAAAACTGTATTGGTATTTGAGATTATGTATGTACTATGTGTTTGTATGGCTAAAGGTTGTATATGGTAATTGTTCCTGGACTTACCCATAGAGTGGTACGTTCCCGAAGGAGGGGCTTAGAATGTAAAATGGCCACGGGAAATTGTTTGAGAGAGATGTGCTCTAGTCTCAACTGTGTGTAGCAAGCTGTGCTCGTGTCTTGGTTTATAATTGCAGTGAACTGACTTTAAAAGATTGTATAGTTTATTTACCATTTGTGGCATGTTTTTCTTTATCCTTTGTCACCGACTGCACAATAAATGCACCAGCAATGGGACTTTAATTGACTGGTCATTTTTACCCTGGCCGCTAAGGCTATTTCGGACAACAAGCAATTGCATAACGGTATAGAACATATGATACAAATTAAATTATGTTTTAGGAAGAACAGCAGATAAGACGCAAATTCACTGTCTTCCAGCAGGTGGCGCTTATAGCACAGCAAAACTACAGTGTAACCTTGGTTACCACTGTAAACAAAGCATTGTTAAAGTTAATAATAATTAGCAATTAACAATTAATATTTGTTGAATCTACAAAGGTACTCACCAAGACTGGTATTTTGACATACTTTTGTATGTATTTGATTAAGTGCAAGAATGCGCGCTGTACACACAGAAATAATTTAGTTATCTTTAGCATCTTTCTTTAAAATATCTTTGAATTTCACTTTGGTAAGGCGTAAAACACGTGCAGATGCTATCCTTTTGTGATGATGATGCATGCAGCAGTGGCTAGATTGGGCCAGTGACAAATTCGTCAACTGTCCCGAGCGTCTTTGACGCTGGCACCAGGCCATTGTGCAGACCTTATTGTTGAGCACTGAAATGTCTAAGAAATATAATGCTTTTACATTAAAACACACATAATGGGTTTTTATGCCACTTAATTGGTTTTAACACATGTACCTTACAAGATTTTTCCTGTTTTTTAGTTATAAGTAATTTACTTTTAACAAAAAACACAACATTTCAGTTGAAAGATGACTATGTGATTTAATACTTGTCTTATTTTCTACCTTGTGTTGAGTTGAGTTGCACTGAGCATGTGTGCACTATAAATAACGTCTCGGTTACGTATGTAACCCTCGTTCCCTGAAGGAGGGAACGGAGACGTCACGTCAGATGACCGACGAATTGGGATCCCTATCAAAGCGCCACAGGAGCTGCCCCTTCCAGCGCCCTGTGTAGACCTCCTGATCCTTCCTATAAGGCAGACGATAGGACCGGGCTACACAGAGAAGGTCGACTACTGCTGTCCCTAGAGCAACCCAAACAGTAGGACTTGAATAACACTGGGAAAGTGTGCCCTTCCACTTGGAAGAGGCACACTGCGGAGTCACCTCCTCCCAGAGGGGGTTAAGTGACATTACTCACGTGAAGCAACCCCGTAGGGCCCTAATGCACATGGAAGTCACTGTGATGGCTCAGGCTGCATCATTAGAGACGGCAGAACATGGTCTACCTGGGGAAACACGGTTCTAATAAGAATACCGTGGAAAACACATATGGGATCCCAACAGGGTCACTCATATGGGCACTAGCCTCACACTAGATTTCAAGAATTCATTGGCTGAAAGGCCTGGCGCCGTACGTTCCGCCACGTCTGGACACCGGAGTGCTGGAGGACTCGACAGGGTTTGCCCGGTTAGGGAACTCTCTAGAGGATAAGGCGTTTAAGGACGCCGCAAGCCGACTCTGAACAGGGCCTCTCAGTGCCACTACCCGTTTGAGGTGAGAACACAGGAGGAAACCGGTTCGACACGCAGGCTATAGAACCTAGCGAACGTGTTGGGAGTCGCCCAACCCGCAGCTCTACAGATGTCTGCTAGCGAGGCGCCACGAGCCAGTGCCCAGGACGATGCAACACCCCTAGTGGAGTGAGCACGCAACCTGAGCGGGCAGGGCACACCTTGTGCTTCATAGGCCAAGGTGATAGCATCCACTATCCAGTGGGCCATCCTCTGCTTGGAAACAGCCTTCCCCTTCTGCTGTCCTCCGTAACAGACAAAGAGCTGCTCTGAGGTCCTAAAGCTCTGAGTTCTATCAGTGTACTGTCGCAGTGCGCGTACCGGACAGAGCAAAGTTAGGGCTGGGTCTGCCTCCTTCGGGGGCAGCGCTTGCAGGTTCACTACCTGGTCCCTGAAGGGAGTGGTAGGAACCTTGGGCACATAGCCGGGCCGGGGCCTCAGTGTTGCACTGGAGTCAGCCGGCCCAAACTGAAGGCACGAATCGTCGACCGAAAATGCCTGCAGGTCCCCCACCCTCTTGATCGAGGCCAATGCAGTCAGGAGTAGGGTTTTCATAGACAGAAACTTCAACTCGACTGACTGCAAAGGCTCAAAGGGGGCAGTTATTAGGGCTCTTAGCACCAAAGCCAAATCCCAAGAGGGTAGAGAGGGGGGCCTAGGAGGGTTCAACCTCCTGGCCCCCCTAAGAAACCTGACAACCAGATTGTGCTTCCCCACCGACTTCCCCTCTACGGGGTCGTGGTGAGTAGAAATAGCGGCCACATAAACCTTAAGGGTGGAAGGGGACAGCCTACGCTCCAACCCTTGCTGTAAAAAGGAAAGCACAGCTCTGATTGAACATCTTCGGGGGTCCTCCTGGTGGGAGGAACACCATTCGACGAACAGGTTCCACTTCAGAGTATAGGCCCGTCTCGTGGACGGTGCCCGTGCTGAAGCGATAGTGAGTGCTACCTCCTGGGGTAGGTCACCTAGAACCTCCGCGTCCCATCCAGGGACCATACGTGGAGTTTCCACCAGGTCCGGACGCGGGTGCCATAGGGTGCCCCGTCTCTGAGAAAGCAGATCCTTCCTCAGAGGAATTGGCCAGGGAGGGGCTGTCGCGAGGAGCATGAGTTCCGGGAACCAAGTCCTGTTGGGCCAATATGGAGCCACTAACAAGACCTGCTCCTCGTCCTCCCTGATCTTGCACAGTGTCTGTGCTAGTAGGCTCACTGGGGGGAACGCATATTTGCGCAGGCCCCGGGGCCAGCTGTGTGCCAGTGCATCCGTGCCGAGCGTTGCCTCGGTTAGGGAGTAGAACTCCTGGCAGTGGGTGGTTTCTGGAGATGCAAACAGGTCGACCTGAGCAGCTCCGAACCGTCCCCAAATCAGCTGAACCGCATGGGGATGGAGTCTCCACTCGCCTGGAAGTGCTGCTCGAGACAGCTCGTCGGCTGCCCGATTGAACACTCCTGGGATGTGGATGGCACGAAGGGACCTCAGATGCTTCTGACTCCAGAGGAGGAGGTGGCGGGCGAGTTGCGACATGCGACGGGAGCGTAAACCGCCTTGCCGGTTGATATACGCAACGGTCGCAGTGTTGTCCGTACGGACCAGAACATCCTTGCGCTGGAGGCGCCCTCTGAGACGGCTCAGGGCAAGGCGTACTGCTAGCAACTCGAGGCAATTGATATGCCAATGCAGTTGGGGGCCCGTCCAAACCCCTGATACTGCGTGCCTGTTGTACGTGGCTCCCCAGCCTGTGGTCGAGGCATCTGTGAATACCACAGCATGTCTGGATACCTGCTCCAGGGGCACTCCTGCCCGAAGGAATGAGGGATCTGACCACGGCCTGAAGGTCTTGCGGCAGGCCGGTGTAATCTGAACCCGGTAAGTGCCGCGTTTCCACACCCACCTCGGGATTCGGCCATAGAGCCAGTGCTGAAGCGGTCTCATATGGAGCAGACCGAGCGGGACTGTCACCGCAGCTGCAGCCATATGCCCCAGGAGCCTCTGAAAGAGTTTCAGTGGAACCGCCGCCCTGCCTGATAAGGTCTTGAAGCAGTTCAGCACTGACTGAGCACGTTCCTGGGTGAGGCGTGCTGTTTGGTTGACCGAATCGAACTCCATGCCGAGAAAAGAGATCCTCTGCGTTGGTACGAGTTTGCTCTTTTCCCAGTTGACCCGAAGGCCCAGCAGGCTGAGGTGCTTGAGCACCAGGTCCCTGTGTGCAGACAACTGCCTGCGAGACTGTGCGAGTATGAGCCAGTCGTCGAGGTAGTTGAGAATGCGCACACCTTGTTCTCTCAGGGGGACAAGGGCCGCCTCCACGACTTTGGTGAAGACGCGAGGCGACAGGGACAGCCCGAAGGGCAGGACCTTGTACTGATACGCCCGACCCTCGAATGCGAATCGCAGGAATGACCTGTGTCGCGGGAGGATCGAGACATGAAAGTACGCGTCTGATGGTCCGTAGGAGCCACCGAGACGGACTGGGGAGCGTTAGCCAGGCTCCGAGAGACCGTGCCAGCGGCACCAACGGGGTCACCGACGTACCCGTGGTGGGGCAGCGATGTGGAACACAGGGACCCGGCCCGGGGCCTATGACGGCCTGGCCTGTGATGGCAGGGGGCGGGGTCTGGGTGTGTAGTGTAACACTCACCTGATTCCTCCTCGTGTGGGGGGAAACACAGGAGCCCGGCTTGCGTGTGACGACTTGTAGCGGGGGCTTGAGTGCTACTGCCCTTACCCAGTTCCACAAATGGGCAGGAGGGGTGCTCTTGGGCAACCCCCCACTGCCTGGCGAGAGAGGAGGAGGGAAGTGATCCCGTGATGCACGGTACACCACTCTCCTCCTCTTGAGACCCAGAGACTGAGGAAACTGCTCTTTTATTGAAGTTTTGGGTACCGCTGGCTGCTGGGCCAGCGGCGGAACAAAAACAAAACGAAACAAAGGATTCTCCACCCGGCCCTCCTCCGGGGGAGGGAGTGGTGCGGTCACCATCTCCCGACGAGCAGTTCTCTCCATCTCTGGGTCGCCCGTCTCAGGGCCTATTGCGCTTGCTGCCGGGTTTGGCGGGGGGCTGGACGGGCTGGGCGTCCTGCCTGTGACCGGCTCCATGACGCCGCACGGTGGAAGGCTGCTGCCGCGGCGAGGGAGCGGGGGCGGCCACAGGGGGGCGCCCACGGCGACGAGCAGGCTGAGGGGCTGCAGCCGGAGTGGAAGCAGCAGCGGGTTTCCTCCGGCGCATGATGTGTTTGAGCGCCTCAGTCTGCTTCTGTGCTGCCGAAAACTGCTGGGCACAGCTCTCGACAGCGTCGCCGAAGAGGCCGGTCTGTGACACGGGAGCATTCAGGAACTGTACCGTCTCCTGCTCCTTCATGTCAGTGAGACACAGCCAGAGATGGCGCTCCTGGATCACAAGCGTGGACATCGCACGACCCAGAGACTGTGCGGTCACCTTCGTCGCTCGGAGCGCGAGGTCCGTCGCAGCACGCAGCTCAGGTAGAACCGCCAGGTCGTGCCCACCCTCGTGCAGGTTTCTCAGTGCTTTGGCCTGATGGACCTGCAGTAACGCCATGGCGTGTAGGGCAGAAGCCGCCTCCCCACAGGCTCTATAAGCACCACCAGTGAGGCCTGACGAATACTTACAGGCCCGTGAGGGGAGACACAGTTCACCCCGCAGAGTGGAAGCGACTGTTGGACACAATTGCATGGTCACAGACCGCTCCACAGAGGGGATGCCCGTGTACCCCAAAGCGGCTCCACCATCGAGGGTGGTGAGGGGGGAGGAGCCACAAGATTTATTTCGGGCAGTAAAAGGTGCCTTCCATGATCTTGTAAGCTCCTCATGCACTTCCGGAAAGAATGGCACCGGAGGGGGGCGCTGAAAACCAGCGTGACCCCCCCGAGAAACCACTCGTCCAACCTAGAAGGGTCGGGGCGCGGTGGAGGATTCCACACGAGCCCGACGTTCTCGGCGGCCCGGGAAAGCATAGCCGTCATCTCTGGGTCTGGCTCGGACAACGCTACCACACCCGAAGGGGGCAACGCAGCTGAGTCGTCATCCCCGGAGAGAGAGGGCTCGCCCTCCGATGCAGCGATCGACATCTGGTCATCAGGGGGGGCACCGAAGGAAACGGGTGGGGTACCCCACTCAGTAGAGGCCCTAGTCCGAACCAACGGTACCCCCGCCGGCTGCGGAGTGCGTGAGGGGTGAGGAACTCCACTTGGGGAAGCCCTCACCGTAATCCTCAGATCACCTCTGACTCCACCGGATGCTGTGCCGCCCCGTGTGCCAGGGCGAACGCCAGATCGCGGCAGAGGCAGAGGGACCCCGCCATGTTTGACACAGCGGAGTCTATTGCGCAACTCCGAGATGGTCATGTCCCCACAAGAAGAACATGAACCATCCACGAAAGCCTCCTCAGCGTGCTGAATGCCCAGACACGTGAGGCAGCGATCGTGACCGTCCTGAGGCGCCAGAGATCGACCGCACCCAGAAACGCACGGGTGATAAGACATCTTTACAAAGACGCGATCACCCGCGTTATGCAGAGAAATTTTGCTCTTTCAGTGCTGAAGCACGCAGGGGAGCTGGCCACCGCACACTCCTCGTGTGACTGTCTTCACGGACGTTGATTCTCCCGTGAGACCGCGACTACCGCTGCTGTGCCGTAACGCCCGCACTCGCTCAAGCTTCTCACTCGCAGGACAGGAAGAGCAGTAGTGAAGCACCACCGCTCGGCTCCGAAGCGAAAGGATGATTAATGCGGTGCACCGGCTGCCTCTTATACTCACGCTGTGATCAGCGGCTAGCTGGATGCAATGATCGCATGCCAATGTCCATTGGCTCGTTTAGTTACACTCGAAGTGGATAGGTCTCTCTGGCGAGATCCCAATTCGTCGGTCATCCGACGTGACTCGGAGTGACCGACTGAAAGGGAATCAGTGTTTGAGCTGTCTCACACAAACATAGCATCAACACAAAAATACTTTCCATTCCATTGCTTACAGAAATGGACTACCAGGACCATAAAATACATGGCTTGAATCCTCCCAAATGGTTTTTAGACTTATTTTGTCTAAAAATAAATTGCATGAAATGTAACATGAAATATGTGAATACTAAAACTTTTTAGTTTTTGGCCTGTGCAGGGTCCATCTCTTAGACCATAATTTTCAATGCAACTACCACGGATTATATCTTATACTAAGGTAAGATGTTAAAATAAATGCCTGTCTTAGTTAATATTAACCCATAAAACACTTTATACTATACGTTATTTTAAGTACACATGCACATAAGATTATATGTGCATATGTACTTAATAACTCCGCTTCGCGTCGTGACCGGATCACCACCTCGGGTGTGCATTATTTTTTTAATAATTCAACGGCCCGTCATCAATTATTCCTTATTGAATGCATGTGGGATAAATGTAATCTGGACGTACTACATTCGCCATGTTGTCTGTGAATGTGGTAGAGAAAGTACAAGACCCACAATGTGCAGGCTCTGCATGCAGGTGCACAGAGACAAGGATAAATGCTCAGCCATGGGGAAGCAGTATAAGAAATGTAGCAAACCGAACCACTTTGCAAAGGCTTGCGAATTACAACAACCATAGAAACAGAGAAACATGCATACTGTCGATATTAAGACTGACTACGACCGTGGAAACCCCCAGGAACTCTGCACTGATGCAACACCAAAAGATCACAGCAACGTGGTAAATAAACAAGTTTTGTGGAAATAGAGACGGGCTTAACAGTCTCCAAAATAAGACTAGACTAGACATGGGCAGAAGTCATTCTCATTCCAGAAAACAAGATTCAAGATATCAGTGGTCTCAGTCAGTTAAAACAAATAACACAATACGTTGAAGAACTCTTTAACCGTATCACACAACAGCCAGATCCAATGTAAATACAGAGATCAAAGCCATGCTAGAATTCTACATCGCAGACACTCAAGAGAAACCTATAATACGACTGAAAGCTTGCCTTGGCATGGATCAAATCTAATTGGTCCTCTTTGTGCTAACAGACTTTGAGCAAAACCATGACCTTGTGAACTTTTCTGATGTTTTCATAGAAATAGTATAGTTCCCAGACGGGTGTAAGATACATATTGAGCACACAGCCAATCAAGTAGTAAGATACATCTTGAGCACACAGCCAATCAAGTAGTTGTCTGACATTTGGTTTGTTTGCCATTCATCTCAGCGCATGATGACTAGTAATATGTGTACTGTTTCAATACTATTTGGAACTAAACTGGCCCCCTTTTTCGTACAACCGGAATTCCGTAAATGTTGGTAAAAAAAAAATATTTTAATAAAATGAAAACTACAAGAATTTCAAATCACCTGAGCCAATATTTTATTCTCAATAGAACATAGATAACATAACAAATGTTTAAACTGATCAAATTAACAATTTTATGCACAAAATGAGTTCATTTCAAATTTGATGCTTGCTACAGGTCTCAAAATAGTTGGGACGGGGGCATGTTTACCATGGTGTAGCATCTCCTCTTCTTTTCAAAACCGTATTAAGATGTCTTGGTGTTGAAATTTGGTCCCATTCTTGCCTGATATGGGTTTACTGCTGCTGAAGAGTTTGTGGTTGTCTTTGACATATTTTTTGTTTAATGATGCACCAAATGTTCTCTATAGGTGAAAGATCTGGACTGCAGGCAGGCCAATTCAGCACCCGGAAGCCATGATGTTGTAATAGCTGCAGTATGTGGATTTGCATTGTCCTGCTGAAATACACAAGGCCTTCCCTGAAATGGACGTCGTCTAGAAGGGAGCGTATGTTGCTCTAAAACAGGAGTCTCCAACCTTATTTAATTTGGGAGCTACTTTTAAAAAATGAAGGCGGCTGAGAGCTACCCATATTATTCCCATACTTAAATCTCTTAAATAATGTATCAGTCCAAACTGTTATATACGCCATTGTTAAAAGGTGCTGGAAATATTTAAAAAGTACACTGAAATCATTTTAGCATCACTCTATGACAAAAGCCAACAAATAAAATTAGCAGCACTATGTACTTTTTCTTCGCATAAACAGTGAAATTACAACATTTCAAAAATGATGGCCGGATTTTAAAATTAAATGAATAACGTTATCTACTGACATGTAGGCTACTACATGTTCAAATAAAGTTTTGACAATTTTTAAAATAAAATAACAGTTTAAAACAGCATTTTAAATCTTTTATTTTATAATGAGTCAGAATGATAAATTAAATTTTCCATAAACATCCATAAACAGTTCTACCTAAGCTAATGTGCATTCTAAAAATCTCAACACTTCTGATAACAAAGTAGCCTATTTTCCATCGAACGGTTAAGATTTACAAAAAACTGCATGCTGATGTATATTTTGATGTAATAACGTTTCATAGTCACACAGCCTGTTAGGAGCTATAAATACTATTAAAGTGTTAGAATTAACTTGCGTTAGTCTACGGATGTGCACGTGATCACTGCACATAGGTGCTTCAGATCAAAGCCTCAGCGAGCGCTCGTCAATGTCAAAATGACTGAGAAGGCCAATCAAATCAAAGTAGATTAGGTTTACCATTCACAGATGCACAGTATATCCAGTGATGCAAACTACTTAAAAAAAAAATTCTCAAATATGGCCATTATGAGAGAGAGAGAGGGATGTGAGAATTGTAAGCGTCAATCTCTCTCTACAAACAATGAAACTGAGTTTAGTTACTTAAAATACATCAATTTTACCCCCTCGTTTTATTCAAATTTAAAAAACGTCCAACATTTCCGGAATTCGAGTTGTATATAAAGTGAATGCACGCATATACTCCAAATATACTTACATGTTTTCTTTAGGTAACCATAACATATCTAAAGTGGGTCATGAATTGAGAAATCTAATTTTCCATTAGAAGTCATGGTACTGTAACGGCTTTTATTTAAACTAAGCTGCCAAAGCGACTCATTTGTTTTTGTCTTTATGATGTAACAGATAACTTTGTCAGTGCAAGACTGCAGATCCACACTTGCTTCTTCATCATCACCTCTTTGTCCTAGCCACTAGCACATTAGTGAGGTGATAATGACGACTAGCACATCCAGCCTGGGAGTTTAATGCAAGACCAGCCCTTTTTGCTGTGAGCTGTGTCATTTGTTTATTCTATTAGCATAGATACTATGAATTACTGACATGTTTCAAGAAGAATACACGTTAAATTATAAATGATGTTCTAAACGGCTTAAGCAAACAGGTGAATTTCACAAATTATGTGCTATGGACTATAATTTACTGAGGTAATTTACCCGGTTTTTAATCATTTGATTTGATGTTTCAACTATTAAAAACATTTTTAAATATTTTGGTGTCATTTGTTACTCAGAGTGCATCAGCAATTTACAGTCCAATAAGGAATTAAAATCTTTTAAGTGTGCAAGAATATAGCTGAAACAAAAACAGCAAGAGTCGTCTTCTTCGATCTGAAGTCTTCCATTTAAGCTCCATCAAAGGCCAAATAAAGCTGTTGAAATGCACAACTTCTTTGTTTATCTGTAGGCATTTTGCTTTTACTACTTTCCTTTCTTTCCCTCTATGCCCACTTTTTAATTTGCTATAGTTACATCTATAATCACTAGCCATGTGTTCAACAAAACACACAAGACTAGACAATGCAATGAACATCACAATAGCACAGGAACGAGGTCAAAGGCATTGTGCTCAAACAAAAAATAACACAAGAGCACATGAAACTGTGATAACCCCCACCATGCGCTCATGACAAAAGAAAAAAAAAAAAAAAGTATCCAGATTCTGACACTGAACTGATGCCAAGCCCCAAACAGACAACATTAACTATAAATTGTAATTATACATACCTCCATGTCTGCTTTTCTGTTTAAACCGGTTACATTAGTACATTAAATAATTTGCCATGGTTAACATAATTTGTGATCATATTAATGAACTCTTTTGAATCTTCTGAATCTCTTTTGTTAAACTCTGAAATAATATTTAACTTTTATATTTGGCTTTTTGTGTACGTTTGAATTTAATGTTGTTTTAATGTTTAATAAAAACAACATTTAATTAATGTTTATATATATAAGTTCACACTTGTAGTTTGCTTAATTTGGTCCGGACCAAAAAGGAAAATTATACATTTGGTCCTGGTCCGCTTAACGTTCACACTGGCATTTTTGACAGTGAACCTACAAATACAGAATCTAAAGGCATAGGGATACGTTCACAACTTGATTGGTCGGGTTGAATGACGTATATTTCATGACAAAACTCACCGAACACTCCAAACAAAAGGAAAAGGTGCGTTCAACTTAAAGTGGCACTGCAGGTGTATGACATCAAAGTACCCTATTCACTGATTGGTCTGCTCAGCGCCGCTTTAAGGTGACTACACCTAATGCCTTCTGCTGAACTAAGCGTGTTCATTGTTGCATGTATATGATTTAATTTTTACACATCTACGAACTCACAAATAGCGCATAAAAGGCACTTTACATCCTCGTTGCTCCACTGTTTGCCCTCTGCTTATTTTGTTTTGGATACGCTTGTTCCCTTCATGAAATCATGTCATATAGCATCACATCTTGTCATTGCTTCCTGTTTTTGGTTAGTTTAGAAGTATTTGGTTTTTGTAGTATTTGTTGCATTCATACTGTATTTCATTCGAACCGCACAAGTCTTAATTTGGAAGACCCATATTTTTAGCGGTCTCGGTCTGCTTGTTTGGTGCGCACCAGGGTTCGGATGGCAGCATTCACACTTGCTCAAATGAACCACACTAACAGAGCAATCGCACTTGAGTTCGTTTTAATCGAACCAAACATGACAAGTGTGAACACACCCTTAAAAGCAAATTGTACAAAGGCTAATTTTGACTAATTCTAGTTTTCTCTCTTTTTCAGATGTCATTATTTCATGTCATGTTCCTGCTGCTCACTGGGCTGGGTGTGAGTTTGTCTCAAGATGAGAAGCCGACAGTCCCATTTGGCTGCAGATTTGGACCTCCAAGACCATATACTCTCTTATGTGACCTGGATGCTATATGGGGCGTGGTGGTGGAGGTCGTTGCAGCGGCTGGTGTGTTAGCTGCCATTTTACTGTTGATGGTGTTACTGTGTCGCCTGCACTCGGTGACTGAGGCACCAAAGCGAAGTGGCATCGGTCCAATTCTCTTACTGTTAATGGGCATTATTGGGCTGTTTGGGCTTAGCTTTGCATACCTTATTGAGCATAACGAGAGCATTTGTGTGGTGCGACGTGCCCTCTGGGGGTTGTTTTTCGCACTCTGCTTTGCCTGCATGTTAGCACAGGGCTTGAGGCTGCGCAGGCTTGCACGTGAGTCTCGTAGCCCAGGCGGGTGTGCCATCGTTGGACTAGCGCTAGGGTTATCAGCAGTACAAGGTATTATTGCTACAGAGTGGCTTCTTCTAACAGTGCTGCGGGAGGGTAACCCAGCTTGTGAGTATCAGCAACTGGACTTTGCACTCGCTTGCGCCTATGTGGTTGCACTTCTGCTGTCTGCCCTAGTGACTGCAACATTAGCGCTGTGTGGGAAGACACGACAATGGCACTGTAATGTTGTGTGGCTTCTAGTCTCCTGCTTGTTGTCCATTATCCTGTGGGTGGCTTGGGTTGGTTTCTACGTCTATGGAAACAAAGTACTTGAAAAGTCTCCGGACTGGGATGATCCAGCATTGGCTGTGGCCCTGGTAGCACAGGGTTGGTTGTTATTGCTGTGCCATGCTGCTCCTGAAGCCCATGCCTGTCTTCGAGCACCACCTCAGCCTTCAGCTCCAGACTATTTTGAAACATCTCAGAATTCATCACGCATGAGAGAGGCCAGCCTTGATGAGGACATCCCACTTTCGCACAGGCAGTTTGTGGAGAACCAGGGATACGCTTTTGATGAAAATGCCTCAGGTACAACAAGGCACAAATATGAATATATCATTTAATGTACATTAAACGGATCCTAACATCCATCCTGTATTGTTGTAGGGTTGAGAAGTGGTAGCCATCATAACGGCAACACAGGAGCCAGACCCAGTGCACCCTTCAGAAGTAACGTCTACCAACCGACTGAGATGACCATGATACTAAATGGAGGAGCAGTGAGTACATAACTTTATATTATTATAAATAGACCAAATAACAAACCTGTAGAAACCGTATTCCTAGCTTATTACAACTGACAGGTTTGAGAAAAGTGATTGACTAACTAAAGCTTGAAACAAGCCTTGTCAAAATGAATGTTAAAGATTTCTGTTTTTCTCTCTGTTGGGACTACAGATCAGGACTGAATAAATATGTCA
The DNA here is from genome assembly GCA_003573665.1 of Oxygymnocypris stewartii. Lineage (NCBI taxonomy): Eukaryota > Metazoa > Chordata > Actinopteri > Cypriniformes > Cyprinidae > Oxygymnocypris > Oxygymnocypris stewartii. Next base: position 934,036 of record QVTF01013893.1, on the reverse strand, counting down.
TAAATTAAAAGTTGATCTGTATATTAGATTTATCATAAAAGATCAAAGATGGTAGTTTGTGATGAGTCAGGTTTAAGTTATAGGTCCTACAGTATAAACCTCTGGAGGGAAAAAACTATCATGGACTCCACATAATTTGTTTTGATATGTGACTGTACTTTGCACATAAATAATTTGGTTATAACTGCAGATTTGAAGAGCTACATGCCTCAAAAGAATGTGCCTGTGCCAACACTCGTCAGATCTTCCAGTCTCTTCTACAGAAGGATGGTTTAATCAGTCTATGCTTTTTGAGAAGCCTTTGGCTTATCATTCAATTATTTACTGTTTCAATGATTCACATTAAGTAGAATTCGTCTTTGCTCAAGATGGAACACAATGGGCCTCATTCATGAAACAAGAACAGAACAAATTTTGTGTAAATCGTTCATAAAAGGGTTCTGATGTAAACTTTCGAATTTATGAAAATGTTCGTTTGCTCTGTTTTTTTTTTGTAGCTGAGAGCTGATAAACTGTTTAGCTCCGGTTTAGCTTTGGGTAGAACGCAGGGGGACGTGTGCCCCCCCCCCACGTTTAATATCACGTAAATTCGTCCCCGGCACTTTTTTGGAAAGGTGTGTTCACATAAAGGTTTTCAAGAGCCAGTGTGAATAAATATAGATTTAAATTAAAAGAGACTGCATAGTCTGTTGCATGACCTGATGTTTAATTTACCCAGATGAACATCACTAAGTGCTAAACACTCATTACATGCAGTGTATGTTTCGTTCATACACGAAGCCGGAGGGCGTTCTCGTGCAGAAAAGGACATTCCTAATATGGACAAAAGATCCAGCTATCGCTGAATGAAAACGGTTGTTTTCACAGAAAAAACTGAAATGTTTGGTAAAATGAAGACATTAAACATGCGATTGCGACAGTATATGGTTTATTTGTGTTTTTCAAGTCATCTCCAGGAAATGAAGTATATGAACAATGGTACAGTGGTAACTGACATAGCATTTATTACAGTATATCAACTATTCTGCCTTATTATATGATGAAAAAGTGTTTGTAGTATATGAACAAATCATTATTATTGGTTATTGTCCAGCAGTGTATCTGATTTCTAAGCCAATTAAAAGCTAGAAATAAGATACAAATTTAAGTTGCCTGTACACTACCAGTCAAAAGTTTTTTAACAGTAAGATTAATGTTTTTTTAAATAATTATCTTCTGCTCATCAAGCCTGGATTTATTTGATCCAAAGTCCTGCAAAACAGCAAAACATAGAAATATTTTTACTAGCCTATTTAAAATAATTGTTTTCTATTTGAATATATATAAAAATGTAATTTATTGTGATTTCAAAGCAAAAATTTTAGCATCCTTCAGCTGAAAATTGAGTGTTTAATCATGTCATTTTACATTATTGACACACTATTTTACTATTTTGATAGTTTGCAGTTGCTTTGACACAATTTGTATTGTTAAAAGCGCTATACAAATAAAGGTGACTTGACTTGACAATCCTTCAGAAATCATTTTACTATTATGATTTGCTGCAAAAAAAAAATCATTATGTTGAAAACGGCTGATTATAAATGTTCATGTTTCTTTGATGAATAGAAAGGTCAGAAGAACAGCATTTATCTGAAATAGAAATATTTTGTTACGTTAAAACATAAAAAATGTATTTATCATCACTTTTGATCAATTTAAATCATCCTTGCTAAATAAAAGAATCGATTTATTTTCCAAAAGAATAAAACAATACTGACTCTAAACTTTTGAATGATATAGTGTATAATGTTACAAAAGCCTTTTAAGATAAATGCTGATCTTTGGATCTTTCTATTCATCAAAGAATCATGAAAGAAATAACTCAACTGTTTTAAATATTGATAATAATAATAATAATAATTGTTTCTTGAGTAGCAAATTATATATTTTTTCCAAAAGATCATGTGACACTGAAAACTGGAGCAATGCTGCTGAAAATTCAGCTTTAATTACAGAGATCAATTACATTTTAAAATATGTTCAAATAGAAAACAGTTGTTTTTACTAAAAATATTTCAAAATATTACTGCTTTTGCTGTTTTTAGGATCAAATAAATGCAGGCTCTGTGAACATAAGTGACTACTTTAAAAAACAATAAAAATCTTACTGTTCAAAATGTTTTGTTTGATAGTTTTTTTTAATATATATATATATTACATAAATATATATATATATTACATAAATGTTATATTGTAATGTTTTATATATGTAACTTTCCAAATCTACTCATAGAGTAGATGCTGTGCAGGTAAACCTCACTGCCCTGATCTCAACGACTGACACTAGTGGATGCAGCCATGTGTCCGCCTCCCATGCAGGAGTTCGAGAGCCTGATATGAATCAGTGTAGAGGGGTCAAGTCTGGAAGATGTTGATGCTAGAGAGAGTGTGTCCAGCTGGTTTAGCCAAGGCCAAAGATCAAGAACTACAGGAGTTGGCCATCCGAGGGGGATGTGACTGCAATGGAGGATAGTCCATAAGACATTGAGCCTTAAGATGTTCAGTTTGACAGCCTTAAAACACTTAACTTAGATTTTATTTTTATTTCATTTATCTTGAGATGTTTTAAGTTTAAATCTCAGCTCAGTGAAGCACTTTAAGCACTAACACTTCAGTAAGTTACCTTTCTTGTAGAATTGTGCTTCAAATAAAGAACTTTATGTTGACCAGATTGTTAGTTAATCGTTTTCTAGTCAATATTGCCTATATGAAAATTTGGGTGCAGCTAACTTTTGTGCTGGTGCACCTAAGAAAAGTACAACAGTACATGGCGCACCAGTACAACCAGTGCAAAAAAGTTAGTCTAGAGCCTTGTAATATGTTACTGCCATGGATATTTCTTATCATTGCAACCAAAGAGTCTCAGCTGGAAAAACATTGCCACCAAAGTGTTCTCAAGCACCGCCAGCTGGCCGTTTTCAGAAGAGCACCTGACATTTTTTTTAGGTGGCTAAAAACACTTTGGTGGACACACGTTATTGAATATCTATTGTTAGCCATGTGGCCTATTAGTCTTTTTTACATTTATGCAATATACTGGAGCCAAACCTGAGAAAGTAGACCACAATATTCCACTGTGTATTACAAGTTTTATTTTTTTTTGTTGATGTATATACCCCCATCATATACTGTAGGTTTATACAATGCCAATTCAAATTTACAAAAGACAAGTTTTGAGTTTTTGTTCATACCATTGAATTTACAAACGATTGGCCAGATTTTCTAGTGCAGTTCTTGAGGGATGTCATATGGAAGAGAGTAAATGTCTCTTTGGTGGGGAGAGGAAATTGTTTTCTTTGCCTTGACCCAACTATAAATAGAACAAAACCTGCCAACAATGCAACGCTGCAGCCAAAGCTTTGTCAAAAGCTGAATTAACATTTCCAAACAAGAGCAATATTTCTGCTCAAAGAAAATGAAGCAATGAGCAAATGTGAATGTAGAACCAGTTCAAAAGCTAAACCAGATATCACCAACTACCACAGAGGTGACTGTATTAAAAAAAAAAATTGAGGGGGGGGAGAAAATGGATTGATAATCCGCTGATATTAGGCTGGCTGTAGAAGTATGATTTGCATTTAGTGTAAAGACTTACTGTTTTCAATGAAGGAGTCTAAACAAACAGATTCAAACAGCTAACTAGTGATTAAAAATAAATGCATCAAATAGTTAAAGATTTGTTATGGAAAAACCTTGAGACACATCAGTGAAGACCTAAACGTCTAAAGTCCTAGACACAGATCCTATGACCAGCTATGCAAGCATCATGCCTACACCTGCTAGGACTTTAATTCATTTATTTACTAGAAGCAAGATCATTATGCTTAAAGCCATTGATAAGCCAGTTGTCAGCTGCTGGACCAGACTACAACTCTTCTTTCTAATCTAATTCTGGTCTCGCACCATGTTCATTCATTGAGGCCAGAGAAGAAATGGTCCTGTTACTAAACCTTTTTTCTTGTAAGTTTTTTTTTTTCTTCTCAATTTCTGTCACTTCATGGAATTTGGGTTCCTTGCCACCGTCACATTTGGCTTGCTTAGTTGGGGTTTAATAGACACTTCATATTCAGTAATATTTTCAATTTGACTGCACTGACACCATCGGATGAGAACAAAATGTGAACTGAATTGGGCTATTGTCACTATTGCCTGCTGGGCAGTGTGTTTGTGTACAGCGACAGCAGGGATAGTCATCCATGGAGAGGTGGAAGTATATTACATGTCTTTGTCCAGGTCTTTATTTGGGAAGGTGTTCATTATTTTTGTCCCTGTTTGCAGTAATTTTATGAAGCCTGAGCTTTGAGACAGCTTGCATCTATTGTGCCATTTTGAGTGCATTGATCAGCTCTTCCTCTGTAGGAAATGACAGGAAGCTGATCAATGAATTTCCTCACCCACTTTAGTCAAATCATTGTCACAATGCCACAGAACGTGAACGTCACAACAGACTTCACAGGCCAAGAGGCAGTAAAACATTGCCGCATGTCAGCTGTAACAGTGACCGGTTCCTTTTGAAATCTTTATGAGGACACCTAACAGGATATTGTTAAGGTCAGGGCCAGGCAGCAGGCACACATTGAGAGATACTCCATCAAACTACGCTAGAGTTATTTATAACTCTGATTTGCTCTGTATTTTTGGGATGGTACACACCAAATGATGGAAGATACCAGCATTCCTGGCTATCCTGTAGAGGTGGTGGTTGCCCTGCATGGTAATTTTCAAGTATCTTCTGTATGAAGTTCTCTGGTTGTTTCTTAAACTTGCAACTGAGAGACATGATATAGCAATTATACTACCCAGTTGTTACTTAAATCTTTAAATAATTTTTATTCCATAATGTTTATGCACATTTATTCATCTTTGTTCTGCTGAAAGTCTGACTAACCAGGCCTGTAGCTTGATGGATGTACTTGACACTGTAACATGTGAAATTAATTTTGGTATTGGTATTTTTCTTAAAATAGTTCACCAGATCTAGCTTGTGACTTGTGATAAACATACCTATTAAAGTATATGAATGCATGGGTGGAAGTTCAATATTTCAAAATCATATTTGGACTCGTGTTCAACCCAATGCTTATGGTAATTTGTAAGTGGTTTGGTTTGGACTTAAAAACTAAAGACTTTCAACTTTGCAAATAAGTTCTACATCAGACTGGGACTTGCTGTGGCTAGCTTACTAGATTCCATCAGCCATTTTGACGCTGGAACAAAAAGGCACCATTTTGCAATTTCTCCTGCTCAAGAAGGATTGAAAGGTTCTCTCTTAGACACAGGCAGGGTTCTGAAAAGAGAAGCTAACTGAAATAAAGAACAAAAAGAAAAGAGAGAATAGTTTTAAAGGGGTCATATGATGTTGCTAAAAAGAACATTATTTTGTTTATTTGGTTTAATGGAATGTGTTTATGCGGTTTAAGGTTAAAAAACACATAATTTTCCACTTATTGTTGCTACTCTATGCCCTGCCTTTCTGAAACACGTCGATTTTTACAAAGCTCATTGTTCTGAGAAGCAAGGCCTTTTCTGATTGGCCAGCTATCCACAGCCTTGTGATTGGTCGAATACCTCAAGCGGTAGACGGAAATGTTACGCCACTACCGCATTGTGATGCCGTGTCCCGGCGCGATAACACAAAAACAATAAAAGCCATTATTATGAGGAATTTGTTGCATTCAGTTGGGACATAATAACTGATTATAATGACTTATACTCTCTTTTTACGCATTGCATGTAAACATTACCATGTCTGCATTTGTGATCAGAGAAACGACAACAACAATCTCTACACTGTTCAAAACTCGTGTTTGAATAGTCGGAAGCAGAAATGTACTTACAAGGCTGTGAGTCAGAAGCGTCAAGACTGTCCTTGCAAAGTTGGTATTGCCGCACTTTATTGAAACAGCCTTTGTTCAAGCCAGCATTGTAGGCTACTCTTCTAGGTTCAGGAAATAGTCCTCCGTAAAATGCGCTGCACACACTCTAATATTTGGGTTGAACTGTTCTGGAACAGTGTTGTAAATACAACTTAACCACTGATTTCTAGTTCTAACCACTGTCCTCTTTTGAAAGCCCAAACAAAGTTATTTCACTTTCAAAATGAAACACTGCATCTCCAGGACATGGTGCCGGCGGCAGCAACAATACTACAGCGAAAATAAAAGTTACGCCTTCATTCATTGCGTATACGTTTGGGCGGTGTTATGCAAAACTTCCCACACTGTGACGTAGACATGTGGGGTGTGTTTAAATGAGCCGTTTTAGGGGGCTATGGCAGTCTTAATTTCTATAAAGATCTCTTTGGGTTTGAGACTTTAGTCTTTGCAACTTCAGGGATCTTATCTATGCACAAACAGCTTGTAACACTCCAAAGAGAAAGGAAAACTTGAAATCGCATCATACAACCCCTTTAAATTCTGAAACAAGTACATTTTGAAAAGTTTGAAACAAAAAAAAAAAGACAACAAGCTTACATCACACATGCAGGCAAGCCTTCTCTTCAAGGTTAATCCATCTGCATGTTCCTGATTGTCGGGACCATCTGCACCAACTTCAGAACTTCCACTTCTGCTGTAAAGCAGCTGGTGGCAAGACAGTGGTGTCATTATTCAGTTCAAAAACAGTGTGAACTTCACTATGAAAAAAGTTAAATTCAGCTGTAAGCAACTCTGCTGAAGACAGCAGTGTCGGTATTCAGCTAAATTCAGTTCAAGGTTTGTTCTCATCCAATAGTGTCAATTCCATCAAATTCAAAATATTATTGACTATTAAGTGTTTTTTTAAACCTCAACTATGCAAGCCAAAGGCATCACTAGGTGTTAAGGACCAGACTGTAAAGCAGTGATAGTCAGCCTCTTCAGGTGCTGAAATATTGTCTGTTCTGTTTATTGCACTTGAGAGGTGTTTTTCCCACTTATGAAACTTATCTTATGTAAATGTCTTGTCTGTAAACCTACCTTCTAATTGGATAATTTTGTTTCTTATTGTCACAGGTTCCATCCGCACCTCCCACATACACAGGAAGACAGCTTTGGTAAAGGAATCTGGGAGAAGGGTGAATGGAAAATTGGTGTAGCAAGCTCCTGCACTGTAAAAGAAAAAAGGTGAATGCGGACTTACAGTTAGGAACAACATTAAAAGCCGCCAGTGCTCAAATGAGACTAAAATAAAGAACTCGGATGATGGTGTGTGTGTGTGTGAGAGAGAGCAATTTGACAAGCATGATAGAAGGATGTTAAAACTGGACAACTCTTTGCACCATCAATAGCTGTAGTGATTTTGAGTTAGTGTACTGGTAAAGTATTGATGCAGTTTCACACATTTCTCAATTAAATCAGCTTTTCAATCCAACATTATTTTAATTTGATCACTGTCTCAGATACAAATGAATATTTATCTTGCTTTGGCTTCACTCTGAATTCAAATCGGGCTCTGTATGTTACACAAAGAAGTTCCAGATCTGTCTGTACTGCCGTTGTGATTGTGCAGTAAAACTTGGACATTTTATCATTCTGTGATAACTGGATACAGTACTTGGATTTCTCTGGTCAAAGTTTTTTATTTTGTGAGTTGTCTACGTATGACTGACTGGCGTGTGTGCAACCGTAGCGCCAATCCCCTTGCAACCTGCTGTGACAAATCTTTAGCATTGTTGTATTGACTTTTTAGCTCAAATTTCACTCAATTCTATACAACACCTTGTTGCAAATGGGCTGTATTTTTATACATCAAAATGTTCTTGCATTTAGCCACTGGAGCTGTGAAATATTTAATCAGTTTTGAGCTCTGCTTTGTTTAACAGTTAAACAATTAACCTTCAGTTAATTGAAGGTAACTACTCACTAACTACACACCTACTACTGCTGGACAGATCCCAGTGGAAATAACTGATGGGTTAGGTTTGAATTGTGATTTAAACACTGCAAGTCTAACTGGCCATATACACACTGTAAGTTTTGGAAGTCATAACTCCTAATGTGGGAATAAATATGTTACCCACATAACTTACAGTGCTTGATAACTGTATCACGGTTAATAGGTTTATTTTGTTTTGGTAACTTTAATACATTTGTGTGTGTCTGTGTGTGTTAACAGTTTTTCACCTAACTAACATTAGAGCCCATTTGGCTACATATTATTGTTTAGTCAATGGGGTCCAGAGATTTAAAACTTCAAAAAGGAAATAACAGTAATCCAGAAAGTTGATTCAAAAGGGTCATTGGATGCGACAATGACCCTTTGTAACGATGTGAAATGTGTGTTTGCAGTGTGTGTACACAACCACCCTATAATGGTAAAGATCCACCCAGTATGTATTTGTTTATATCTACTAAAATCATTACCCCTTTCTCAAATCAAGCCATTCTCAGCTTCTTGTGTGACGTCACACGGACTAAGGCCGCTCCTACGATAGTTGACTGACAGTAGCGTTTTAGCACAGACTGGACTGGTATCTTACTTTAGACTCACCCTGAGTGATCACCTCTGGAGCAGATGTAGACAAGAATGACACCTGAGCAATTGAGGCGTTCTGTTGATGGATGTAATAATGAACATAGCATTCGTCATTTACTCCCGACATCTGAGCCGCTAAAGATGCAGTGGATTTTGTTTGTTTCTGAAGGGAATGTGCCCTCGATCTACCTAAATGCGTTTGTTCGCGCGAATCATTCGTGATCCAGCCTCACCTACAGAAGTGAGTATAGTTTTTTTTTTTATGAATCTTTGCGAATTGCTTTTCCTAATAACATGCTAGTTAGCAAGTTTCACGATGAATGCGGCTAAAGTGCTTGGAAGAGAAGGGCGGGGTGAGCAGAGCTCATTTGCATTTAAAGCGGCACGCAAGAAAACGGCTTGCTCTGAAAAGAGCTGTTTTTGACAGGGTAAAAAGGGTGTGGTTTTACACTACCATTAAATATTTTTAACCAAAGTATGTTATAGACTTTCCATTAAGACCCTAAAGAATCATATCAGCTTGTTGAAAATTGGCATCCGATGACCCTTTAAATAATTAGAGTTGTGTGGATTACTTTAAAATGTTTAAATTCCCATAGATTTTGATCTTATGTACAAAAAGAGATTAACTATATTTTGCTGTTAGGGTGAGTAAATGATGACAGAATTGTCATCTTTGGGTGAACTGCCCCTTTAGGCACTGAAAAGAGTGACGACTGCAGTATGTGCATGGCCACCGTATATAAGAGATCAGAGAACTGTGTTAAGAGGGTCTGTTTTTTCCCCCTATGAGAGTGACAATGTGTTTAACCAGCTCTATTCTGAAAGTGTTTTTGTCATTGATGTTTGCTCCTTATACTGTGTTGTAACCTTTCTAAAGGGACAAGGAGTTGAAGAGAATAACTATGATTTCCTTTATAGTTATGAGTCCTAAACCGCATCACACAAAAATATATACTATATTACAGTTCAGTATTAGGCTGTTTTCACAAAACCAGTGAAACCCCCCCCCCCCCCCCCCCCCCCCCGGTTATACAAGGTACAAAAGGCAAATAATATGCTGCCATTAATAACGGTTATACTCTGAGAATGCAAAGATGTAAATTACACATCATCAATAGCAGTTTACTTCCAGACATTATGATGAATTGCTGGAGTCTATCTGAACCGTATACCAGAAGCCCATGTGTGGTTCGGGTTTGCACACCTGCGTTTCCTTTTACTGATCACTGTAGACAAGTAAAGATTTGGTGTTGGGGATCTTGAAAGGTCTATTTGCTTACAGTTTTAGGTTCATTGTAGAAAGCAGTTTACCTTAATCAAGCCTAAACCCTCAATAACCAACCACAGGGTGACTAGGACTGGGTTAGATAGCTAATATTTATATAAACCATTTTCAGCCTTCTGCCAATATCCTAAACATGTGTATTTAACCCAAAGAACAAAGACCTAAAAGTATTAAAAATGCTTGATGTAAAACAAACAGACAGTTATAAAAGTCAGTTAGCACTTCAATATGGTAGTTTCAAAGCAATCAGGGGTTAGGAAGAGAACTGTGGATATTGATTGTTAAAGAGGTCATGACATACTTCAGCATATTTGTCTCTGTCCATTTGAATGGATTGCTCATGTTGAAGCTGTTTTAGTATGGATGGCCATATCCTTGGCTAACATCTTTGCATGATCTCGCCATGATGCATATAGAATTGCTTTGAAAATTCTGCATGCTGAATAATGGCAACCATTCAAATTTAGCCACATATCAGCAGTGTCCAATCCTGCTCCTGGAGAGCCACTGTCCTGCTGAGTCCAGCTCCAGCCTGGCCCAGCACGCCTACATGGAGGTTTCTAGTGATCCTGAAGACCTCAATTAGCTGGTTCAGCTGCTTAATTGGGGATGAAGTTGACCTCTGCTCCTGGTGGGGGCCAATGTTCTGCAGAGTTGGACCACCCTGCTGTATGTGAAAAAAACTCATTCACCTATATAAGTACAGCAGCCTGTTTACATTCATCTGGATACATTTGAGAATGCTTTTTGTTTCAAAATGCTCTGCGTCCACAGTAGCAATTTCCAAAATTGATCATCCACCACATCAGAAAACACTAAAATCATCTTACCGAGCATGAGAACAATTTAACAAATTCTTGCTGAGATAATACAGAGACCCCAGAAAAATAAAGTTCTCATGCTGTTATTCTGGCACAATCATTTCATGAGCAAAACATCTCCCCACTTACTGGTGTGTCCAATTCACACTCAAAACTGCCACTGGGTGGTCCATGAAGGTGAGGTGATCCTGTGCCAACACATTGAAAGCAAATCATTTTAGCAACTTTGTTTCATAAATACTTGTGTTTTGTATTATTTTTTGAGTTCTGAAACTTTAAATGTTTTATAGTATAATGGACTATAATGAAAAAAAAAGTTCAGTGTCTGTGTCATGACCCCTTTAAAGTTATCTACTAGTCACTAGTTGAAGTGGTTGGTGCCTAAAGTGCAGGTTTATCCGTTTATCAATTGATGGAAATCATATTGATGGAAAATGCTACAAACTGGGATAGTTGGACTGTTTTTTTTTCATAAACAGCAGGTTCCAATCAAATAACTATCACATCATCTCATCCCCATGTTCTGAAGGTCATATCATTAGATGTCTACCTTGCTCAAAGATACTCTAAGCCACTATGTGAGCGTATCAAACGTAAGTATTGAGCAGTACGTAACACAATGCAAGTACTTTACATGTTGCATTCTCAGAACTGTTGCAAGGGGTGCTATAGCAGGCATTAGCATGAACTTCCTTCTTCTATGGTCACTTTTTTATATCAACTACGTCCTGGTGGAGCAGTATGGAGAAAATAACTTATTTACACTATTAAAAAATGTACCTACCTGAACACTAACTTGTATGGTTTTATGGCACAGACAGTATTTGAAGGTAACTATTAACCTAGAGTACAATGAGCAGCTCACTTGTAATGTATTCATGACATATTTGTACCTATGTTTGCATAAGGCTTGTTTCTGAGGTTCAGGGTCCCACTACGCAGGCATTAAATGACTTACTAAATGTAACTGTGTGAAGGGAAAGGATCCTGTTGTGTATTAGAGCCTTTGTATTAATATATTGTTTGTTGTTTATGTTGTTTTATCAGCTCCTGTATATGTGTGTATATAATATGTGCACGACGCGTTTGTCAGGGTTAACTTACAGTCAGAAAATAACCTGTGTACTGTATTTTCACATATAATGAAAATAATGAAAAAGGCAACGTCAGTGTGATATAATGCGATGAATTTAGGTGGGTTTCCCATGCTCATAAAGTTAGAAAAAGAGTAGTGAGATATGCACATAATGTCTGTTTTCTGATATCTTCCATACTACTGAATTTCCCTTATTTCTGTTCTTCGCCTCTTTCACTTCTTGGTTGTTTGCCCTAAGACTTTATCATCTGGAGCTGTGCAGTGATGCAGCATGTCTATGTTTAGAACGATTACCCCCAAAAACAGTATATATGGAATAAAACAATTCAACAACCAGTGACAGTGTTTGCCCTTTTTTTGTATTCAAATGAATGTAAGAATTCAACTGTTACTGTATTTTTGTAAAAAGAGAAAAGTGGACAAAACTCCAACTTCTCACTAATTGATAACTTTCTCTTGATCATAGATGTTAAGAAAATGTAAACTATAAGAGACCATTCTCTTGTGTTATATGAACTCGTAATAAAAAATATCTCTGTGTAACAGAAAAAAGTCATACATCTTGGACATAAAGGGTGAGTAAATTAGATATTTTTTTTGTTTTGGGTGGAGAATCCCTTTAAGTACCCTATTATACAAACCATGTTTTATTATATTTGTATTTAATTGAAAAACATAAAATAAAAATAAGTACATATTGAAATAGTTTTATTATGATTAAAACGATGTTGTATGCCATACCAAATAAATTACCTTTTTTTTTTTAAAGGATAAATCAAATAGATGAGAATCCAAAACAACTCTTGTAGTGCACACACAAATTACCAATTTGGTTTTATAATTATCAAATTACATTTGTGGGCAAATGAACACCTCATTGCATTCCATTTTTCTTTGTGTGAAATGGACTAAAATATTAGTTAACACAGTTTATTTCACAGTGTCCTTTTTACATGTACTTACTATTAAACCATATAATAAGCATATGTAGGCCCAGTTTCACAGACAGGGTTTAGCTTAAGCCAGAATTAGGCCACCGTTCAATTAGGATTTCAAAGTAATTTTTATAGACATGCCTTAGAAAAAACATAACTGGTGTGCATCTTGAGACAAAACAAGAGCACTGACATACTTCAAGATCAATCAGTACTAGTTTATTTCAGTTAAAACAGCTCAGGCTTACATTTTAGTAGTTAATTAATATTACTCCATACTTAAATGTATAATTACACTGTAACAAGGACACCTAAAAATAAAGTGTAAACAAATATTAAAGAATAAACAAAAAACAAAAAAAACATACAGAGTATATAAGTTATGAGTATTTATACTTTTCTAATTAAATTATTAATCTAAATCACTTTAATTACTTCACCCTTTCACTTCACTGGGTCCATGTAATGCTACATTTCTCTAAATCTGTTCCAAAGAAAAAAAAAAACCTTATCTACATAAATGGCCCGAGGGCAAGTAAATTATAAGCAAATTACATTTTGGGGTGAATTATTCCTTTAATAACAAAAAGAGCAGTGCTTCACAAACCTGTCTTATAGACCCCCCAGCACTGCACATTTTGTCTCCCCCATCAAACACACCTAATTCAACTCGTCAGCTCATTAGCAAAGAATACAAGGCCTGAAATGGGTGTAACCAATCAGGGAGTTGTACAAAATGTACTGTTTAGGGGGTCTGTAAGAGGTCTGAGAAACACTGAAATAGAGCCACAGTAGTGAATTCTTCACTCTGAAATCACGTTGTTGACATGATGTAGAGTGGTTGTGTGCTGGGAAGAGAGGCTTGGCGTGAGCAGCTCTTTTCTCTCTGAGGTGCTCTGAGGAGCTGGTGTATTCAGGGCTCTGCTCTGAGGTGTAGGAGCAACCACCTCAATGGACACACCAGCCTCCACATGCTGGTCAGCGTTGTCACCAAGTTCAACCAGCTCCGACCAAACTGAAAGAAACAACAACAACAGTAGGTCATAATTAAATACAGGGACAACAGCTGTACAATAAAAAATGAGATTTGAGCAAATAACCTTTCAATATATCAGCTTCGCCAGATGCTGAAAAATGATCTAATATAATTGTGAAATTATTCAACTAATGGCTTAAATGAATGACTACTAGTTGACTAGAAAAAAATATTTAGTCAGAGGCACCCCTAGTTTTAATCCAGTCCTTTCTTTTATAACTCTTCCAGGCACATTCATTACTCTTGATGAGTGGGACACTGTGCGAGCCAGTCTTGACAGCTTCAGTAGCATGGTCTTGTGTTATTTCCACCATCTTTTCCATCACTTTAAAGGGTTAGTTCACCCAAAAATGAAAATTAGCCCATGTTTTACTCACAAAGTGTATATGAATTTCTTCTTTCAGATGAATCCAATCAGAGTAATATTAAAAATAGTATTGGCTCTTCCAAGTGTTAGAATGGGAGTAGGCAGGTGTGGCGAGGGGGGGCGTGGGAAGGCGAAACGCGCTAGTCGGAGAGCGGATTCTGAGACGAGCGGTGAAATGGAGGGCAAGTGAATGATGATTAACACCTGTGTCTAATTCCAGTGATTGTCGGAGAGACGGGAAAAGGGCCCCGCAGTCCTGGAGAGAGGGGACCGTTCACATGTGTCCATGAACACGAGTAAGAGCACGAGGGCAGTCTGTGGCAGAGAGGGTGCGCAGAGAAAGCAGCGGCAGAACGTCCGGCAGTTGATTATTTTTTGTTGAATAAAAGGCCCCATTGGCTCGTCACTCCTGACTTCCTCGTCTTCCTTCCCTACATCCCCTGAACCTTGCTACAGCAGGTATTTTTGTTCAACAGTCCAAATGTAGTCAAATAAAGCGCACGCATCTGTAATAAAACGTGCCTCACATGGCTCCGAGGGGTGAATGAAGGCCTCCTGTAGCTATGCCATGCCTTTTTGTAAGAAAAATATCTATATTTCAAACTTTATAAACACTTTTTTCTTACTTCTGCTGGCTATCATAAGTGCAAGCCATTCCGGCGGATGACGTAGGACGTACACATCGTGCATGCACCGGTGATTAGTGATGAACGAGGAAGCACAGAGGAGAGACAGCAAAATAAAACGCTGGTCACGAATTAGAAGCACAAAATGAGGATTTGTTAAGAGACATGTAGGAGGATTTCGATATAAGCCAAAAAGAGACTTTCCTTTTGCGAGACTAGCAAATCTCAGAGGCGCACGACACCTACGTCCTCCGTCATTCACCGGAACAGCTTGCACGTATAACAGTCAGCGAAAATGAGAAAAACATTGTTTACAACATTTTAAATATGGATAGTTTTCTTACAAAAACCTATCGATTCACTACAGGAGGCTTTCATTCATGCCCGGAGCCATGTGAGGCACATTTTGGCTGCATTTACACTGCAAGTCTTAATGCACATATCCGATCTTCTGACCATATACATTTTTTTGACCCATCTGTTTACATTCCTTTTAGACACGACTGGTATCCGATATCTGTGTTTACATTAATTCCCGCCAAAAAGGATTGTCTATAGTGATCGCTTTAATATGCACAATAGACCCTCGGGTGTTAAATGGCCGTACTATTAAAATTATTTAAATAATTCACATCGAATGGCCATTATTATTTGCCAGCAACAGCTGTCACAGATGTTTTGCAGCACAAAATCTGACTGAACAGATAAAGACAGAAAAATAACAGTAATTTTAATTTGTTAGACTATTTTATCTACAGCTGAGGTAGAATTCTTTAGAGAAATAAAGATGATATTTATTTAAATGAATTCAAAATAATTAACGAGAGAGAGAGAACGAACGAACGCATGCACCCACGTGCGAGGGAGAGAATGATTGTGAAGCATTGCGAACAAGCTTATTGGTTTAATTACAAAAACTGCTAAGTTATCACCTCATTGCTGAGAAATATAATTTAGTTATTAGCTTTATTAGTAATTAGTTGTTATTTTCAAAATTCACAGGGCAGGGGTTGAAAACCAGCTCCTGAATGTGCAATTCCTTAGCTATATAAAGTTTACATTTCAATAAAATGCAAGCGCATACAGCACGCCGACATTAAAACGCCATTAAAAATCTTTATAAGCAAACGTGTTACCCCCGCATTGGGAGTTCTGTGGAGAATCACATATGTGTGTTTAGACATAGGTCGGATGTCCAGATATCGGATATGTATCCAATTTAAAACCACATTTGGAAATGGCTCAGATCGGATCTTGTGCAGATTTTTGGGTTTACACGCATCAAATTCCGATCTGTGTCACATATGGGCAAAAGATCAGATTTTTTCTGCCAGTGTAAACACAGCCTTTATTATGGATGCGTGCACTTTATTTGACTACTTTTGGACTGTTGAATAAAAACACCCAGCTACTCCCATTCTAACACTTGGAAGTGTTTTTATATAACTCGGATTGGATTCGTCTGAAAGAATAGTCATATACACCTAGGATGCTTTGAGGGTGAGTGAAACATGGGCTTTTTTTAATGTTTTGGTGAACTTACCCTTTAATTGATGGATAATTGTCTAAAACACAAAAAGTAAGAGAATCCTAAAACAGGCCCAATGCCCAACCTGCGTGTTAACTATGGTGTGAAAATTGGCCCGATGCCCAGCCCTAGGACCAGTGCTGGGAAAAGTAACTTTTAAAAGTAATGCATTACAATTTGCATTACTCCCTAAAAAGTAACTAATTACGTAACTTAAGGAAAGCAAAGTAATGCGATACGTTACTTTAGCTTTGCTTTTTAAACATGAGCAGGGCTTGATTGATTGTTATTAATATAAGTAGTTCTATTTATAGCCTATGTAAAAGCCCTCTCACAGTAAAAAGTGTAATGAATAAGCCTCAGGCTGAAGGAAGAGTAAATTCACATCTGTGCAGGAGAAGAAGGTTAAACACTCTTCAGCAATAAAAAAACAATAAAGCACAATTGTTAGTTTATCTAAAGTAATTTTTGCTTATTATTATGGTTGAACTGGATCATCAAAGGTCAGCAGCAAAGACATTGGTTAATAAAATGGGATTAGATACATTTGTTATTTAACATTTAATTATTGCAGGTTTGCATTTCACTGTTTTAATTCATTTTGATGAATACTAAATCAGTTTTTTTGCGAATGGGATGAATTAATGCACATTCACGTTTAGTCTAGAACTACAGTAACATCATGTTCACACAAAACGCCTCTGTACTTCTGATTTCTCCTAACATGGGGACAGGAGACTTGTCAAGTCAATAAATGGGAAAATAAAGTAACTGGTGTTACTTTTTTGAAAAAGTAACTCAGATATTTTCTTGCAAATTAAAAAGTAATGCATTACTTTATTAGTTACTTGAAAAAAGTAATCTGATTACGTAACTTGTGTTCCCTATCAGTCAGTCACGTTCGACGTAACGTCAGTGTGACAGACTAATGGGATCTCACCCGAGAGCCCAATCACCTTCGAGTGTTAACAAAACAAGCCAATGACAGTTAGCGTGCGTGTTTCGCCACGCGCACTCCGCCCCGCGGTGCGGGTATAAAAGGAGAGCACGTTCAAACGCACAACAGCTTTTCGCTTCGGAGCCGAGCCTTTCAGCGAATCTCAGAGAGTGAGAGTGCAAAAAAAAAAAAAAAGAAGCAAAACGGAGTTGGTGTTACGGCGCGTCAGCGGAGGTTGCTGTCCAGTGCTGCTTCTGACGGCGTGCTGCAGCTCTTCATTCTGCAGTCGCGCTGCGACCTCCCCTGGGCGCTTCAGCGCTTTTAAAAGAGTATTTTCTAAAAGAGCAATTCTAAAAGAGCTCCACGAGCGACGGGCGTCTTTTTAAAGATGGCTTCCCACTCGTGTGTTTCTGGATGTGGTCGTTTCCTGGCTTCATCTGATGGTCACGATCGCTGTCCCTCGTGCTTGGGCTATCAGCACGCTGAGGCAGCGCTCGTGGATGAGTCATGTTCCGGTGAACATGGTGAGTTCTGGTGAAACTTCCGGTGGCGCTGCTGAGTTCAGACGCCTGTGAATTAGCTCCGCTCAGAATTGTGCTCTTTGTGTTTTTTTTTACCTATTTTTTACCATTTATATGCTCTTGTGTTGTGTTACTTTATAGAATTTTTTAATTTTTTTAATTTTTTTGCACTGTCCACTGACCGGACCTGATTTGATTTACATTTCACTTCTAATTATACCCTGTATAATTTATTATGTGACAAATAAAGAAACCTTGAAACCGCTGAGAGCGTCGGGCTGCACTGGAGGCCTCCGCCTTCTCCCGAGCACTCAAGGCTGGACGATTGGTTCCTGGGGGCGCAGGCCGATCACCGGCAACTGCCTCCAGTTCCTTTCTTCCCGGAAGTGCATGAGGAGGGGACTAGGCCTTGGAGGGCACCTTTTTCTGCCCGAAACAGGCCTAATGCCTCCTCCGTCCTCACCACCCTCGGCGGTGGAGCGGCCCAAGGGTATGTGGAGATCCCCCCAGTCGACCACGCTATTGCCATGCAGATCTGCCCGCAAGGCGCCGCTGCCTGGAGGGGTAATCCACGCCTTCCGTCCAGGGCCTGTAAGTTCTCGTCCGCTCGGCCAAGGCTTACGGTGCTGCTGGATGCCCTGCATGCCATGGCCCTCCTGCAAGTCCACCAGGCCAAGGCGTTAAAGCAGTTGCATGAGGGTGGTGCTGACCCAGGTGTGTTGCAGGAACTGCGCACAGCGACGGACCTCGGTCTAAGGGCGACGAAAGTCACAGCGCGGGCCCTGGGTCAGACGATGTCCACATTAGTGGTCCAGGAGCGCCACCTATGGCTGACCTTGGCGGATATGAGGGAGTCCGACAAGCATCGCTTCCTGGACTCCCCGATCTCCCAGGCCGGCCTATTCGGCGAAGTGGTGGAGGACTTTGCCCAACAGTTCTCCGCCGCACAGAAGCAGACAGAGGCATTTCGTCACATCCTGCCCCGCTGCTGTCTCCACCCTACCGCCGGCTGCAGCCCCCTCCGTCTGCTCGTCGCCGAGGGCGCCCTCCTGCTGCCTCCACCTCCGCTCCAGCTCGGCCACAGCAGCAGCCTTCACAACGGCCGCAACGTGGAGCTGGCTGCAGGAAAGCGGCGCATCCCGCCTCCGCCCCTGCCAAGCCCGTGAAGCGCCAGGCCAGGCGGCGTCCCTGAGACGGGCGACCCGGAGCCTCTGGATCCTGCTCTTCAGGAGATGGTGACCGCACCACTCCTTCCCCTGGAGGAGGGCCGGGTGGAGAATCTTTTGTTTCCTTTTTGTTCTGTTCCGCCAAAACTTCAAAAAAGAGCAGTTTCCTTTTCCTCCGGGTCCCAAGAGGGCGAGGATGGCAGTGCACGAGACCCCTTCTCCACATTTCTATCCCCCTCTCCCTTCGCCAGTGGGCAGCAGTGTCCGGTCCGAGGACACGATGCCTTCTCTCGCGCCCCCTGCCCAGCCATGGAGCCAGGTGAGTGTCGCACCACACACTCAGACCCCACTTCGGGACACACTGCCTTCCGAGTCGGGCCCCTGTGCTCCACTTCGCTGCCCCACCGCGGGTACGTCGGTGACTACCCTGGTCCCGCTTGTATGGTCCCAGGCCGTCTCGCTGGCTCCTGAGTACCATCAAACTCGGCTACGTGATTCAGTTCACCCGGCGTCCTCCCAAGTTCAGGGGCATTCGGTTCACCTCAGTGTTGAACAAGGATGCCCTTGTCTTGCGTGCAGAAGTCATGGTCCTACTGGTGAAGGACGCGATAGAGCCGGTCCCTCCAGCCAAGATGAAGTCAGGGTTCTACAGCCCCTACTTCATCGTACCCAAGAAAGGCGGTGGGTTACGACCAATCTTGGACCTGCGAGTTCTGAACCGGGCTCTTCACAAGCTCCCGTTCAGAATGTTGACGCAGAGACGCATCTTTCAATGCATCCGTCCCTTCGATTGGTTTGCAGCAATCGACCTGAAGGACGCCTACTTCCGTGTCTCGGTGCTCAGTCACCTCAGCCGGTTGGGGCTTCAGGTCAACTGGGAAAAGAGCAAACTCTCCCCTACGCAGAGGATCTCTTATCTCGGCATGGAGTTGGACTCGGTCAACCTCACAGCACGTCTCTCAAAGGAACGTGCTTAGATAATGCTGAGGTGTCTTTCCAGCGCAAGAGGGTGGTTCCACTGAAACACTTTCAGAGGCTCCTGGGGCATATGGCATCCGCAGCCGCTGTCACGGCACTCGGATTGCTTCATATGAGACAGCTTCAGCGTTGGCTTCACGACCGGGTCCCAAGATGGGCATGGCACCACGGCACGTACCGGGTCTCAGTCACCCCGTCCTGCCGCCACACCTTCAGCCCATGGTCGGACCTTGCTTTTCTTCGGGCAGGAGTTCCCCTAGAGAAAGTATCCAGGCATGTTGTTGTTTAAACAGATGCCTCTACCACGGGCTGGGGGGCCATGTGCAACTGGCATGCAGCTGCGGGGCTCTGGACAGGGCCCCATCTGCAGTGGCATATCAATTGCCTCGAGTTACTGGCAGTATGGCTTGCTCTGCGCCGCTTCAAAACGCTGCTACACGAGAAGCGTTTACTGGTCCGTACGGACAACACTGCGACCGTTACGTACATCAACCACCAAGGCGGTCTACGCTCCCGTCGCATGTCGCAACTCGCCCGCCATCTCCTCCTTTGGAGTCAAAAGCATCTGAGGTCGCTTCGCGCCGTTCATGTCCCAGGCGAGCTCAATCGTGCAGCCGACGAGCTCTCACATCAGCCTGCCCTTCCGGGAGAATGGCGACTCCACCCCGAGGTACTCCAGCTGATTTGGAGACGCTTCGGGGACGCTCAGGTAGACCTGTTTGCCTCCCCGGACACGTCCCACTTCCAGCTGTTTTTCTCCCTGTCCAAGGGGACCCTCAGTACAGATGCGCTGGCATACTGCTGGCCTCGGGGCCTACGCAATTATGCGTTTCCCCCAGTGAGCCTTCTCGCACAGACCCTGTGCAAGGTCAGGGAGGACGAGGAGCAAGTCCTTTTGGTGGCGCCTTACTGGCCCAATCGGACTTGGTTCCCAGAACTGATGCTCCTCACGACAGCCCCTCCTTGGCAAAATCCTCTGAGGAGGGATCTCCTTTCTCAGAGAGGGGGCACCCTCTGGCACCTGCGTCCAGACTTGTGAAATCTCCACGTATGGTCCCTGGACGGGACGCGGAGGTTCTAGGTGGGCTACCTCCAGCGGTAACACTATCACTTATGCCAGGGCCCTGTCTACAAGACACGCTTACAGGCTGAAGTGAAACCTGTTCATCGATTGGTGTTTCCCCGCCGGGAGGACCCCCGTAGATGCCCGATCGCAGTCGTGCTCTCTTTCCTGCAAGATGGGTTGGAGCGAAGGCGGTCTCCCTCCACCCTCAAAGTGTATGTCGCCGCTATTGCCGCACATCACGATGCAGTAGACGATAAATCTGTGGGGAAACACGACCTGGTCATCAGGTTCCTCAGAGGGGCGAGGAGGTTAAATCCTTCGCGTCCTCATCTGGTACCCTCTTGGGATCTCCCCTCGGTCCTGTCGGCCTTGAGGGGGGACCCCTTTGAGCCTCTGCAGTCAGTAGAGCTTAAGTTCCTGTCACTGAAGACAGTGCTCATCGCGGCATTGGCCACGGTCAAGAGGGTAGGGTACCTGCAAGCATTTTCGGTCGACGATTCATGCCTAGAATTCGGACCGGGTAACTCTCACGTTGTCCTGAGACCCCATGCTGGATATGTGCCCAAAGTTCCCACCACGCCCTTCAGGGATCAGGTGGTGAACTTGCAAGCGCTGCCCCGGGAGGAGGCAGACCCAGCCATTGCTCTGCTATGTCCCGTCCGCGCCTTGCGCATCTACGTGGACCTCACGCAGAGCTTCAGGACCTCAGACAAGCTCTTTGTCTGCTTCGGAGGACAGCAGAAGGGGAAAGCTGTCTCCAAACAAAGACTCGCCCACTGGATAGTGGAGGCTATAGTCTTGGCCTATCAGGCCCGGTGCTTGGTGTGAGAGCACACTCTACGAGAGGTGTTGCTTCCTCTTGGGCTTTGGCGCGGGGCGCCTCGATAGCAGACATTTGTAAAGCTGCCGGCTGGGCGACACCTAATACGTTTGCAAGATTTTATAATCTCCGTATAGAGCCAGTGTCCTCCCGTGTACTGGTCCCAGATGGCCAGTAACACTGGAACCCGCTTGGTGTCAATCACGCTTGCTGCACCATTCCCCTCTACGGACCGGATACGTGCGCCCTGTTGCTTCTCAGTTCAGTTCCCCACGGCGAACCCTGTTGAAGTTCCTCCCGCACCCTCGGCAGTCAGGCGTGGCGGAGCGCCAGACGCCAGGTCTCGTGTGTTGCCCAAGGTCAGCCCTTGTGCTGGGCTAGGTGCCCGTGTGTAGTGATTCCCCTTGGGTGATCCCACATGTGTATTCTTCCACGGTACGGCTCCCCCCCACGGTGAGCCCGTGTCTTCCCTGGCAGAACCTTCTGCCCTCTCTGCTGTGTAGTATCTCACCCCAGGCGGGCTGAGTCTACCTCAGAGACTCCCATATGTAGTACTGCCCTTGTCCAGTCCATATGTGTAATCTCCACACGATACCTCCTTATGCGGGATGTGGCTCCGTAGCATTCCCCCTACCTGGGGTACGCTTTCCCAGTGTTATTCTACCCACTGAACGGAACAGCAGTGGATGTGATCTCTGCCTAAGCCCTGTCCTATCTTCCATCCAAACTGGTGTGGGGGGAATTGCCGGCTTCTGCAGGGCACTGGAGGGGGTCAGCAATAGTGGCGTTTTCCAAGGGATCCCATTAGTCAGTCACACTGACGTTACGTCGAACGTGACTGACTGATAGGGAACGTCTCGGTTACTTGTGTAACCCTCGTTTCCTGAAGGAGTGAACGGAGACATAACGTCCCGTCGCCATAGTTGCTGTACCACCGCTGTACGGCCGGGGCACACAGTCTCGGCTCCTCAGCGAAAAACTGTTGTGCGTTTGCACGCGCTCTCCTTTTATGCCCGCACCGCGGGGCGGATTGCGCGTGGCGAAACACGCACGCCAACTGTCATTGGCTTGTTTTGTTAACACTCGAAGGTGATTGGGCTCTCGGGCGAGATCCCATTAGTCAGTCACACTGACGTTACGTCTCCGTTCCCTTCTTCAGGGAACGAGGGTTACACAAGTAACCGAGATGTTACTTGTAATGCGTTACCCCCAACACTGCCTAGGACCATACAATGCAGGGCTGTACTTCATTCAGCCCCTCTAAGATGTTTTCTCTTGCATATAGCTCTGAGTACTGTTCTAGTTACTAGTGCTCCATTTGCTTGACCTGGTCTTGTATTATCTTCATTGTAATGAACTTGTAAAGAGTAAAAGTTTTCATAGATTCTGCAAGAGGTTCCCAAACTTTCGCATGCCACAGTATAACTAGTAAATTGTTTAGTTCTGTAATATCATAAATGCATGTTACTCTCGTATTACTGTAATAAAAGAAAAGGTTAAATATTTTTAATAATAGAAAAAAGGGCAATATTAACTAAATACAACAAAAAGGGTTTTTAATAAATTATAAATAATGTGCGCTGCATAAATCATCAAATAACCACTTTTAAAGTAACATACATCCATAAATATATTTTTATTTATTTAGTCATTTAGCAGACACTTTTATCCAAAGCGACTTCCAAATGAGGACATTATAGAAGCAATCAAAACCAACAAAAGAGCAACAACATACAAGTGCTATTCCAAGTCCTGGTTAGCCTAACGCAGTACACGTAGCAAGCCTTTTTTACATTTATTTATTTTTTATTTATTTAAGAAAACGAGTATTTAGAATATAGAAAAAAGAAACCTAGTGTTAGTTTTACAAGAAAAGCTAGCAGTTAGAGAATAATATGCTATTGATAGAGGGTCAAACATGTGTGTTTTTTTAATAAAAAAAGACAGATTAGATAAAATAAAATTAGAATAGAGAATGCTAGAGTTAGAGGGTCAAATGAAGATGGAAGAGGTGTGTTTTTAGCCGTTTCCTGAAGACGGGTAAGGATTCAGCTGCTCGGATTGAGTTAGGCAGGACATTCCACCAGATGGGAACAGTTAATGAAAAATATATTATTAATATATAAACGACATACTATACTACATTACTGTACTATACTATGTACTATACAATACTACATGCTATATAAATAAAAATACACATACACACACTGCTATTACGCAGTGAAAATGTTTTCAATTAAGGTCCTCCTGACAGCATTGCCATTTGCAGTGACAGCATGGTGCTCCTCTCCTTCATCCTCTCTGTGCTCAATTCAGTAATCCACTTCAAACTCTGATAGTATCTAATTTCCAAGTCTTTTCCCAAAGTTATACAGCACTGCCAGAGCATCAATGAGTGCCAATGTTGTATCAAGCTTTGTTCGAAGCCTATTCTGCAGGCAGGAGAAACACTTTTTCCAAACACCCTCTCGACAAGACCTCTTACTGCAATGTGGCAGGTGTTGTATCGTTTTTCAGCTGGCGTTGATGGGTTCAGGATGGATGTCAGCAGTTAGGTGCGACAGGGGTATACATTGTCACCTAGAAGGTGGCCTGAAGTGCATGACTTTCAAGCAGAGTGCAGAGGTGGCTGTTATCAAAGATTCTGCTATGAAGTGTAATGAAATTAACTCTTATTTTATCCTTTTGGGAATCAAATCTTATAGATTCGGGTTGATGATATTGAACCGATCTGATTCAAATAATTGACACCTTATCAACTTAGACGTCCAGCGTCGTAGTCGAACTTAGTGTCTTATCAATTTGTTTTACTTAATCGTGGCCAATTATATTTTAAAACACAATAATTTTTCCATGAGCAAGGTAACAAGGAATCTTAGCAGATGTTTAGACTTGAGAATTTCACAACATGAGACAATGATTCTTATAAATGAAACAAGGTTTATTTTCTAACTGTTATTCTACAAAATATGGACTAAACTTACTACAACACATACACACATACACATAGTTCAGGAGTTATTGTGTTTGCATGAAGTTTAAGTCTAGCACTCTTGCTATTTCATAAATTAAACCTGAGCAGATAACTACTATCTTTACTTTTAAAGATTGATTCGACCAGTTCCAGCAAAATAGAGATTTGTTTGGTTTACTTGCTTTCACGCCGAGTTGCTCTGGTCTCCGGTTGCGTTTGCCTTTCCTGGTTGGGAAACCTCCAGGCAGCTGGTTGGCTGCTGATGTTGGCATTGCGTGACGCGTTTCTAGGAAAGCCCTCCTGTGATTGGTTGCTGTTCCTGGTGACGTGAGAGTGACTTGTTCACTTGAAGTTCTTCTCAGAGTTTCGAGTGACTTCAGGCTCTTACAATTTCTTCAGTGGGAAGTTTGACGAAGTGTTTGAGTTCTTTAGATGATCAGCCTGATGTTAAGGTGGTGAGCGCTTAGCAGCGCGAACAGTTCAAGTCTGTGTAAGCAGCACGCACAAACAAGCAAGCAAGGGGTAGAGCTTTTTTGTCCCATTTTAGGTTCATCCCACAAGATGTATTATGATGCTATAGGTCAACTTTCCATCCACACCAAATTATTGCTAATAAAACCAGCTTACATTTAACATCAAACATCAAGTCTTTGGCATAGACAGAGTATGTATACTAACTTCATCTTCTACACGGGATTAAGGCATAGCTTAAAATATCCTAAATTCTGATAACCACCAAGCATATAAAAGATAAATACAAATGTTATATTATATGTTGTCTATTAGGTATATTGACAGGACACGCATTTATACAACACTTTATTTAAAAGGAAGAACCGCTTGTTCCGCGCGTCATACATCATTACGCTATTTCTGCGTCATTGCACGTGCACAGTCCTTTCAGTTTCGGGGTTCAATCCGATTGAGTATTTACATGCACTCACAATCGTATTAGAAAAGGAATAAACCACCCCCTTCAATCCAAAAATCGTTTTTTTCAGTCCAACTGAGCCGGCAATCCGATTACAAACGGATTATTTGGTTGCATTTAAATGTAGCCAATATTGGTGATTTGGGCCTTTTCATCACACACAACTTGAACATTGATGGAACAGTAGCCCTTCCTGTTGTGAAACAGCTCTCCATTTTCTCCACCTGGGTTTTGAATAGGAATGTGAGTACAGTCAATTGTTCCTATAACTCCTTTTCTGTATAAACCTAAATCTTCCAACAATTCTGCTTACTGTTGACTTATGTACAAAAAGGTCCCCATTCACCATTTAGAAACAACCAGTAGCATAAAAGCGCAAGGCTGTTAAAAGCTGGAGCATGGGAGGTATGGCTGCATTTCGGTCACTGCCATGTCTAATTGCAGGTTCAATTTTTTTATTTAATCTCATCACAGATTCCTTGCTGAATCGGTAACTCTTTCAACAGGGTTGAGACAGTCCCTTATTTTTCAACTAGGAACTCTTTCATTTCCTCCAATCAACCAAATAGGTGCTGCCATTTTGAGAATTTAAACCTCCTCAATAGCAAGTTTAAAGTTAATCCTTAACTGAAACTTAAATCTGAGTTTAAAGTGATGGAGCAACAAGATTATAGTTAATCCAGGTTTAGTGTGAAATTAAATACAGGATCCATGGTTTAAATGTAAGCCTGCTTATTTTTTAAACAAGGTTTAAAGTTTGGTGCAACAGCACTATTAGATAAACCTTGATTTAATCTAGATTAAAGCTAAATCCTTGTTGGTGCCACCCACCCTTATGCTCTCAAATGTTCACTCGCTGGAAAATAAAACTGGTCTTAATTCAACTCAGTCAGAATTGCTGTGTTTTAATCTTTACTGAGACATTTACATTTATGCATTTTATCCAAAGCGACTTATAGTGCATTCAGGCTATACATTTTTTAATTATGCGTGTTCCCTGGGAATCGAACACACAACCTTTTGCGCTGCAAATGCAATGCTCTACCACTGAGCCACAGGAAACATGGCTAAGCCATTCAGCTGCATGGGCTAACCTGCTACCGAGTGGACAGAGATTCATCACTGTATGGTAAGGCTCGCGGAGGAGGCTTGTGTGTGTATATCAACAAAGAATGGTGTATCAATGCTTCGGTAGTATCAAAATGCTGTACGTAGCTTTTTCATCATAGCTGGTAACTTCAACTATGCAAACCTAAAGACTGTTTTGCCAAAGTTCTACCAACATGTGAGCGTTGCAACAAGGGGAAACAACACAATGGACATATATTGTACAACAGAGAAAAACGCATCCAAGGCTGCACCCTCCCCCCACCTTGGATATTCAGACCACATCTCTGTTATGCTATTTCCAGCATACAGACCACATCTCAAACTTGCCAAACCAGTTCAAAAGCAGAGCACACTATGGTCAGATGATGCTACCTCAGCACTGCAGGCCTGCTTCCAGGACACAGACTTGAACATGTTCAGAGAGGCAGCCACCTACAACAATCACACAGACTTACAAGAGTACACTGTCACATCATTTGTGCTCTTCTTTATGTAAGCAGTCACTGTTTCAGTCACCAAGACCATCACCACATGAGCCAACCAGAAGCCATGGATAGCAGCTGAGATTCCTGGGCTGCTAAAAACTCAAAATGAAGCATTCAGATCAGGAGATGTGGCAGCTCTCAAAACTACAAAAGCCAATCTGTCTCATGGCATCAAGAAGGCAAAACATCAGTAAAATCAACAATAACTTTAGCAAGCCATTCAGACCATCACTGGCTACAAGCCCCTGCCACAGGCCAGTGACGATGACACATTCCTCCCAGATGAACTCAACCACTTCTACTCACAATTTGAGAGACTGTGCTGTACAGCTGATGGATGTTCTTACAGATATCTTCAACATCTTATTGAGCCAGGCAGTCGTCCCCACGTGTCTCAAATCCACCACCATAATTCCAGTACCAAAGAAGTCACACCTGTGTCCTGCCTAAATAGCCGTGTTTCCACTGTCGGACCAAAAACGGGCATGCAAGTGCGTGCCAGGGCCAGTCGTGTTTCCACTGTCACTTCCGGGGATTGGTCGTGCTTCGTCAGTGATTCCTCTGGCCCAACAAAACCTTGGGCCAAAGCAGGCCAACTGGGGCTAGAGGAGTAATTATGAACATTATGAAGGCGGAGTTTCTCTGCGTCTGAAGAGCATCAGCGCCGCAAATCATTTTATAAAGTTAGCAGCTAGGCTATAACACCAGCATTAAAGACTTTTAAAATAATTTTAGCTTAAAACTCACTTAAAACTTTTAGCAACGAATGTTTGAAATAACTGTTTGACATCCAATGTGGATTATGATCACATTAAGGCAGAAATAAGCGATACAAAAGACTATGCACGCTAGCAATTACCATAGTAAACATGGTAAAAACGACCGCTTGAAGAAATAAGAGCTTCTCAGTCAGCTTCTCATTCAGGCTATCACAATCGTATATTTATTTAGTAACATAGGTATATTAAATCTGTTATAAGTGTCGTCTCGAGACTTTAGCTCTGCGTATGTCATAAAAAAAATAACAATGTTATTTTGTTCGGGAGCTCCCTATGCTACTTAGATTGTATTTTTGATAAAAAAGAGAAATGATTCTAAATGTGATGTATTATTGACTATAAATAAACAGAAACAGACTCTACAAAGTTGGGTAGGCTATGTGTCCTTTTTCTTTTGTGAAATAACGGTTCGTACCGCTATATTTCTGTGTGACTAATTTTGAATCCTGATTAATTAATTCAATTATTATAAAACATTGATGCTTTTGGATCTAAATATTTACCAAAATATGCAAACAAACGGCCGCTTTTACCATGTTTGTTTTGTGATCCCGCTAATTGCAATGACTTATTTCTGATTCCAGAGAGGCGTGTAAAGGGCAGGTTTTGGTGAAGCGCTGCAGAGCTTCTGGCCCGACGGTGGAAACGCATCGTGATTTTGGGCTCGGTACTACAGGTCCGAGGTTATTAGTCCCGCCTGGCCTGTTTAAAGCACTAGCTCGCACGGGCCTGACAGTGGAAAAGCAGCTAATTACTATCATCCCATAGCACTGACCCCAATCATGATGAAGTGCTTTGAGAGGTTAGTCATGCATCACATCAAGTCCAGTCTCCCAAACACATTGAACCCATTCCAGTTTGCATACCGTCCAAACCGTTCCACGAATGATGCAATATCCTCCACTCTCCACTTTACTCACCTGGAACAGAAAGGCCCTTCAGTTAAAATGCTGTTCATCGACTTAAGCTCAGCATTCAACACAATAATCCCTCAGCAGTTTATCAACAAACTAAACTTGCTGGGCCTCAACTTAACCCTCTGTAATTGGATCCTGGAATTTTTAACTAAAAGACCTCAGTCAATCTGTGTTGGCCACAATAGCTCCAGCACTGACACACTGAGCACAGGTGCCCCACAGGGCTGTGTGCTCAGCCCTCTGCTTTTCATTCTGCTGACTCATGCCTCCACTGCCAAGTTCAGCTCCAACCACATCATCAAGTTTGCTGATGACACAACTGTGTTATGCCACATCAGAAACAACGAGGAAACACACTACAGAAAGGAAGTGTCACAGCTGGCTGAATGGTGTGGTGACAACAACCTGTCCCTCAATGTGAGTAAGACAAAGTGATGGACTTCAGGAGAAACTCTGTTGACCACCTCCCACTGACCATTGATGGCTTGGCCATGTAGAGAGTCAGCCGCACTAAGTTCCTGGGAGTGCACATTACAGAGGATCTCACCTGGACCACCAACATCACGTTGCTCAACATCGTCTCCACTTTCTCCGAAAGCTGAAAAGAGCAAGTCTGCCTCCACCCATCCTCATCACTTTCTACAGGGGCACCATTGAGTGTGTGCAGACCAGCTGCATCACTGTCTGGTATGGAAATTGCAGTGCTGCTGACCCCAAGACCCTACAACGGACAGCGAACACAGCTGCAAAGATCATTGGTGCCCCTCTCCCCTCCATCCTGGACATTATCCTTGCACAATGCTCCAGCAAGGCAGCCAGCATCGTGAAGGACCCTACCCATCCCTCCCACAACCTCTTCCAGCTCCTGCAATAAGGTAGGAGTATCAAACAGATTTTTCCCCCAGGCTGTGAGAGCTTTCAACTCCAATCTCCCTGTCCCCCTCAGAAACCTCATCCACAACCCTACCTCCTGAAAACATGAACACCTCACCCCCCTCCCCTAACTCATGAAAATATGTGCAATTCTGAGTGTGCAACACACAGGTGAGTGGGCTATACAAACCACCTGTAGTAGCACTCTTTTCTCTTTTTTTCTGAATGTACACTAGACACTTTTTATAAACACTCCCTCACACAAAGACTCAATTTGATAATTTGTTTATATATTACATATCATCTTGCACTATGTGCTGCTTCCCCCAAAATATCTCTTTTGCACAATTTAATTTACATTATTTATGTAAAGTGTTTTTACAGTCTCAGTTTTTGAATGTATAGTCAACTATTTAAGGTATTTGTATAGTCAGATGGTTAACTGTTGTATAGGTCTATAATTGTTTTTCTTATACTTCTATTGTTGTATGTTCACATATGTTTAACTAGTATGTAGCACTGTTTTCATGCGAGACACAACATTTCATTCCACTATATGTCCACACATGTAGCAGAAGAACAATAAAACTTGACTTGCTACTAGTTTGCAACACTCAGATTTGAGTCCTTATTTGAGTGTTTGTTACAGCCAACCTGGCAATCATTCCCTTTAGCATGGCATAATGGATATTTGTTCCCCATAGTGTCTTGTCAGATGCAGTGTGTTCCCATTCGAAAGTGAATGGCTTAGTTACACGTGTAACCCTGGTTCCCTGAATTTCTGGAAACCCATTTCAGTCTGACCGCTCAGATTGTATTTTGCATAGCTTTTACACACCACATAAAGAGTAAACACATCAGCCGTTTGTAGAAAACATACTGAATGTCCTTACAGAAACAAGGTTGGGTTGTTGCAATCTGCAAATTAAGAAGAAAATGTCAATATACTAGTAGTCTACCCAACTCTTTGAGTTTTGAGTCCGGCGGAGAGATGGTAGCACTGAATTAAGCCATCGATGCAACTTCCTAACTTTCTGCCACCGCTGCCTTGCAAGATGTTATATTATTATCTGTTATTATAATCCAGCAAAATGGCAACATGTCGCCATGTTATAAGACAATGTTGGAAAGGAAAGTGTGGATCAGTCCAGCAGGGGGCGCTAATACATTGTCTTATCACCAATACCTGCCTGAAGTATTATTATGTGCTTAT
The DNA here is from genome assembly GCA_003573665.1 of Oxygymnocypris stewartii. Lineage (NCBI taxonomy): Eukaryota > Metazoa > Chordata > Actinopteri > Cypriniformes > Cyprinidae > Oxygymnocypris > Oxygymnocypris stewartii. The sequence continues at coordinate 903,070 of QVTF01013893.1, read as the reverse complement.
GCGGTAGTAGTTTTAGTTTTGCAGTGGAACGACAAGCAGAATGACACCAGCTCTTTAGTGTTATTTATGTAGTTAATCTTGCGGTGGTGACTTTGTGTGTGCAGATAAATTGTAAGTATTATCATATTTGCAGTTTATATGCATACATTTGTGAGAATGAGTAACTTTATCGTAAATTCAGCAGTTTACTGTTTGTCGCCGGATGACGGAATGACTCAGCACTTTTTTACTGTCAGCTGCGATGCATTCACTAAACGCGGACCTTTATATTCGCATTTTAATTGTTGCTGAGTAAATGTAACCTTGTCGTTTGCTTTATGAGAAGGATTTGTAACCATCATTGTTACTGTAGCCGTTTAAGTTACTTATACAGCGTGAAATACATTGTGCTCTTTAGATATTGTTTCTAGATAGTTCTCCATATATAGTAGTGCCAATTAGAATATTTCTTCATTATAAGATGGTTTAATGATCATTTATTGTAATTTACTATTGATTAATGTTTGTTGTGATTTGTACTAAGAAATCTGTTATTTGTTGTTATTTCTTTATGCAGAACCAAACCCACACCACCCTACATCTCTGTCCACCTGTAACTTTATAGAAGCTGCTGGAATAAAGAGAATTGTAAATAGATAAAAAAGACTTGTGCATTCTAACAGATGCCCCACAGTGATCACAATTCCAAACTAGCAAATTAGAGTAATCCTCCATTACAATCTGTATTGCTGTTATTTTTGTTTTTAGTGTAGGCATTCCAAAGCAACGCCATTACCATAGAAACCAATGCAGACACTGAGTAAAATAAAAGAGCACCATGGACACAAATCGGAATTGAACAGCTGCAATATACAGTGTGGATAGTCAATGATTTAGATCGGATTCCAATCGGATATAAACAAAAAAATAGCTTTTGGTCCAACAGTCTGAACAAGGCTAAAGAAGTTGATGACATACGTTTATACTGACGGTTGCACAGGTAGTAAAATAACGGACTGTTGTCGGCCAATAACATCACGTTTAAACACATGCTTCAGACACTGGTCAATGCTGATGGATATAAAAGAAAATGAATGGCAAATGTCTTTGAAACAAAAAAGCATGTTTAATTAACGGAAAAAAAATATGCATTGAATTAACAGTGCTTGCATTTTAATGCCTTGTATTTTCAGGACCTGCATTTTTAGGTCCTAAAATTTAACATTAACTTTTTAACTAAAAGACCTCAGTCAGTCTGTGTTGGCCACAATAGCTCCAGCACTAACACACTGAGCACAGGTGCCCCACAGGGCTGTGTGCTCAGCCCGCTGCTCTTCATTCTGCTGACTCCATTTCTGCAAATCAGGTTTTGTGAATTAATGACTTGATCCACCTATGGTGGTCTTCATCAACAGCCACCTGCTGGTGAGTGACTGACAGCAGCAGGGGATCATGCATCGGTGCTCCACTGCTATTCCTGCAGCTCCCGGATGTGAAATGACGAATTTTCCTGCAAATTTGAACCACTGAATTTGTGGAAGAAAATTAAAATGAACCGAAATTGTATAATATTATACATCATATTTTTATGATTGAATATTTGGGAATTTAAGTCTGGAAGTTGAATATGAATTATTGAATTTTTAATCATGAAAATGTGAAATATTTTTTATTGAAATATTTACAGCTTAAATAAACAACTATGTTACATTTAAGGCATTAAAATGCAAGCACTGTTAATTCAATGCATTATATTTTCAGTTTTATTTTCAGTGCAATTCAACATGCTTTTTTGTTTCAAAGACATTTGTCATAAATGTTCTTCCATAGATGGAGTTCCGCATAGCATCTTGTCATATGCAGTGTCTCATTCCCCTTCTCAAGGAACCAGATTTACACTTGTGAATGAGACGTTAACCTTACATTCATTAAGATATTCAAATTAAACTTAAGAAATTCAAATAACTAAATTAGTCAAGTTCAAATATGTAATATTCTAAGCAAATACAACTTCAATGAGTCATATTATTTTCAGTAATTTTGTTGTGGAAGGATTTTCAGAGAGAGCAGTTAGCTTGTTTTTTTACCTCTTTTCTCCTGACGTGCCCAGAAGTCCTGAACTGTTTTGTTGATGTCACAATTTTCTTCCCGCAGTTCTCTCTGCCACTGCCTTAACTCTTGGACATCTGGACGCACACACACCTGAAAAAACAATATATTGACAATTTAGCATTAACTACTGTACTACTTTATTACTACTCTAAAGGCCCATTCACACCAAGCACGATAACGATAAAGATATAAATCTAAAAATCATTCTCAGTATTAAAGAATAGCAGCGTCCACACCACAACTATAACGAGAAAGGCACAAAGAAATAATATTGTTGTAATCACTTCCAGAACGATTTTTTCCAGCTGATGAATGATAAAAACACAGCCAATCAGAATCCATCCTGCTATAATGTGCTTGAGAATTTAAAGCGGCAGATGCACGTGCGTTTAGAATAAACAGACGTTATCATTCGCTGGTGTGGACGCTCATATCGTTATCGTGCTTGGTGTGAACGGGCCTTTTAAGCCTAAGAAAAAACAGATGCTTTAGGGTACACAAGATCCTTCAAAGACTAGAGAAGTCTTATTCATGCCTCCACATCAGTCGATATCAGTTTTTGTTGTTCTTGTTACATTTCCACTAGGGCTGTGACAATAACCGCATTACCGCGGTAATGAGATGCCGACCGCGTGGTGTTGAGGTCATCACCGTCATCACCGCACTTTTTTTTGCGGGACCCGACCAGATTTCTTGCAACGCGGGAATAAAACACGGTAACGGTCTGTAACTCTGGTGTAATTTGAACGGGAGTGGGCGGTCTAACAATATCCTGTTCCCAACATCCTTTCAGAACAGCATATCTGTGCTTTTTTTACTCCCTCTTATCGCTCATGCGCTGCACGCACGGACAAGTGCTTCTGTGTCATGTATTGCTTGTCTGCATTATGTTTCCCAAAACAAAGCTTTTTGGTGATTGTTGTCTTTGGAATTAAGTTCCTGATAACTATGTACAGGAGCTCTGTGGGCTCACGGAACGGAGCGGGCTCTGGAGCGGACTCTGTGGGCTCCCGGAACGGAGCGGGCTCTGGAGCGGACTCTGTGGGCTCATGGAATGGAGCGGGCTCTTGAGCGGACTCTATGGGCTCATGGAGCGGAGCGGGCTCTGGGGCGGACTCTGTGGGCTCACGGAATGGAGCGCGCTCTGTGGGCTCCCGGAACGGAGCGGGTTCTGGAGCGGACTCTGTGGGCTCCCGGAACGGAGCGGGCTCTGGAGCGGACTCTGTGGGCTCACGGAACGGAGCGGGCTCTGGAGCGGACTCTGTGGGCTCACGGAACGGAGCGGGCTCTGGAGCGGACTCTGTGGGCTCACGGAGCGGGCTCTGGGGCGGATTCTGTGGGCTCACGGAACAGAGCAGTCTCTGGAGCAGACTCTGTGGGCTCACAGAACGCAGCGTGCTCCACCCTGAAGGCTGTACCGCTCAGACTAAGCCAGGTTTATGCAGTACACCAGCGACTCCTCTGAGACCCAGTAAGGCATCTTGGACTTGAAGGGCTCGGCCAGGCCTCCCAAGAAGAAGACCAGGAGGCAGGTCTTCTCTGTCGCCGACAGGCGAGAGACTTCCCATAAGTGCCCGGCGTACTCCTCCATACTCCCGTCTCCCTGACGGATGTTGCAAAGCTTCCCCGCTGAACCCATGTCTGCTGGCGAATTTCTGTCACGGTACGGTGAGAGAAGGCACGAGGAAGAACAAAGGTCTGGGTCCAAGTGCAGGTAAGCGTATTTTTAATCAACAAAAAGGCCAACAAGGCAAAAACAATATACAAAACGAGACACCACAGACGGCAACACAATGCGGGTGTCCAGAGCGCGCGAGGAACAGAAACTTGAGGAACACAGCAAAACAAATACATACACATACAAATTCGCCAGGCAGTGTGGTGAGTGAGGAGGGAAAATAAAGACGAAATAAAGAGTGAAAATGGGGAACAGCGGAGGATGTAATTAGTGACAGGTGTATGGAGTGAAGGGAAATTAGTCCAGGAGGAAGGGAGATGGCAACCTCGGGTGGTGAGAGGGAGGAACGCCGGGCCTGGACTCATGATATTATCGATTTTAAGGACTGGAGGATATGTTGTGTCTTTGACTTTGACAAGCCCTGAGGCTTGTACCATGATGGTGGCTAAACAAACTCAAGTGTTATAGGATTAGTTTTGAGTTGACAAAACCAAACCAATGCAATCAGGCTTAATTTGTACCATGACGAAACTCATCAACTTTATCTGTCAACTTGGGCTTTGATCATTAAGCTATGATTACTCCACGGGCGCGTGCACATAAAAGAGTGACGTAGGCACTGAACAAATAATTGCGTTCAATATGGATAGATCGAGAGCTCTATATTTTTCTGCAGAGAAAATATAATTATAAAAAAATATAAATATAAATATAAACATGTCTTTCAAGCAAGCAGTAATACTGTCTCTGCTGCCAAAGCAAGAGAAGAATGTATTGACACAAAACTTGACAAGGAAACAAAAAAGAGTGGAAACAGCATGGAAAGTAAATGTTAAAGTTAAACTAATCTTGTGATATCCTCCAAAGATGAGAAAATAGTCCTAAAAATGTAGCATGACTGCAGTTATACTGAACAAAATTATAAACGCAACACTTTTGTTTTTTCCCCCATTTTTCATGAGCAGATCTAAAACTTTTTCTATGTACACAAAATACCTATTTCTCTCAAATGTTATTCACAAATCTGTCTAAATCTGTGTTAGTGGGCACTTCTCCATGGCCGAGATAATCCATCCACCTCATAGGTGTGGCATATCAAGATGCTGATTAGACAGCATTATTATTGCACAGGTGTGCCTTAGGCTGGCCACTTTAATAAGTGCAGTTTTACTTTATTGGTTGGGGGGGGGGTCTAAAAACCAGTCAGTATCTGGTGTGACCACCATTTGCCTCACGCAGTGCAACAAATCTCCTTCGTATAGAGTTGATCAGGTTGTTGATTGTGGCATATGGAATGTGGGTCCACTCTTCTTCAATGGAGGTGCGAAGTTGCTGGATATTGGCAGGAACTGGAACATGCTGTCGTATACACCGATCCAGAGCATGTCCGGTGAGTATGCTGGACATGCAATAACTGGGATTTTTTCAGCTTCCAGGAATTGTGTACAGATCCTTGCAACATGAGGCTGTGCATTATCATGCTGCAACATGAGGTGATGGTTGTGGATGAATGGCACAACAATGGGCCTCAGGATCTCATCACGGTATCTCTGTGCATTCAAAATTCCATCAATGTCCATAACATACGCCTGCCCATACCATAACCCCACCGTCACCATGGGCCACTCGATTCACAATGTTGACATCAGCAAACCGCTCACCCACACGACGCCATACACGCTGTCTGCCATCTGCCTTGTACAGTGAAAACCGGGATTCATCCGTGAAGAGAACACCTCTCCAAAGTGCCTCAATACCTTAGTGCATCAAAAAAAGTATTGTCGTTCGGTACCAAATTTCGATACCCTAGGGGTTAATCTTGCCATTGTCTGTGAGCCAGTTACCATGCAGCATGCTTGGTGTGCCTAAATCAAGTGCTGGTGATTGGCTATGGCAAGGCATCAAGGAAAAACCCTGGTTTGCGCTGGTTTCGCCTAGAGGTGTTGCACACACACACGTGTGTGTAAATGTCCCGACCCCCATAGATGTAAAAGATGTAGAAAATATCAAAAGTGTGGCATTTCACCAGACTCAATGACAACAGTCAGGGCTCTAGAGTGCAACCAATTTGGTCGCACGTGCAACCTAATTTCTCAATGGTGCGACTAACAAAAATCTGAGGGCGCACCAGTGCGACCAGCCGTTCGAGAAAAAAAAAGTCTCCGCGACTCTGAAAGTCACCCTGTGGTTCAACAACTGACACACATAAGGCTCATATCGTGGTCTAAACCAATCAGAGATAGTGAAGGGCGGACCCCCCCTCCTCTGATTGCCCATGGTCCTGATATTCCTGTACGTGTGTGTGCGTCTGTAAATGCATGTGCTGCTGCAGTCAGACAGAGAGAGGTGAGTAGAGATGCATGCAGTGTTGCCAGCTTAGTGAGATTTAGCGCCTTTTTAGACCCCCATAGCAATTTTTTTTTCAAAAAAGCGACTAGTGACAAATCTAGCGACTTCTTGGACAAACTTTAGCAAATCTCTCAGAGTGTCTGTGTGATCGCCGCGAGATCAGAGCGCACGCAGCTCTTTCTCTGCATCTGCTCTGTTCAGTGAGTCTGAGAGGAGCAGCCCTGTTCAATTAAGAGATATTTTTGCTTCTCTGAGTTCACATGCAAATATAGCCGAAATCACAGTACAGGATTTGTCTTGTCTTATACTTGACTGACAAGAAAAACAGCAAAATATATAAAGTAAAACAGTTTTATTGAGAATTTGGCTGCATTAAAATACAGTATGAGAACAGAGAGACAATTAGACAGAAGAGAACAGGTATGTTTTTCTTTACTTTACTTTTAGTCATTTAGCAGACACTTTTATCCAAAGCGACTTAAGAATAAGAAAAAGTAACTAAAATTAAAAGTTAAAACTATAAATATTATATATACACACATTTAAAAAGATAAAGAAATTAAATACAAATGACAAATGCATACAACAACTAGTTAAGTTAATTTAACAAAAACCCACCAAATCACTATCTCAACTAATTAGAATACTTCATTAGACCAATAAAAAAACATTTTTAATAGGGATGCACAGAATATTCGGCCACTGAAAATTTTCGGCCGAAAATGGCCCAAAGGTGCATTTTCGGTTTTCGGCCGAAAGACTTTTATCACCGAAACAATACGGCCGAAATGTTGTGATGACGCAAACAGAAACCGCGACCTGCACGTGCTTGTCTGAAGCAACATGTCTGCGGTGTGGACGTATTTCAGTATATCTGAGAAAGACCCACGGACAGCGATTTGCAAACCATGTAATGCCAAAATTTAAAGAGGGGGGTGCATCTGCAAAGACTTTCTCCACGTCGGGTTTAATTTATCACCTGAAATCCAAACATTCCGATCACTACGCTGAATATGAGAGGAACGCGGCACAGAAAAGGAAAACGCTCCGGTTACTATCGTAACCTCGGTTCCCTGAGAGCGGGAACGAGACATCACGGAGAATCTCTCCGTTATGGGAACTCCTTCCCTCCAACCTTTCCTGAAGACCTATTGGCTCACGCCAGTCAAAGACTGGCCAATTGTCGCGAAGCATGCAAATACGAGCTCGAGGCAGTATAAATGCGGCGCCCGCGACAATTACGTCAGAATCTGATACTGAACGCCGCTTGGCTGAACGAGCAGCGATCACGGCGATCACCGTGATGTCTCGTTCCCGCTCTCAGGGAACCGAGGTTACGATAGTTACCGGAGCGTTCCCTCTCGAGCTTTCACGAGACATCACGGAGAATCTCTCCATTATGGGAACGTTATTCAATCCCGCCGTGAGAGAGGCTACGGGCAGCCTGTACCAGTTACACCGCGAGGTAGAATTTTCACCAATAACGGCGCTCGTAGGGCGAGCTCACAGCTGATAGGTGGAGACAAGCCAATGAGCGCCTACACCTCAGGTATACTAAATTTGCATATCTGGCAAGTGACTACATGGGCTGCGCTGAGAGCAGGGCAGAACACATCTAGCAATAGCAGTATTATAGGAGCTATACAGAGTTAACGGTGTTTGAGCAGCATACCATAACATGACCATGTCCGCGGCACTGAACTCAGGGACATCCTGCACGGACGCTTTCCAAGCGCTCTGTTGATGGGTCCGAGATGTAGGATCGGGCAGAGTCCACCCTCTCTCTTAGGCACCCCCAAATAGCGGCTGGACAAAAACAGCCGTCCCGCCTGCTCGTTGAGACTTGTTCTATCGCTCCTTCTCCGAGCAATTGTATAGCTCTTATACATACGCCTCATATACCTATACTTATGTATAGGATAAGGGCATTTCGAGTCAGTGTTAGAGACTACGCCACGCCATTGAAACGGGGTGGTCGGCGTCTGAATTGAAGGGTATACCCTCGCTCTTATGCAGAGCAACCAGCGTGAGATTCTTGGAATAGCTTCTCACGCGCTCATGAACTGACACAGCGGCTACAGCGGCTGGCAGCTATAACCCGTGTGGGCAGTGGGTCCGGTCGCTAAGTTTTTAGGGGCGAGCGGCGTTGGTGACTGAGTGAGGAGGAAAGCGCTCCTCGTGCAAACGTATGTTTTAATGAACATTCCACACATTTTACAATTTTGAGACAGCTTGAGGGCTCCTGCACCGGTCGTGGTGCCTCTTCCCGGGTCCCTTTAAACTTGTCCAAGAAGACCTCGATCCCGCGGTCTGCTACAATATAGCGGCTGTAATAACTACAGGCTGACTATGCTATACGACCTAGTTGAACACCACGTGTAGGGGCGTAAACAACTGGCGTAATAGTCCGGCGAAATCTGGAAGGCTGATAGGATGCGCCCCTCAGGGCATCAGGTGACTCCTCGCCTTCGCGCGCTTTCCCGCGCAGGGGTGTCATGTGACTCCTCACCTTCGCGCGCTTCTCGCGTAGGGGTGTCATGTGACTCCTCACCTTTGCGCGCTTTTCCGCGCAGGGGTGTCATGTGACTCCTCACCTTCGCGCGCTTCTCGCGTAGGGGTGTCATGTGACTCCTCGCCTTCGCGCGCTTTCCGCGCAGGGGCATCAGATCCCATCGCCTTCGCGCGCTTTGTGAATTAGAACAATGTCCTCAACACACAAGGCAGCCGCTGATAAGGGGCTGTTATCATGTGAATTATAAAATGTCCACCACACACAGTAGCCGCTAATGAGGGGCTATTAACATGTGAATGAGAGGTTGTCCCGTTCACACGGCAGCCACTTATGAGGGGCTATTATCATGTGAATGAGAGGCTGTTTCGAACACACGACAGCCGCTAATGAGGGGCTATTATCATGTGAATGAGAAGGTTGTTTCGTTCACACGGCAGCCACTGATTTCTGAGGGGCTGGTATCCTGTGAATGAGTGAGGAGCTAAGTGATTGTGCTCTGCACACAGCAGAACGCCGCTCTGAGGCGGGGGCTGCATTTTGCTTACACAGTGGGTTTTCTCCGTGCAGCATCTGCGGCGACGTGAGATTCCTTTTGCTCCTGCATCTGCCCTCGGCTCTCCGCACCGCCATGGAAGGGGGGCGTGAGAAGCCGGGTTGATGTCTTGTCCTGCAGGTTCGACGGTGAGAGGAATGCGGACATTTAGTCGGCACGAGCTCATCACCTTAGTCCCGAAGGTCCACCGCTGATCAGAGGGTAGACGGACTACCTTTAAGAAATGTCATACTCACCTGAACGCTGCAGAGGAGCAGCCATGAGGCCTGCCCTCGAATGAGCGAACCTTACCTGTGAGCTGTAATAGTTTAAGCCATAATCTAGGTTCAGCAAAGTGAAGAAAAAGATTCTGACGTAATTGTCGCGGGCGCCGCATTTATACTGCCTCGAGCTCGTATTTGCATGCTTCGCGACAATTGGCCAGTCTTTGACTGGCGTGAGCCAATAGGTCTTCAGGAAAGGTTGGAGGGAAGGAGTTCCCATAACGGAGAGATTCTCCGTGATGTCTCGTGAAAGCTCGAGAGGGAACGCCTCCGAGCACGCCCACTCCGTCTGTGGTGGACGTTTTTGAAAAAGCAAGGAAGTTTCCCAGTGATGGTGTCAAGGCAAAGGGCATTACACAAAAGATTATGGAATTAATTGCCTTAGATGATCAGCCATTCTCTGTCGTAGAAGATGTGGGATTTCGTAGGCTGATCACAGACTTCACTGTGATAAAGCAGAGAAGCTACTCTTCATCAAGAAAAACCTGCCACTTTACCTCAAGAAGTAGAATGGGCTTGTCTAGTGTTTAAATATTTATTATCCACTTTGCACATCTGCAATTCTTGGTGCATTTGTTTTTGTTAAAGTTCTACAGTTAACATATGGGCTATGGCAGTCTTTGTTTTGATACACTATTATGTTGAAGGCCTACAGAGAAAATATTGTTGTATCTTTAAGCAGTTGCACTTGTTCTGAATGCACTTTCTTGTAGTACGTTAGTCCTACAGAGGAAAATGTAAAATGCACTTGACCTAAATGCACTTTGTTTTTATGAGAGAACATTTAATTTTACAACCTTTCAGCAGGCCAGCAGGCCTGTACATTATTATTTAATGTACACATGAGTGGGGTCAAGTTAAACATTTTAGTTATTTTTTAGTCATAAAAATATTTAGTCATTTTAGTTTATACTGTGCATTGTTGCAATGTGCTAAATAAATATTTGCATAATTTGTAATTGATTTATTCTTTGAAACTTTAATATTAATGTATGCAATTGCAATGCCTTGATTTTAGTAAAGTTAGTACACAGTCATAGCCATAAATGCAATGGTACTAATAATTGGCATAATTTATTTCGGTTTCGGCCAATAATTTTCATTTCGGTGCATCCCCAATTTTTAATGAATTGTTGGCCTTCTGGAAAGTATGTTCATTTACTGTATATGTACTCAATACTTGGTAGGGGCTCCTTTTGCTTTAATTACTGGCTCAATTCGGCGTGGCATGGAGGTGATCAGTTTGTGGCACTGCTGAGGTGGTATGGAAGCCCAGGTTTCTTTGACAGTGGCCTTCAGCTCATCTGCATTTTTTTGGTTTCTTGTTTCTAATTTTCCTCTTGACAATACCCTTGACAATAATAGAATCTCTATGGGGTTCAGGTCTGGTGAGTTTGCTGGCCAGTCAAGCTCACCAACACCATGGTCATTTAACCAACGTTTGGTGTTTTTGGCAGTGTGGGCAGGTGCCAAATCCTGCTGGAAAATAAAATCAGCATTTTTAAAAAGCTGGTCACCAGAAGGAATCATGAAGTGCTCCAAAATGTCTTGGTAAACAGATGCAGTGACGTTGGTTTTTAAAAAACACAATGGACCAACACCAGTGGATGACATTGCACCCCAAATTATCACAGACTGTGGAAACTTAACACTGGACTTCAAGCAACTTGGGCTATGAGCTTCTCCATCCTTTCCAAATGTAATACAGAACTTGCTCTCATCTGAATAGAGGACTTTGGACCACTGGGCAACAGTCCAGTTCTTCTTCTCATTAGCCCAGGTAAGACGCCTCTGACGTTGTCTGAGGTTCAGCTTCTTCCCTCAGGCCATCAGGCTCCTAAACTCAAACTCAGTCTCATAACAACTACATAACATCATAACATCTACTGGACTCAATTTAATAAACTGTAAAAATATCCATTATTCTCCATCATCCGTATTGCTGCTATATGTGTATATACCCGGTACAACCTTTTTGCACATTCCTCTTGCACATCCCTGTTCATATTAATATTTATTAATCCACAGTATACTTTATTGCACATTTTATCTCATTGCACATTTTACTCCTTATTTTATTTTATTATTTGTTCCTACTTTTATTTTATTCTTGCCTATATTTATATATATTCTCTTGTGTTATGTTTCATTGTTTTATTTTTATTTATTTTGCACTGTCCATTGAGCGGACCTGTCCTGAATTACATTTCACTACTGATTATACCCTGTATGATTGTGTATGTGACAAATAATAAAGAACATTGAACCTTGGTGGGTTTTTGTTAAATGTGAGCATACTGTAAATCATCACAATTAAAAGAACCAAAGATTTAAACTACTTCAGTCTGTGTGCATTGAATTTAATTAATACATGAGTTTCACAATTTGAGTTGAATTACTGAAATAAATGAACTTTTCCACGACATTCAAATTTATTGAGATGCACCTGTAGTAGTAGTGAGTTCTCAGTACACACATACTGACTTGAAACCGTTCATTTTGCACTGAAAATATTTGACATTTATTGAAACTATTTATTGTGTTAGTTACATTGTGTTCCTTTGTGCAGTGACTCAGGAGATGAGCCGGAGTCTGTAAAAACATCAACGAACTGAACAAACATGTATTTTTTTAGGTAATGTAATCTTGTTAAAATGTATTTCATATAATTGATATAGAAAAAAAATGAAAAATGTATATCTTCAGGAACCAGTATCAACATCAAGGTAAAGGACATTTTTTTTAACAATACCCAGCCCTAAGTGCAGTGGAGCAAGACAGGTTCAAAGAAATTAATTAAAACACTTGACTCCAGGTATGAAGTCCCAGGCAGAAAATGCTTTTCTCAAAAAGTATTCCATGAAGCGTGCCGTAGAAAGCTGGAAATTCATCTAAGGAACTATGCCACTAGCACTGACACATGGTCCAACCGCACATCTGAGCCATATATAAGCCTCACTATTCACTACATCAACGAGGAGTGGGCTTTTCAAATTATATGCTTGCAAATGTCATATTTTCCGGAAGACCATACATCTGAAATACTCTGCCAGTATCTGGAGGATGCACTCGCACCTTGGAGCCTTAGCAAGGACCAACAGGTTCGTATCACCACAGATAATGCAGCAAACATTGTCAAGGCTGTTTTGCTTAAAAATGTTACTAAACTTCTCCTTTGTCAACCAACAGCCTACACAGAATCTCACACCAGCTATGATAATTACAGGAGACTCAATGGGTGAAAGGAGCATTGCAAGAAGCTACTTGCTGATGAACCTGACGATATGACCATGGGTGTAGGGCTTACTATGCGTGCCTACTTTATATTCCACATTAAGTATAGAAAAGCAATTATTATGTACATTAAAGCACACTAACTTTTCTGCAGTATCTCTGCGGTGTATCCAGGGGGAGACCAAAAAACTACTGAGGCTTATCTATTTCTTGAAATATCCTGTGTGAATTTTCCTATTCTGTGATTGTCATTTAGAACGGGAGTGCACATTTTTACCATTATTTGCATTCTATTTTGAATTGTAGTACATTTGAATTGTACTATTTTTGAGATACCTGAAATATATATTAATGTTAGCCTATAAGATATTTGATTATTATTTTGCAGGTGTTTAATTGTATTATGATGTACAATATTGACTAAGGTGAATAAGTATTGACTTAATTTATTATAAACTTCTATGGATATGGTTGTTGTTTATCAAGTAACAGTGTTACTTGATAAACAACAACCATATCGTTGTTTATCATCAACCATATTGCGTCAACCATCGTTGTTTATCATCAACCATATTGTTGTTTATCAAGTAACAGTGTTTGGTATGTATTTGGTTTAGTTTGTTTAAATAATAATTTAAAATGTCAAACCATTCTTTTTTCGGCAAAGCATTTTCTTTTAGAGGTTCCGTAGAACACATTCATGCCTTTCTGAATACAGATTCACTATTTGGGTACATCCCTACTTCCCATAATCACAAATGATCAATAATTAATATAGCATTTTTCCAAATACTTGCCCTCACTGAAAATTGAGGTTTTATTTGTTTTTTCCGCCTATTTAACTGTTTTGTTCCGACAACATCACCTTATTATTCTTATTACTATTATATTAACTAAAAATAAAAATTAACAGTTTTTACAATTTGTGAATTTAAGCAAATCGCTAGAAGACTGAATCGTGTTTCTAATGTGAATTGATTTTTTTGCCCCCCACCCCTAAGACATAATGGTACAAGAAATAATATTAGATTTTATACTGGTTCCTATTTTTATTTTTTATAAGACAATCTCTGTATTGTATGCGGCTGACTAATGCGACCTATGGAGGGAACAGGTTTGAAATGAGACAAAGCGGATTATAATGGATTCAAATGTTTTTTGTCTCATCACATGCGCCACACGCGTACAATGTAATAATAATAATAATTTGTTACATTTATATAGCACTTTTCTGGGTGCTCAAAGCGCTTTACATAGAAGGGGGGAATCTCCTCATCCACCACCAGTGTGCAGCATCCACCTGGATGATGTGACGGCAGCCATATTGCGCCAGAACGCCCACCTCACACCAGCTTACTGGTGGAGAGGAGACAGAGTGATGAAGCCAATCGGTGTATGGGGATGATTAGGAGGCCATGGTGGTCAGAGGCCAGTGGGGAAATTTGGCCAGGATGCCGGGGGGTTACACCCCTACTCTTTTTCGAAGGACATCCTGGGATTTTTAATGATCACAGTCAGGACCTCGGTTTAACGTCTCATCCGAGAGACGGTGCTTTTTACAGTATAGTGTCCACGTCACTATACTGGGGCATTAGGACCCCCTGCTGGCCTCACTAACACCTCTTCCAGCAGCAACCTAGTTTTCCAAGGAGATCTCCCATCCAGGAACTGGCTAGTCTCAACCCTGCTTAGCTTCAGTGGGCTACCGGTCTTGGGCTGCAGGGTGATATGGCTACTAGGGGTAGACACTAGGGGTGTAACGATTCATCGATATATCGATACGATGTATAACGAAACGATGCATTGATGCCACGCATGAAATATCGATATCTGTAGTATAAAAAGGCACCTTTATTTTGGCACTGTCCACATTTTCACATAATGTCCGTCTATGCATTACCACCAACGCGTGCATTCTCGTTCAATCTCACGTATCAGGACTCGATATAAGGACTACTCGAAGGCACAAGGCGAACATATAAGATGCTCGGGATTGTTGGCGGAACAGTCGAGCGCTGTGTGAGAAATTTCCCGCGCACACATCAGAAGCGCACGCACACAGACCGCTGCGTCAACTCTATAAATACAGACAAAACTACATCCAAATACATGTTTTGGCTAATATCCTTGTAAACAGTAGGTCATATGTCTTAACATAAACAGTTGAGAAAGAAAAGGCATGTGTATCAGTATATTAAATCTGTGCTTTCGTTCTTAAAGTGAAAGCAAACTAATAATAAATCTAATGTTGTCAAAGAAAAATACAAGTGCTCACTGCTCCTGACTTTATGTAATATCAAAAAAGTATTAATTTACAGGTTATTTCATTTATAGAGTAAAGACTATGCAGTTATTTTACATTTGATTATTACATTTCTGTAGTGAAATAACCTGAAAATGTATTTTAGACTGAGCTGAAAAACCTGAAAGCACTGTTTATTTACATTTAGCAGACGCTTTCATCCAAAGCGACTTACAGTGCATTCAGGTTAAACATTTTTTGTTTGGTCAGTACATGTGTTCCCTGGGAATCGAACCCACAACCTTTGCGCTGTTAACGCAATGCTCTAACCACTGAGCCACAGGAACACTTTATTGAACTTGTTTATTGAGCTTGTGTCTTTCTTCAATTGTATTTATTTTCTGCTATTGCTGGTTATTTGGTTATCTGTAGAAAATATTTTTTAGCACTGAGCCCATAGTAGCATTTTTAGATTTAGGTTCATGTTATACATTTTTGGTTGCATTTGTGAGTTAATAAAAATGTAGATGGTTGTTTAAAATATGTATATAATATCATAATATCGATCGATATACTCCTGTATCGAATCGTATCATTTTTTGAGGTATCGGCAAATATCGTATCGCTGGGTATGAGAATCGATATCGTATCGAATCGTGACGAACCATCCGATTTACACCCCTAGTAGACACAATGTTTGATTATGAAGATGTATGTCACGAGGTTGTATTTTATTTTGTGTTTCTGCTGGAGCAATGGTTCTCAACCTTTGCGACACTAAAAAGCATGGTACCCTGACAGCCAATAACATCTCTGTGGCATCTTCAGTGACAAGTTTGTGTACTCCTCTTAACTTATATCCCCTCCAGAAAGCTTGGATCAACACTGCAGCTTGCTCATCTGTTAGAAGTAGAGAAGCTGGGATGTGCGGCCTGGGACTGACAGAGAGAGGACATTTAGACTATAATAATGCCAATAAATCACATTCAGAACTGAAATTAAAACTGAGAGAGACAGTATGTCAGAGTACGTTTATTAGGCTATCTACTTACTGTTCAAGAAGCCAATTCTGGACGAAAGGAATTGTATGAAAATGTGTAGGTGTTCGCTCTGTCCAACGAGGGTTTTTACTAATGGACAAGAGCAAAAAATAAAGAACATATTTAACCATTTCACTGTATAAAGGTCACAACGAAATAGCCATAAAGTGTTGACAATACACATAAGGTTACTCTTACTTGTATAGCCAATCAGTGAGGAAGTCACAGCCATTAAACGCCGTCTTTTTTCTCTAGATTGATAATCAATCATGTGAAACAAACACAATGGAACAAATATTATATTATAAGATTAAATATGCTGCTGATCTGCGGACAATCCTTGCATAAGTTATGTAGTTGGGCAGCATGGAGCGTCTATTACACTACCTTTTAAAAGTTTTTAAAAAATTAAGATTTTTAATAAAGTCTCTTCTGCTCAACATCTTCAGCTACATTTTAGTGCTAAAAAAATACAGTAACATTGTGAAATAATATTACAATTTTAAATAACCGTTTTAAATTGCAATTTATAGTCAAATGTAATTGATCGCTGTGATCAAAGCTGCATTTTCAAGCATCATTACTCCAGTCTTCAGTGTCACATGATCCTTCAGAAATCAGTATATTATGATTTACTGCTCAATAAACATTTCTGATTATTATCAATGTCCAAAAACACATGATAGAACATTATGCATTTTTACTTTAGAAACTATGCCATACTACCATTCAAATGTTTAAACCGTACTCAAAGTATACATGATATAATAGGAGATAAAAGTAGAGCACATTATGAATTTGTACTTTATTGATTTTTAATTAACTGAACTGATTGAAAAGCATTGATAAAGCGGACCTCCATGCAGCGGTGCTTCGGTGCTTCAGCGAGCAGAGCCTTCAGTCCAGGCAGCAGCACAGGAAACACATTCTCCTCTAAATAACACTTACTGAGCCCTTGACAGAGGTCCGGTGACACTGAACATCTGTTTTGGGGGAACAAAGGTGTTTTAGGCAAGGTCAGATACTATTTGATAGGAAATAAAATGAAGAAAATGATAAATCAATTGATGTCCTTTTAATTTTAAATAGCAAACAAGCTAATAAATAAATAGGAGACTAAAATATTGACTGTCAAATTACTCTGTTTGAGAAGAGCATCTGATGAAGAGCAGGTAACTGGATGACTCGTTCATGTCTTCCTCTGCAAAACAGGACAAATCGTTAGTCTTTCCCAATATTAGCCCTCTAACAATAATAACTAACACTGGTAACAACTCGCATGCATTATTTTCACTGATACTGACACAGCTTTCACTGTGAATGCTTTATAGCCGATAGAGAGAAAGAACGGGAAGGATATTTTTGGCTCGAGATCGGTGTTTTCTCACCTGTGCAGCGCTGCAGTGAGCGGTCAGTCTCCAGCACGACCAAAACAACACGACAGAAAGCTGTGTGTGTGTGTGTGTGTGTTAAACACTCACCGTTTCCAACGCAGCACTGCACAGTTGCGATCCTGCCAGGCTTGTTTTCGGTAACCATAGTGACAGTAACTAAGGAAGTAGCTTTATTTTGACCGGATTTACGAAAATATCCTCCTCCTCCTTTTCCTTAAGAACTCATTTAAGAGATTTCTAAACACAAATCCCCAGAAGAGAGCGCTCCCAAGCGCGAGTGTTGAAACATCTGCTAAACCAGCGTTTCTCAAACTGTGGGGCGCGCCCCACTGGTGGGGAATAGAGACGTGACAGGTGGGGCGCGCCAAACGGGAGTAAATTTTCCTTTTTATGCCTTATATGGTAACGTGAGATCAAATCTTCCGGAATCTGGAGCAAGACCACGCACTAGACTAGAGAGTGACTGCGCGGTGTGTGTGTGTTTGTGTGTGTTCAACACGTCATCTCAGTTTATGTTTAACCTTTTGAGCGGTATCCGGTTTGGTCCCATATATGGGATTTTTTTTTCTGTGCTCCTGTGAGCACGGTCCCAGATATGGGATTTAGAATGTTCAGTGACGTGACATAACTGCCAGATTCAAATTTAGCTTTCGCGCGTTGGTTGGCGCTGAGCCAGAGATATATCACAACTATGCATTGTTTTCAACCTAATAATGTTTATTTTAGGTTTCAGCCATTTAAATACACATAAGCAGTAGTAAAACAATATATTTGGAGTTTGTAAAATACACACTGATGTCTGTGGAAGCAGCAATAACAATCTATTCAAATATAATTTGACGACGTGTGTTATTCACATCAGACAAACATAGTGGAAGTAACTATAAAGTTTACTCTATTCTTCTCGGAGTTCACCGGCCACTTTCTTGCATGTATTTCGGGAGAAACTGATGACAGACAGGCATGGGCGTAACCACCATATACTTTGAGGGGGACGTGTCCCCCCCAATATTGGAAAAATACCAATCTGTCCCCCCCAATAATAGGCCTATTATATTGTAATATGTGACATATGATATGCCCTCCTTTTATGAACCCTGGTTGTAGCCTAGTGGATTTGTTGTTATTTCCGATTTACTTTCAATTTAGGAAAAACAAGGGAAACAAAACTGTGACCACCCCCCCTCGATTGTACACTTGGTTGAGCCCGTAAACGCCGGCTCGCGGCATCGTTTGAAAAAAACGCTCAGTCCGACTGTCACTGGTGCTTAAATGAAATGAAGGTAGGAGCTAAAAGAAAGAAGCAGGACGAACAGGCGGACATTCGCCTTTTTTTCAGACGGTAAGCAAGTAGACACCTAAAAAGTAGTGTCATGGTCAAAAATACCGCGGCAATTTTTGAATAAATGTGAAAAAATATCACGTTTAAATGGCTCAGTATTATAGCTAGGTAGCTAGCATGATACCCTGAAACTAGCCTGAATAATGAACTGCTGGAGTCACAGACCAAGGAGTTCACGCACTTCCCACTCCATTGATAAGCCTCTATTCATTCGTTGATGGCCTGGCCTGTTTGTTTTTACGATCTGATCCGCGACAGAACTTAAAAAAAAATATCTGGGGGAGGGCTCACATTTGGACCCCCCCAATATCTATACCATGGTTACGCCCCTGCAAGACAGGACTCTGAACTGAGTCACAAAGAAACATGGTGGCGCCCATCTCACGTTATAGATCAAGATTATTTATAAAGGTTTTTAAACGACCAAACACACTCACTTACACATTTTTGAGAATCGGAATATCAGATAGTTGATGACATGGTAAGCAAGTTTGTGAATATTTTGAAATAAAAAAGGAAATTAAGCCGATCTGTCATTCAGCGTTATTGTGGCTGCGGTGTGTCACGTGACAAATATGACGCGTCGCCAGCCATGGAAACATTAAGCGGGAATGTTATAAAATAACAGTCGCCTTGAAAAAAACAATAACAAAACATGGATACATTTGTGACACGGACCTTAAAAGTTGTCAAGCCTGCAACCCCGCTTTGAGAAATTGCGCAATGCAAAACAGGCCCATTGCAGCCACTAATGCAGGGATAACCTGCCGAATGGATTTCTCTTCTTTTCTTTTTACAGATTGCAAAGTGGCACTTTCATATCTTTTCTATTTTTGAAATTAGTAAAAATTGACACAGTTGCACTTTTATTTTCAATATTTTTTTGAATTTCATGCAAGTTATTATGACACAGCTGCACTTTTATTTTCTCTATTTTTTTGAATTTCATGCAAGTTATTATGACACAGCTGCACTTTTATTTTCTTTATTTTTGAACTTTCTGTTATTCTATGTATATAGTTTGTATTTTAGATACAACTTGTTACTCTGATACTACTTGTTAGTTCAATAAATTGGTACATGTTAAGCTTGTTGCGCATTTCATTAGCATTGTGTTGGGGCGATGGGGGCAGGTGGGGCTTTAAAATTCCCCCTTGTCTAAAGTGGGGAATGACCAAAAAAGTTTGAGAACCACTGTGCTAAACTGACTGTGTCGCGTGTTGTAGTTCGGTCACGTGACTGACGCGCGCATTTACCTGCAGCACACTGTCATGGGGTTCAAGCCACGGGTATTTATATCACCTCTCAAAACAAGAAAGACAATTATAGGTCAATAAACGGGGATCGAGACACACAGCACAGTCTTTTCAATCACTAAAAACAGCGCGACGATCTAAAACGCTTAAAGTGGCTTAATGTAGACTGATTTTCAAAGTTTAAATTGAATATGTACATGATGAAGGAAGCAGATGAGCCCAGAATATGAACGTATCATTACACATTAAGCGTTTTCTTTGTATAAATAAACATGCCTTGCTTTATCAGACTTACACACCTCAGAATGCCATCTGTGATAAATTTGATTAGTTTTTTTTTTAACTGTACTATTGACCCACATAATTTGATATTACTCATGATGTGATATAATGATAGCAATTTAATAAAAGCTGTACTGGACAATGTCATTACATGCAATAATGACATTGAATGTCCATAATGTATTGTACACGACTGTGTCAAAGCAGGTTTACTCAAGGAAATAAAGGAAATAGGCCAGAAGGTGGGAGTGTTGTATTATATAGAAAGAGATCAGTGATGGTGCTGTTCTGCTGATTTTGAGCACGCCCAACGTGGGATTTACTAAATTCCAGGGCCCGTATTCATAAAGATTCTAAGAATCCTCTCAGAGAGCTCCTAATTTAGCTTAAAAATTTCTAGCTAGGAGTCTTAGCTTAAAAGTGATTCAGAACCAATCTGAGAGCAACTCTGAGCGAGGAAAAGACAAAAACTTTTATCTTAGTGAGGAGGCGGGGCTGACCCCGTTGCTAGCTATGACACAGTCTTTTGAAGACTGTGATTGGTTGGTTGTCCAAGAAGGAAGTAAGAGCGCTTTTAAGAGTAGGGTTTATTATAAACCTTCACTTTGAAATTACAAGCGTAATTTTTCCTGTTTTACTGTACTCTCTCTCTCTCGCGCGCGCGCGCACACACACACACATTATATTCTTTATATTCTTTATTTTTTATTTACCATGCTGTCATACTTAACGTATTTTATAAGAAATGAACAGCGACACAATAAGGTTCTGAAAGTGCTGTAACAGACCCAAATCATCGCTTCTGCATAGTTGCATTTTTCCAGTTGCCAAATATGTTAATGTAGTTAATGTAGTGATTACGCCCATTTCTGGTGCTATGGCATTTCTGCGCAGTGTCAGGGATGTTAACATGTCTTTAATAAGATCTGTCACAAACATGATCCCTGCACGATCTAATGTGCAGCGTCTTATTAACTCACTGTCATGCATTGTGTGCAACACATTTCTTCTCCCTCGTCATGTTCCATCCATGTTCTCCGCTGCTAAAGAAACTCTTAAAAGGATCTAGGATCTTTTCTTTAAATTTAAGAGGAAAGAGCCCAGGTCCCGTATTCATGAAAAATCTTAGTGCTAAGAGTTGCTCCTAGTAACACAATTCTAAGAAAATTCTTAGAAATGTGGGTGTTTCCTCTTAAATTTAAAGAAAAGATCCTAGTAAAGAAAAAAGTAATTCAGAAAGCATCTTAAACCTTAAAAGAGGTCTTAAGGTCCGAAATTGTTAGGAGTACGGACGAGGACTTTTAAGAGGCTTAAGAGTTTCTTTAGCAGCGGAGAACATGGACGAAACATGACGAGGGAGAAGAAATGTGTTGCACACAATGCATGACAGTGAGTTAATAAGACGCTGCACATTAGATCGTGCAGGGATCATGTTTGTGACAGATCTTATTAAAGACATGTTAACATCCCTGACACTGCGCAGAAATGCCATAGCACCAGAAATGGGCGTAATCACTACATTAACTACATTAACATATTTGGCAACTGGAAAAATGCAACTATGCAGAAGCGATGATTTGGGTCTGTTACAGCACTTTCAGAACCTTATTGTGTCGCTGTTCATTTCTTATAAAATACGTTAAGTATGACAGCATGGTAAATAAAAAATAAAGAATATAATGTGTGTGTGTGTGCGCGCGCGCGCGAGAGAGAGAGAGTACAGTAAAACAGGAAAAATTACGCTTGTAATTTCAAAGTGAAGGTTTATAATAAACCCTACTCTTAAAAGCGCTCTTACTTCCTTCTTGGACAACCAACCAATCACAGTCTTCAAAAGACTGTGTCATAGCTAGCAACGGGGTCAGCCCCGCCTCCTCACTAAGATAAAAGTTTTTGTCTTTTCCTCGCTCAGAGTTGCTCTCAGATTGGTCCTGAATCACTTTTAAGCTAAGACTCCTAGCTAGAAATTTTTAAGATAAATTAGGAGTTCTCTGAGAGGATTCTTAGAATCTTTATGAATACGGGCCCTGGGGTTTCATTACCACGACGTAAAATGGGTGTTTCTGGAGGTGTTGGGAAAACGCCCCCTTTCCAAAAAAATTAAAAATAAGAGGTCACCGATCATGCGCAGAATGCTGTTTTTTTTGGCGCGGGCATTTCCAATCCCAGGATCAGCTCAGATGGATAATGAAGAACAAAACTGTCATACAGGTTATTTTTTATGTTTTATAACCTTACATTTAAACGATTTTTGAAAACAAACAACCAGAAGAAATGTAAAACGTGCAGTAACCGTCAATAGCGTAATTAAGTTTTACTGTAACGTTAAGTTGTACGTTAGCCAGACTCCTTACGAAAATTAACCATGGTTTTACAGCAACAACCATAAACAAAAACCCAGGGTTTTTGTACTTCCATGGTAACCACAAAATAATAATGGCTGTGGTAAACTTACCTAGTTTAAACGTGTTATTTGTAGTAAAACTGGTTAACGTATACAGTGGTAATAAATCCGGTAAAATAAAATACATGGTTACCACCCTTTTACTATAATAAACCATGATTAATTGTAGTATTGACCAGGGGCGCGGGAACAGGGGGTGCTGAGGGCGCTGCAGCACCCCCTGTTTTTTTCTGTGGGCAACTGTAAACTATTGTGAATAAAAAAAATATAGGCTAAATTTGTTATAATAAAGATTAATTTAAACATTTCTATGGTTGCTCCGATGTTTATAACATTTAGTTTACATTGGCTATTTTGCTATCTATTTCTATGTGATCTTTGACATATTTACCATTTGCCCATTAATTTAACAGTTGTAAGAATTAAAGTTATCAAAGTTATTAAACTGATGCAGGGCTATTTGATGCGCGCGTTGCGCACATCCTGCCAAATCACGCACGCAGCACTGCCAATGCTTGCTTTTATGTTTGTGAATGTTATGTTTGTGTTGTGGGATCTGTAGGTTGTGGCTTAAAAGCGGAACATGGAAATATCATGGATGTACTGGAAGAAAAAAAAACTTTTTTTTTTTTTTGTGCTCAGCGATGTGAGTCTTTCCCTTCTCCCAAAACAGCTTATAGCTACCTATTAAAATAGTTCAGTTTTGTATGTAATGGAAAAGTGATTAGACTATGTTTCGTTTTTTTTTTTCTTCATAAAGTTAATTTAGAAAAACCTTGGGAGCATTTTTTGTTCGTTAAATGTTTTTTTTCTTCTTTTAAGCAACGACCAAGCGGCCAGCATCAGAGTTGATCGCCTATGTTTGATTAATTTAGCCTTATCAAATCATCACGACTTGACTAAAATAAAATCGATAGATAGGCCTATAAACAGTTCAAGCATATCACAGTGTTAGTTTAAATGTTTAACCTATATAAATGTGCAATATCCAACAGTTTGTGTGGAGAGTGGAAGCTGAAGCGAGCTTTACAGGACATGGAGGCTCCAGCGTGGTCCCTTTTCACTATACATTTGAAGGGTTTTTAAGCTTGAATGTAGCTTGAATGTAAAACATTGTTATGAATTCATTGTAGCCTATTCCCATTTGTAAAATAGCTAATTGTTGTCTAACACGATCTCATGAAAGTGCGTAGGCTATAGCACGATTTTTTTGTTTCTATTTGGCGTAATATTTATACGCAGAAATCGACCCCCCCCCCATAAAACACCTTCCCGCGCCCCTGGTCAACCCTATTGAGAAAGGGCATCTCAGGAACCGCACTCCAGTGGTTTGACTCTTACCTCTCAGATAGGTCCTTCAAAGTATCTTGGAGAGGTGAGGTATCCAAGTCGCAACATCTAGCTACAGGGGTGCCACAGGGCTCAGTTCTTGGACCACTTCTCTTTTCTGTCTACATGGCTTCACTAGGTTCTGTCATTCAGAAACATGGCTTTTCATATCACTGCTATGCTGATGACACTCAACTCTACCTCTCATTCCATCCTGATGATCTGACGATAGCTGCTCGCATCTCACCATGTCTAGCAGACATTTCTTGCTGGATGAAGGACCATCACCTTCAACTAATCCTAGCTAAGACAGAACTGCTTGTGGTTTCAGAAAACCCATCGTTTCATCACAATTTTACCTTCCAGTTAGGCACATAAACCATAACTCCTTCAAAAACAGCCAGAAACCTTGGAGTTGTGATTGATGATAAGCTGAATTTCACAGACCACATTACTAAAACTGCCCGGTCCTGTAGATTTGCATTATATAATATTAAGAAGATCAGGCCCTTTCTCTCAGAACATGCAACACAGCTCCTTATTCAGGCTCTTGCTCTGTCCAGACTTGACTATTGCAATGCTCTCTTGGCAGGTCTTCCAGCCAGTTCCATCAAACCTCTACAATTAATCCAAAACGCTGCTGCAAGAGTAATCTTTAATGAGCTGAAAAGAACACACGTCACACCTCTGTTCATCAATTTGCACTGGCTACCAATAGCTGCTCGCATTAAACTCAAGGCATTAATGTTTGCCTACAGAACCACCTCTGGCTCTGCACCCCTTTACCTAAATTCATTACTTCAGACTTATATGCCCTCTAGAAGCTTGCGTTCTGCAAGTGAACAACGCATTGTTGTACCATCCCAAAGAGAAACAAAATCCCTTTCACAGGATTTTCATTTTTCATTTACTGTTCCCATCTGGTGGAATGACCTGCCCAACTCAATCCGAGCAGCTGAATCCTTACCCATCTTTAAGAAATGGCTAAAAACACATCTCTTCCATCTTTATTTGACCCTCTAACTCTAGCTCTCTCTATTCTAAATACATTTTATTTAATCTGTCTTCTTTTTATAATTAAAAAAACAAACATTTGACCCTCCATCAATTGCATATTTATTCTCTAACTGCTAGCTTTTCTTGTCAAACTAACACTAAGTTTAATTTTTCTATATTCTATATACTCGTTTTCTTAAAAAAAAAAAAATAACCTTCCTAGCTGGTTAGGCTAACCAGGACTTGTAATAGCACTTGCATGTTGTTGCTCTTTTGTTGGTTTTGATTGCTTCTATAATGTCCTCATTTGTAAGTCGCTTTGGATAAAAGCGTCTGCTAAATGACTAAATAAATAAATACCTCCATCTGTCTGAGAGAAACAGAGTGATTACTTACACTAAAACAGAGCAGCTGTGTCCTGATCATCCAGACAGGTTTGATGTGTCAGCAGCTGTTGTGTAAAGAGGGAGTGTGTGTGTACGCTGTTACTGGGAGGTGGAGTGGATATGGTGTTAATATCAGTGTCATATGAGAGCATCAGAAGGAAGGGACGGGGTAATGAGTGTGTGTTTGGAAATAAATATCAGTCCTGGAGTTTGTCCTGCTCTCTCTCCAGATATTCATTTGGACACAATAAGATAGGGACTGATCTCCTTGTAAAGCCCATCAGCCATAGAATAGGAGTGTATGTGGATCACAGTGCAGGAACGCTGTCCTTCTCTGCCACAATGAGCCTCATCCACACAGAACAGACCACATTTACTCATCCCCTCTATGTTGGGTTAAATGTTTGTTCTGGATCATCAGTGAAACCGTTGATGAATCAGAATAGACTGTAGAGATTCTACCCAATATGATTTGAGCTGCATGATAAATCAGTAACCGTGAGATGTTATTGTCTCTTATTTTATCATCTATTTTCTCTTCATTACATTATTACTGTGCCAATTAAATAACATGTAAAAATAAATCCTCACAAAGACAGTAAGACGCGCGTGTGTGTGTCATGCCGAGTGGCAATGTGTATCTATGCTTTCCTAAACCTTTATCTGTGTTTATTGAAATCAAAATCATTCAGTTTTTATTCTTAAGTCACATCAATCATTTTTGTTATTACTATCAAAAGTATATTTTAACTGAAATTATCAAACACAGGTTTCATTAAAGGGCACCTATTGTGCAAAATTTCTTTGTATGGTTACATATTTTACCTGTCAATACATCTTGTCTCCATGCTGGACTGCCTGGCATCCATATTTAGCTCTCATGTCATAAAATATACCACAACTCCAGTTTTTTCATTTGGGATCTCTCTGTTGCGCTGGCTGAAATAACACTATTTTGGGACTGAAAAGCACATTTCAAAGCTCCTCAGATTATCTAATTTGATGGAGTAATAAAAATGATAATTCTAAAGAAATGTGATGTACACAAGAAAATGTAGCAATCTTGTTTTTAATGTGCATGCTTTTGGCCCCAGTGTTATATGTGCAATTACAAATAAACAGAAATAAACACAAATGACTAAGTATGTGTCCTCTTTCTTTTGAGAAATAACAGTAAATAGCACAATTTCTGCATGATTAAAGAGCAGTCCTGGCCCAAATGAATTATCATTGTTTGTATTGTAAAATATTGTTGCTTGGGTTTTAATGATGTAAGTAAAAAAAACTAAAAAGGCAAACATAATTATCACGTTCGTTTTGCAATTTTGCTAGTTTCCAATGTGAGAAAATGTCTTGTTGGTGAGATGAGGTTGCATGCCGTTGCATGTTGAGGACATTTTGATTAAGCACTGGTCCTACAGTAGAAACTCAGCCTTGGACCAGTAGCACCAAGCCCAAAATCAGGCTATTTGCCCCACCAGCCCGTTGAAAGCACTAGCTCGCACTGGCCCGCCAGTCGAGAAGCACCTATTGGACCTGTGGACCCGGCCTACTCATCCACCCAGTCCAGGTCCAGGCCAAGGAAAGACTTTCTTATTACTCCAGAGTAAAATTTTAATTGTGTGTCGATGCTGATGTCTTGCAGCGCCTTGAAGAGGATGACATCCTTGTCCTCTCGGTTTACCTTCATCACACAGTGAAGGGGCTCCAGGTTGGGCCTCTTAGAACAACATTTAATTCTTCTGCCAACTGTGTCTGTATCTGGGTGGCAGTCGCAGCCAGTCATAGCATCGATGCACAGGTCTCTCTGTCCAGCTTTGAAGAAGAACAGGTACCTGGAGTCGTCATGAAGTCCCTCCATCATGGCCATCCCTTCGGCTGCTCGGAGTACCTTTCCGTGGTAATCGCACACAATGTCGCCTTTAGAAAACGGTTGGGTTGCAACCACTCCTATAATCAAGAAAAATTACATTTTAAGATCAGAAGGGAAACTGAATACACAATACATGCACAGGAAAACTACATGTGCATCTCAATAATTTATAATGTCGTGGAAAAGTTCATTTCAGTAATTCAACTCAAATTGTGAAACTCCTGTATTAAATAAATTCAATGCAGACTGATGTAGTTTAAGTCTTTGGTTCTTTTAATTGTGATGATTTTGGCTCACATTTAACAAAAACCCACCAATTCACGATCTCAACAAATTATATATGGTGACATGCCAATCAGCTAATCAACTCCACAGTCTGTGATGATTTGGGGTGCAATGTCATCTGCTGGTGTTGGTCCATTGTGTTTTTTGAAAACCAACGTCACTGCACCCATTTACCAACACATTTTGGAGCAGCTGGTCAGCAGAAAGAAGCATGATTTCATTTTCCAGCAGGATTTGGCACCTGCCAACACTGCCAAAAGCTGCTTAAATTATGTGCTTGACTGGCCAGCAAACTCACCAGACCTGAACCCATAGAGAATCTTTGGGGTATTGTCAAGAGGAAAATGAGAAACAAGAGACAAAAAAATGCAGATGAGCTGAAGGCCACTGTCAAAGAAACCTGGGCTTCATACCACCTCAGCAGTGCCACAAACTGATCACCTCCATGCCACGCCGAATTGAGCCAGTAATTAAAGCAAAAGGAGCCCCTACCAAGTATTGAGTACATATACAGTAAATGAACATACTTTCCAGAAGGCCAACAATTCACTAAAAAGTAGGGATGCACCGATATGGAAATTTTGGCCGATACCGATAATTCTTTATTTTTGAAAGCCGATAACCGATATGTTGGCCGATAAATCTATATCCAAATTTTTGTATACTTTTTGAGAGCCTGATTTAAAAAAAAAGGTCTCATCATTAAACGCCACATCCCAGACACTTCAACATAAGCAGCCTAGTTTGAACAGTGTATGTTTAAAAAATACATTTTACTCTCCCATTGCCAAATTTCACCATAAAGTCTCACAAATAAAAAAATAATGCAAACAAGTCATTGGACATCATTACATGTGTAAAGAATCAAAATGCATGTGCCATGAATGAATAAAACGGAATAGCCATCTGCATGGACAATAATGAAATTATATTAATTACTAAACCATATTGTTGATGAAAATAAAAGTGGTGGTTATTATTAATAATGCTTCGGTGATTTTGAAAAAGTAACAAATTAATAGGCTACCACTGTTTTAAATAGCAGCTGCATGCGCTGTATGAAGCTGAATGAACACCGGTAAACTGAAGCGCTTGTTATAACGGGTTCATTAGACTACATGAGAATCAGATATTTATAGAACATAAACATAATATTACAACTTATTTATGCACAAAAATGCACAAGCTATTTTGAACTAAGTTATGTGCTAGTAAGATGTGTAACTCGTGGACGCGCACTTGGCTTCCCATAACAAAGCGCTGAAACTCGGCAACTAAACCCAAATAATTCACAACCTTTTATTATAATAATATTCTTGTTAGAATGTTGTATACACGACAGTCCCAATCATAGTTATTAATTGTGCGCTACTGTTTGAGCTGCATGCGCTGAGCTAAAGATGATCACCGGCAAACCGAAGCGCTCTATTAACTTAACCAAACGCATTCATATGAGTTAAAGCAGATATACATATTCAAGCATTTCAAAACCATCATGGTGAACAGCACATATCTGAAGAGTCTCTGAAGGAAATAATGCATTATTTATCGGCCAAATTTTCTTATCGGGCCGATACCGAAAAAATGACACGATATGGCCGATACCGATATATCGTGCATCCCTACTAAAAAATTTTTTTATTGGTCTTATGAAGTATTCTAATTTGTTGAGATAGTGAATTTGTGTTTTTTTTTGTTAAATGTGAGCCAAAATCATCACAATTAAAAGAACCAAAGACTCCAACTTTAGTCTTTGTGCAATAAATTTATTTAATACATGAGTTTCACAATTTGAGTTGAATTACTGAAATAAATGAACTATTCCAAGACATTCTAATTTATTGAGATGCACCTGTGTTCAGTAATAGTTACCCTGGACCACAAAAGCAGTCTTAAGTAGCACTGGTATTTTTGTAGCAATAGCCAATAATATATTGTATGGGTCAAAATGATACATTTTTATTTTATGCCAAAAATCATTAGGATAATAAGTCAAGATCATGTTCTATTAAGTTATTTTTGATTAGTAATATGCATTGTTCAGGACATCATTTGGAGAACTTTAAAGGTGATTTTCTAAATATTTAGATTTTTTGGCACCCTCAGATTACAGATTTTCAAATATCGTCATATCCTAACAAACCATACATAAATGGAAAGGTTATTTATTCAGCTTTCAGATGATGTATACATATCAAAAAAAAAATGACCCTTTTGTGGCCCAGGGTCACATTTTAGTTCTTGGTGCAGCTAACGGTGGCTGAAATGTATATTTAAGTGATGGTATTTTCTCACTTTACAAGGAAAATTAAAAGGTTTCTTACCTAGACCCTCCTCAGCACCAAAGTCCTTGATGGCCAGGCCTGTCCAGGCCTGCTCAGACACACTTTTTATTACAACCTCATCTGCCTCAATGGTGCCTGTGGGCGCTGGTTTCCACAGCTGTTCGATTTCTTCTGGCTTTGGACAGTTGGCCTTCCAACCTTCCTGCGCAATCAGCCTTGCCACCTTTGAGGCAGATGGCTTGCGGTGTGTGAAGTGTGCTGAAAGAAAGAATTAAATAAGTACTCGTGCAATTCACAATTAATTAAATGGCCTATTTTGTGTCAAGTTGAATGAGTGTCAGTGCTGTATTAATGCATTGAAGACTCACACAGCAGATATTCCTCTCTCCGGGTATACTGGGTAGTTCTCCACTTGTCGTAAAAGACACGGTCTTCAGGAAACCCTGATTCGATCCGCCGTTTTTTGGTCGGTGGCTTGCCCTCCAGCGAAACCGGAAATCTGTCCAGAAAGGCAGAGAAGTCTTTCCATGAAGCATGTGTGCCGGTTCCAGCAGTACTCAGTTCAGCCAAAGAGGTGTCATCATCCGAAGAAGTGCTGTGTAAGTGAAGAATTTTTTTTTTTAAATAGGGCTGCTCGATTATGGCAAAAATCATAATACGGATTATTTTAGTCAATATTGTAATCACAATTATTAGTGGGTCATAGGACCAAAACTTTATACGAGTTATTAATTTAAAGATAGCAATACATACATCTTCTGTAAATAAGGTTGCTATGTCATCTACATTTTAGATACCAGCTAAATTTCACAATTTCAATACCACAGCAGAATACTAAACTAATAAGTAAAAAAGTCCTCAAATTATTGAAAAATGCTTTAAGTTTAATGAAAGTCAAGTATTTAGCTAACAGCCTACAGAATTTGAATAATCAAATGTAAAATAAAACGGCATAGTCTTCACAGTAAGAATTAAATTAAAGCTACAAAACATCTTCGGTATTTTGTTGTTTGATTAATATAGACAGCAGAAGGAATATTACCCATTGCCGCGTTAAGAGTTGCACGTACTATCATTCCCAAATGTTTACGTTCACTTAAGGCATAACTGACTGATAATCGTTGGAAGCCAAAATTTAAACTGTATTTCGATTAATTACACAATCCTAGTTTAAAATATAATAAAAATGAGTACAACTTGCTAATCAGCTGTTCAAGTTGTTGGTGATGTATTATGCTTGTTGGATGAAGAGACCTACCCCTTTAAGGAGTCCAGCAGCATAGCTGCATCCACAATATCCTGAGGCTGTGGCTTTCTGTTCGCATCAGCGCTATGGCCCAGGTAATGATTCACGGCCTCACGTGTGTCCGCTGGGAGCTTTTGTGCAGCAGTCTCAACAGCCATCCGTACATCCTGACTCCTGAAAGGGGCCAGCTTATACCTGCAGAAAGAAAACGTGACATGAAATGTTAACTGTGATATAATTGTGACTGACAAGACATAATAAAGTGTATCCATTTACACACATGGATCTGTATAGGTACGTACATTCCATGGAGGCGAGTCATGTCTTGTGAGACACTGCACACTGCCTCACCGGACATCGAAGTAAAAAAACTTTGGCAGACTTTTTTGATCCCAATGTTCTTAGGCCTGATCTTCTTGTAGTACAGCTGAAAGCACTATGGCAAAAGACCAAAGAGTTATTGAATGTAAAACACTGGTGGGTATGCAGTATACTCTTTGAATCATACTAAAACTTACAGTTTCCTCATCTTGTGTCAAGGCGATTTGCATGCTTGGAGATTGCTCCTTCCAAACGCCAATCACCACCCTGCCACCTTGTGAAATCCTCTCCACCCAGTCAACATCCTGCAACATTGACTATGTTTACATGTGCATGAATAATGCGGACTTAATCGCATTATGACCTGTACATTTCAAGAGCAAAGCTCTTCACTCCTATTTACATGCAACTTCCATTATTCGCTAAGAACTGTGCCCCCCTCTGACATTTTCTTTGTGACGGGCCTAAAATTTCCGTCCATCAATTTCGTCCAGACAACGTTAACTATTTCCTCAGCTCCCCAGAAATGCAATGCTTTCATCCCTGCCATTGTTTCTAATTTGCGTATTACTGCAGGTGTGCGTCTCGTCTAGGGGTGTGCGATATTTAAAAAATGATTTATTTTATTTTAATTTTTTTCAATAATGATAACTTTATGATTTTTGCAGTGTGTGTTATTGTGCTGATATGGAACTGCCATGAACAGCTGCAGTTTTTGATATTCTACATATTCTGTGTGGTCCATTCACATCAGTGATTAATTAATCTTTCCGTTTAAATTGATTTTTACCTTTAATAAAGCATATTTTTTTCTATAAATGTACATCTTTAGAGTCAAATTATTACAATGAATCAGTCAATTACGATAATACACATTTATGCTGTTACCAAACAAATTAAACCAGTGATGTAACCGCTTGGGAAAAAAAATTGTTGGCGAAATGTAGCAAAAACAGGCAATATGGTGCCTAAAACTTAAGTCTCTTAATATTAACTTATTGATTTTATACAACAGTTCAATAAACAATATTACATTTATAAGCATGCTTATTTTTTTTTAAACGACACACTTTGTGTAATTTTAACTATATGAAATGTAAATATAAATATTACAGCATATCATGAATTCAAACTAGAAACAGATGAACTTACGGTCAAGCCTTCCACAGCTCCTGGACGCTGCATGTGACGGAAGATCAAGAGCGCCTCGCAATAATAGCGGTACGACGTCTTTTCTGTATTGGAGACCTCTTTCCCCGTAAGCAGATTCTCATGGATCCTTAGGAAGTCTGGCTTTGCCACTCTTAAAATCTTCTGGCAATCTTTAATGCAGAGAGTGCCATAGAGTCTATGTTTGGATTAAACGTAGCAAACAAGGCAGATTATTAAAGAAGATGCGAGGAAACAACAAAAAATTAGTAAAAAATGCAAAACAAACATAAAAACCCATTAACCTCAAATCATGTGTCTTGAATAGAGTCTTCTGCAGAGTCTTCAGCATGTTAGTGTAACTCTGGCAGTTTGTCCGCAGCTGAGGGTCTTTTTTTTTTAAATCCAGCCTTAGCGTCAAGTACTCCAAGAACCTTTTCATGCTCTTAATGTAATAGAGGGTGGCGGCTGGACACATGTCTGTGCGCTTTAGTGCCGTCAGAAAGTCCCGGGTCTCTCTGCTTTTTGTCAGGAAGTCCAGAGACGGCTCACTCCCCGTGGGCTGCAAGTACCGAAGGAAACGCGACACGTTGTCAACCTTTGAAGAAATGTCAGCATTAAGATCATGAAAGCGAGAAGAACTACGGCTAGTTTGTTTGTGTTTAACATCATTTCAGCTTCTGTGGCTATTTTCATGGTGAGAAAACCATATGACCCTGGAGCAGTCATAAATACAGTCATAAGTAGCACATGTATTTTTTAGCAATAGCCTTCCATTGGACAACTTTAAAGTCAATTTTCTTAATATTTTGATTGTTGCACCCTCAGATTCCAGATCTCAGCCAAATATAGTCCTACCCTAACAAAACCATACATCGATGGAAAGCTTATTTATTCAGCTTTCAATGACTGGTTTTGTGGTGTAGGGTCACATATTCGTTTTTTTCCCCTGCTATATACTGAATTTGGCTTAAATCTCTTCAAAAAGAGTTAACTGAAAAAAAAGTAAAAACCAGCACAACCTAATAACACATGCTTTAGAGATAAAGTGGTTTGACAGAGAGAACAAGTTTAAGGATCTTCTCCTAGTGTTAAAAACGAGTGTCATCCTGAAATGACCTATTCCACAGCAGGTATAAACAATCTGGTCTCATCGTTTTGGGAAACTGCTGAGGATAAAAGTGAAAATAGATATTACCTCCTGTTGCCAGTTGGGGACCTTCCTTGACACATTCAGGTACTTTTTAAAGCTCACCAGGAGCTTGGACCGAGCAGGGAACGTGTCATGCAGACCTGCCTCTTTCATCTTTATCCTCACAGAAGCAGACATGATTTGAGGATCTCCGGAGGATTCGGCGGTTGTGGCAGCATCAGCAGTGGCCGAGTCACCTTCAGTGTCCAAGACCATGTCGGACTTCTCTGGCTGGTTCATGATGAAGAAACCACGCTGAAGAAGCTCCTTGACCATGGTGATCCGAGAGTGTCTGTCAGGCAGAAGCTCACGGAGCTGCTCATAATCCCAGGTCCTGTTCTTCCGGATCCACTCTCTGCTGGCAGCCTTGGCTTTCTTCACCTGCTCCGCTCTTTCATCTGGTGTGCTTTTTTTCATGCACACCCTGGCCAGGTGAACAGGGAGGTTCTGCTGTGGCTTGTAGCACAGCAAACAGTGCACAATTGTGCGTACAGGGGAAACCTTTGCGTACCTTTGAGAAAAAATAAATTACAATGTTATGAAATGTTACTTAAAGAAACTAAATAGGCAGCAGCAGAACATGGCCTATAGCATTTCTACCTGGAAAGTGCACAGACTAGGGTCAGGTAGTAAATCCCCACACTAGGCGCGGTTCCATTTCCATTCAAATGCGTGGCCGCTCTCAAGTATAAAGGGCTTTGCCTGCCATTAATGCTTAGACAATGTACATTACACACATATGCGGCGCAGTGTGGCTCTGATACGTTTTTAATCAAAATATCTATAAAAAAAATCAAATTAAGATGCATTTACTAGATACGCAAAATGACAAAGTAAAGAATTAAGTGAATTTTGCTTAAAACTAACATTATCATCAACATTATGTGGGGGTTGGTTATGCTCGTAAAACAAGATTATTTTTCTTACCCCACTGCCAGATAATTGTACTTATTTTATGCCAAATTCAACATAAAAACATCAAACTTGTGTTGACTGCTAAGATAATTGTTAGATGTAACTTATGTAACGTTACCAAGTTTAGCACATGTACTAATTCAAATGCAACAACCACTTACCTTAACCGCTTATTCTTAAATAACTGTGAAAACTCTGTCTTTAAGTAACACAAGCCTCACCTCTTCTGATCTTGTTCAATCATTGTCGCAGCAGTCACAGCATCTGATGCACGAGAAGGCTTTATTTCTCGATGGTAGAGCACACAGAGCGGTCGTCTTCTACTTCTTTGTTTGTATTATAGCAGTCAGCTTGTAGGTGCACTAACACCCTCTTCTGCTCCGGAGTGTGTCTCGGTTCACAGGTTTAACGCTTTGTGTGAGAGAACAGAGCAGAGATTTATCTGCTAGTGTGGGCGGGGCTCTCCTGCTGAAGCTTAGCCAATAAGAAGCACCAAAGGCGTGGCCACAGAAGTCTTGCTATTTTTACTATTATTCAACTGTGCATATGTGTTTTTCTTTTTTGTGGAAATAATACATTCAAACACCTGTTGGAAGATTACAAGAGAGAGAGAAAGAGAAATTAATGCTTTTTTTCACCAAGGATGCCTTAAATTAAGTACATTTAATATGTTATACGATTTCTGTTTAATAAAGTTTTCAACTATAATAATCAGAAATGTTACTTTCTTGAGCAGCAAATCAGCAAATTTGAATGATTTCTGAAGGATCATGTGACACTGATGCTGAAAATTAACAAGAATAAATTACATTTTCACATATTCAGAGAGAAAACAGTTGTTGAAATTGTAATAAGGTTTTGCAATATTACCGTGTTTTGATAAAATAAATGCAGCCTTGGTGAGCAGAAGAGATGTCTTTAAAACATAATTAAATTAAATCTTACTGAATGACAAATGACAACAACTTGGTAATGAAATGCACACATTATTTTTTATACTCAGTTTATTTTATATAGTTTACTTGTTGGGTTACACTTTATTTTAATGTGAAATAGTTACTACATGTATTTACTACAGTAATAGCAATAAATTATAATTACCAGTTATAATATGTTAGAATTATTCTTTACCAGTATTTATTTTAGTCTTAATCTTAATTCATCTTAAATTAAAGTGTAACCAACTGTTGTACTAAATACTTCATCTCAAGGCTTTTCATGTAAGTTATATGTCCATACTTTAGTTTGACTGAAGTGATTTTAGGTTATTTTGTCCCAGTACTGATTTTAAATGACAACGCCTGTCTTTTGGGAGTTTGCTTGTTGAAATGTATGGCGTCCATTAACACAATACAATGAGCCGTTACCGCAGATCACTGTCGTTCACAGAGTAGTTTTGATTGCTGTAAATGATCTTTTCATGATGCTCTGCTGCTACAGAACAAAGGCACAGCGTGTAGTTAAACAAACAAACCATCATTTTAAGTTTATTGTTTTAATGTATTTTTTTCTTTCCCTAGGTCAGAAGAGTATAATTTAAAGCTAGAGTTTTATTGTATATATTTTTAGTTGCAGACATTCACATTTTGACACTCTTTAACTCTCTTTTTCTTTTTTACTCTTAACTGTTTTTAACTTATTTCTTTATTTTTATTTTTTTTACAAAACATGACATTTATGGGATTTGTGTTAGATTCGCTCATTTAATTAAAATGAAATTGCAGCTTAAATGTTTCTGTGAATACTTTGTTCATCACAGGGCTTTTTATGTTTTAACGAAATTATATCAATGTACTATATTAATCTGTATTATTAGTCTGTGTTTACGTTTTATAAAAGTTAAGTGTAGTTTTTAAGTTATTTTGGGTGTTTTGTTTGTTTATCCTCACCCAAGTGAAAAAAACATCAAATTAAATGTATTAAAATATACTTGATATTCAAGTAGTTTGTTTATAGTGCATTTAACATTTAAAGTGCATTCAAAATGTCATGAATTAATTGTGTAATTTTAATTTGTAATTTATTTTTTTACTTTGGTAACAAACATATGCTTAGTTAAGCTTTAAAAACACATTCTAAAACACAAGCGTACTTTAAGTGAAATGTTAGTGTATTTACTGAAAACATTTATTTTACTCTTACTTAAAGACCCGGTTTCATAGACGGGGCTTAGACTAAGCCAGGATTGGGCCATAGTTCAACTAAGTCATTTTTACAAACGTGCCTTAAAAAAAATTAATGGTGTGCATCTTGAGACAAAACAAATGTACTGATATATTTTACGATCAGTCAGTGCAA
Source organism: Oxygymnocypris stewartii (assembly GCA_003573665.1). Taxonomy (NCBI): domain Eukaryota; kingdom Metazoa; phylum Chordata; class Actinopteri; order Cypriniformes; family Cyprinidae; genus Oxygymnocypris; species Oxygymnocypris stewartii. Next base: position 866,155 of record QVTF01013893.1, on the reverse strand, counting down.
GTTTCTTTCAGCTGAAACAGCTCAGACTTACATTTTAGTCTAGGTCTAGGCTTAAGCCTTGTCTGTGTAAGAACAGCAAACTGATTCAGTTTTTAATGGGTTTAAAGTAGGCCTACTGCAGTTGTAATACACACAGGTTGCTTTATTGGTTCAAATAACAATATCAGTGTCTTTATGAGTGTTGTAGAGTGATGACAGACAAGAGGATAAAAACATATGCTCATGTCGAGCTTGATGAGGATTTAGTGAAAGCTTTGAAATGACAAAACAAAACATTTAGAAAAGTGAATATTAACATGAGACAATCTAAACATAAAAGCAAAAAATAACATGTTTTATTTGACGATGCTTGCACTTTTTAAATATGTCACTGAATACTGAAAAAATACAGTATAACAGTGTACTTGATGATGCATTTCTAATGAGCTGAAAGTCTATTCAAATGTTGTTGAAGCACATAAAATGAAGCTTCAAATATAGTCTAACTATAGTTCAAGAAGTATAACAGTATATCTTACATTTACGCATTTAGCAGACACTTTTATCCAAAGCGACTTACAATTGCATTCAGGTTATACATTTTTTATTAGTACATGTGTTCCCTGGGAATCGAACCCACAACCTTTCGCTCAGCTGACGCAATGTTCTACCACTGAGCCACACAGGAACATTGTGTGGCATCTTAAATGTGTTTAAAGAAATACACTTAAATTGCACTGAATGTACTTGAAAAGGGTCCAATTAAACACAATATATAAAAATATATAGCAAATACTTTTTTTGTTGCTTTAAATGTAAAGATTATGTCATGATAATATTCATTTTACAGAATGTTTTATTTTGTTAAATAGTTTTTATTGACTGTTTATCGCAAATATTTGCCAATAGTTCAATTTCATGTATTCTTTGTCTACTTTAGTTTGACTAAGTAGTTTTGGCTTATTTTGAGGGGTTATAGTTTGTCATAGAACTGATTTGAAATTACAAAAAAAAAAATTGTGTGAGCTTGCAGTGTACTTAACACCATTAACACAATACAATGAGCCGATACAGCAGTTGTTTACAAATTAGTTCTGATTACTGTAAATTATCATTTCCTGTTGTGTTAATGAGGATGGAGATGCTCTGCTGTTACAGAGCAAACCCTCTGTTATTGGATTATATCAAGTTGTTTCAGACAATTCATCACACTCTAAAAAATGCTAGGTGAAAAATAACAATTTTTGCACACATGCACATTTTAGAGTGGCCTTTTATTAAGGCACACCTGTGCAATAATCATGCTGTCTAATCAGCACCTGTGAGGTGGATGGATTATGGCGGCAAAGGAGAAGTGCTCACTAACACAGATTTAGACAGACCAGTGCGAACCTACCAGTCTATACCTTTCAACCAGAGAGCAAGGATGGGCCAATTCGCACGTTGCACCGAGACTTGCTACTGGAAAACGTACCGGAGGAGCCAGTAAAACCAAAGACACATTGGAGGCCTAGAACTCGAGCAAACCCTGGTACAGAAGATCCCGAAAGTATAACTGAGGATTCTGAATCGGAAAATGATTGCATGGATTATTACACACCCAGGTACTTGCCAAGTGTTGAAAATATAATTTTCTCCAATTCTAGACTTCAGAAGCAGTCAAGTGGTGGAGTGATGGCAGAAGTTTCTCCTGAAACGAGAACGTGATTAATACAGACCCTAAGCAACCTACTCCAGTGAAGTCACAGGTGAACTTACCTGACGCTGAGAAGGGAAGTCCGCTGGAGTAGCCTGAGAGAGAGGATGCATGGGCTATGGATCTTTTTAGGAGTGGATATGTTGAGTGATTTACCTTTGGGAGAAGACCCAGGACTAGTGGAGCAGAGAGAGGAATCGGATGAACCAGCATCTAAGATCTCCAGAGCGGATGATAGGACTAATGTCCTGCCGCAAGACAAAGTTGTTGATCAGAGAAACCCTCAGAGTGACCAGGTTGGAGAAGGTGTCCTGGGGTGTTCTCAAAGGCGCCATGAGACACCAAAAAGGCTACAGTACCCTCAATTAGGTAATCCTCTTTCCTTGGTCATACAGTCCTTATTGTAGGGACTCAGTACAGCGTTCGTTGCATCACTGGAGGATTCTGACTGCCTTGGGGAAGCCTCTCCGGAAATTAAAACTGGATGTCCCTCTACTGTGATTTCGCAGCCTGGAAGATGCAGTGGGACCTGCATATCTTCAAGGTGGGGAGAATGTAACCCGGATAAGCTTGGCTACTAGTGAAAATAAAATGAAAGAAGGAAAAGAAACCTGTAATATATGCAAGTTAATGAAGAATCGGAGAGAAATCACTGATTAAATTTAGCGATGGGCTCTTTAAGAGCTAGTAGCAGCAGTGAGTCAAGCCCCGACTATCTGCTACCTGTTGAGCGCAGTGTTGCCAACTTAGCGACTTTGTCGCTAGATTTAACGACTTTTCAGACCCCTTTAGCGACTTTTTTTTTTTTAAGCGCCTAGCGACAAATCTTGCGACTTTTGGAAAAACCTTAGCAACTTTTCAAATGTCGCCAGTACTGTCCTGCGAGCACGAGATCTTGAATTACACCTCTCCCTGTGTCTGTTCTGATCAGTGAGCGCTGGCTCCGGCTGAGAGGAGCAGCACATTCCAGTGACCACACGGCAGCTGACATAGATGTGAATGAGCTGCGCATGTGCACACGGTGTTGCCACGGACCAATCACTTGCCTGCTTCTCCTTTGTTTGAAATAAAACTATTCGTTTACTGGGCTACGTCTGAGAGATTGTACGTGATTGTACTTACTCATACACAACAATAAACTTAATTAAACTTATTAAACTCATATACACATATAAAAATCATATATACATATAACTTTAAATACCACTTTATTAAAGATATACACAAATATAAAATACAAATAATAAAATATAAAATATAAATACATAATACAAATATAAAAAACCTATACATAATACAAATATATATACAAATACACAAAGCTAGAATATTACACACGTTTAAAATAGCTAAAATGTCACACTCTAAAATATATAATAGAACGTGATTACGTCATGAATATGCAAATTTACGCATGACGTGATCTAGCGACATTTAGCAACTTTTCGAGCAGACTTTAGCTAATTCCATTGAATAATTCCATTTTTCCATTGAAAATAGTTGGCAACATTGGTTGAGCGCATGGAAGCTCTCGATTTTGATAGAGAGAGAGGGGGAGCGAATGAGACAAGACAGCTACATGGAGGGATCTTCAAAAGCCTCTCCATTGGCGCTTTTCCACTGCATGGTACGGTTCGGCACGGCTCGGTACGGTACGGCTCAGTTCGGGTCGGTTTGCATTTCCACCGCAGTTTAGTACCGCTATAGAGTGGGCGGGATTATTCACGCGTCGTTATAATTGCGCCGCCTCTACTGCCGTGACAACATCGTAAACGCGCCACAAACAAACTCACAACAAAGAAAGGAGATGGAATGGTGTTCTTCATTCTCGGCATGTGGATGTTTTTAACAGCAATGGAGAGGTCTATGAGAATGCTTGTGATTTACCCCAGCAGCAGAGACTGTGGTGGCAGTGCTACAGGCTGTAGAGGAGGAGGGCAGGTGTGTTGCGTTACTTGATTAGTTAACTATTCATGTAGCGTGTTCTGTGATTTATCAATAAGCTTTTGAATATTTCAAAATGTACAATGTATCCCTTGTTTTTTTATTTATGTGATGGTTTTTATAATCGTGGCATTTTAATCATTTGTCTTTTTCAAGAGGTTCATTACGTGCTCATACAATAATACATTTTTAATATAGTCTGGAGGTACACTTATTCGATCAGAATGTTTTTAATTGAAGCAAAACACACATACAAAGGTAAAAATATAAACAGAAGACATACTCTGAAAATATAGCAAGTTCAAAAGTATATACATAAGGCTTTTTCCTTCGGCGTCGCGCCATCAAGCTCTCACTGGATCTGCTCCTCGGCTATCAACGAGATGAACGTCTGTACTTCCTCAACAGACAACAAAACAGACATTTGTTGATACAAAAAGGTGCGTTTGTTCAAACAAAAGTTGCGTCCGATCCGTCGCTGGCTGTGCTGATTTAAATCTAGCGGGTCTATGGGTCTCATGTCGCAAGTTCAGTGATGCAGTAATGACGATTCTTTCCGGCCAATCAGTGATCAGTAGAGTTTTCACGTCACGTTTTGGTAACGGTACGGATCGCTTGGAACCTCGGCCGAGGTGGTACTAAAAAAGTACCAGGTACAGTACCCAGTGGAAAACCCCCCAAAAGTGAACCGTACTGAACCGTCCTGTGCCGTACCATGCAGTGGAAAAACGCCACATGTAAGTGATCAATTTAGAGAAAAGTGATAGGACAAATAGGATTTCTGATCTGAAGCTATGATATGAAGGAGCTGTTGCTGGAGTAAGAAGTGAATGAGGCGGAGACTTGTGAAACTGATCGATGTAGACTCACGGAACATCAAAGTGCCACAAATGAACTTCCTTGTTTGAAAATATATAAATTCCTTACCTTGGTGAGTTATAATTCAAACATTAACTTGATATTTATGCAAGGAAAGTGACACAAATTTGATAGAAAATCGATACGAGGTGTTTATATAGACCGTGAAAGCCGAAGTGGATAGCACATGGGCTAAAGCTAACGCACATGTGAAAATGCTAATGAGCTAATGAATTATAGTAAAGTATGGTATTTAAGTGTCCATGTGTTCAATAAGTGTTAAAGTGTGTTATTTGAATAAGTAATAAGTAATATGTGTTATTTGAAGTGCATACACGTGATTTAAGGAATAAATAATTTAAATTGAAGATTAAGGGTGAATCCCAATTCTCTGTCTTACCCTTACCCCTTCCCCTTAGTTTGGCCTGGGTAGATAGCCCTTAAAACCAAGAAATTTTGCGAGCTTACTTGAAACCAAGGGGTACCCAGAACACACTGCGGCCAGATCATCCAGAGAGTATTTTCGGCTTAAATAATTTATTTAAAATGACGACAGTATTGTTTTGTGCTCTACACAGTCCTGTAACTTACATATATATTTGCAACCATGCCCTTAATTGAAACGTTTTTACAAATCGCTATTTTTCCACACTAACATTACATTGCTGATTTGCACAACAGTCCCGCATTTCTCTGATTAGAGAAAACATCACTAAAACCCACGCAATCGACAAACACACACTTTTAGACGGAGAGTTTGCAATCAACACTTGTCTCCTCGGGTGACGTAGCAGCCAGCTAGCGACGATGTATGATGACGTAACAGTAACCAAGTGGTGTCTCGTTTCATAGGGGTATGTTTTCACCCCTAGCGCTTACCACTCGGTTTCGAGGGACAAGGGCTAGGGGTAAGACGAAGGGCAAGGGGTAAGACAGAGAAATGGGATTCACCCTAATTATTGTTCTGCCTTGTGTTTCTACAAGGCTGGGTTTTTCTGTGAGATTCAAGCTTTTCTGTGACAAGTTTCCTGATTCATGCTGGATGCACGAGGTGAAATTTGTATATGGCGAGCCACCCACGGAACCGTTTTCTGTTAACTGTTTTGAGCCATCAAACTGGTAGGAGGATTCTTTCTTTTACTTTTGGACAAATGGACATGGACTCATTGAAATCATCTTTTTCTATTTTTCCCTTTTGATTTCTCAACAAAAGACACTAACTGTGACTCTAAACTATTCTAAACGAACCAATAGTTCTCTGAACTTATCAAATTAAATTCATGAACTCAGGTTAACTGAATTCATTTGTCAAATCTTGAGCCTCTGATTTACATTGGACAGATAATTGAGTTTTGAGGAGAAAGTGATTCATTTGCAACTGAAAGTGTAAATTCAGAACTTTATTCTGTATATTGAAACAAGGTGATTGTCTATTTGATCACATTTTTGAGGTATTTAAGTTATTGAGCACTATTTTGTGTAAAATCATTGTCTATTGTTTTCTTTAATGTTGGTGTCTTACAAGCAATCTGACACAGTGTTGAAATTTTGCTAGAGTTTTATTTTATTCTTTTATTATTCATAAGTGTATGAGAATCTGTTTTCAATTGAGTCGAAAGTGTTCAAAACTGCTGTCCAAAACGGTGTCCACATACCTGTAAAAAACCCAGAGTGTGGATATTATCATCTATTATACTTTGTTTACCTATGTGACATACACATTTTGAGCAAAAAAGCTAGAGTACATTTTTCCTAATACAAAATCAAACTGAATCAGAAAGCATGACTTTGTGTTGATTGTTCACTCCCCTGCTGTGCTGTCTTCCTCTCTCTAGTAGTCACACCTTTCTTCTGATCAATTGGCCCATACTGAACGTTCCACTAGTGTGACACGCTAAACGCATACCCCGCTACAGAAGGAACGGCCTGTGTAGAGGGAGAATTAAGACATGAAAGTAAGCATCTTTCAGGTCGACTGCTGCAAACCAATCCTGGGGCTGGATGCATCTGATGATGCACTTTTACATTAACATTTTGAATGGAAGCTTGTGCAGGGCCCGATTCAAGACTTGCAGATCCAGGTTTGGCCGGAGGCCAAACTTTCTTGGGTACGATGAAGTGAGGGCTGTAAAATCCATGCTTCATCTCGGCTGGAGGGACCGGCTCGATTGCATCCTTTGCCAGGAGGACAGCAATCTCCTCGTGCAAGACAGGTGTGTTTGATCTGACTTTGTGTACTGATTTTAGTTGTTTATAATAAAAAAAATGTACACACATGGATGACAGTACTTTTTTCAGTAGAAAGAGCTCATTAGCCTGTTGCCTAGCACCAGGACGCCATCGCACTGAACCCTGTTTGTTTGCACATGTCATTGTTTACAAATAGATTAAATGGAACGGGACAAAATTAATCTTGACAAACTATATATCATTCTGAAGGTCTAAGCCTCAAGCATCGACAATACATTGCTGTTGTTCGATGGAAAGCTTACAAGGAATGTATTTGCTAAATTTGTGTAAGCAGTAACATTAAAACATTCATAATACAAAAGCAGTACATACCAGCTCTGTGTAATATTGAGTCACAAACGCATCCACTGCTGTAAATCTCAGTTTAGTTCAAAACGTAAGGATCCATGGAACAACATCCCATAGAGCACTTTAGTCCAACGAAGCAACAACGTTGTTATATGGACGAATGTTCCTTTTGTAGCAGAGTGAGGTATAGCCCCAGTATGATTGGCTGAAGTGAACAAATCAGTGTGTAGTTCATTATGATTGGTTAGTTGTGCAAGTTTCACGAGCCTGTTAGTGCCTGTGTTGTGACTATAAAAGAGGCAAGTGTTTGGCTGCTTGGGATGCATCATCCTTGGTACCGCCCCTTTGTGACATGTGGCACATTGAATGAGCGCTAGCAGTTGGGTTATCCTCCTGTCTGTCATGCGTGCTGGCTGTTGGCCAGTTCTCAGATTAGTCCCTGTTTTAAAAGTGCCTTTTTCCTATTAAATGGTCAGGCTTACTACATTGTGACTGACTGCACTGCTGCTCTGTTTTGTCTTTTGTTAGTTTCACCAGTTTTTTCTGGAACTCACCTGGGTCAATGACTGAACAAAGGTTCAGTCATTTGTTAAATAACTTTATTTTAATGAGCAAAGAACAGATAAATGTGAACTATTTAATGACAGTGTCAAGGTTTTTTTATTTATTTATTCATTTAGCAGACGCTTTTATCCAAAGTGACTTACAAAAAGGAATATTAAGGAACAAATAATTGAGGAATACAATAAGCAATACATTATAAAGAGGCAAACAGACACAGGAAGTGCTTGTAATACAAATTTCTAGGCATTGTTCAGAGCTAATTCTAGCCAGACAGTGAGAGGTTAAGGGAAAGAGAGCAAAGGTAAAGAAAGAGAGTGAAGGAATTTATTTTATTATTTTTTATTTTGTTGTTGTTGTTGTTGTTTTTAAGAGAGAGACAAGTGATGACGGAAGAGATTAGTTTTTGGGTGTAATTTTTTCCCAATGCAGGAAAACATCACAACTGCATATAGGCTTGCCGTTGTTAAGTTATGTGGAAATGTAAGAACTGCTTCTGTTCTTACAACCGTATCTTAGATAATGGAGATTTTTTATCACACTCAAAAATATGACAGACTTAAGAAAAGATACAACAGTGCTGTATACTTGAAAGATGGTACGTTATGTTTTATTAATGACTTATTTATTTTTAAACGTGTGCATTAAAGCCCTGCATATTTTGCATGTACCAAACATTGCTGTACTTTAGTTAAGGTACTTCTTAAATCTAGCATGATGAGATATGATAAGAATGAAATGTGTTTTTGTTGAAACAGCTGACAATTTGTACATTACACCTTTGCTAAATCCATATGAACGGGACTAAAAAAGCAGTCATTAGTAATATTGACCAGTTTTGTATTGCCAGTGATGACTTGTTCCTTTTCCTGTTTGGCTTGATGTGTTGTAATGAGATTTAAAATTGTGTATGCTGGTATAGTTTATTCTAGAAACCAGTACGAATCAAGTCTGTTACAATACTGTTACATCGTGGAAGATTGGCCAATAAAATCAGTAAAATATATTTGTTTCTGTGTGGGTTATTATCGCTTTGTACAAAGCAGATCAGCTTCAGTACATGCATATTTAACTTACTCCATAAGCTATTCTACCCCAAAGCTTGTTACTACAGTATATGAACTTGAACAGGTACGTTTATTAGACAGTATGTAATATAATGTGAAAAAAATGAATAGGCCACTAAGTTTAATTCTCTCCTCTGTCCCCCTTCACCACCTCCCACCACGTCTATAACAGCTAATAACTTTGCAACTTTTTTACAAACAAAACTAAAACAATCAGCAGTCAGTTTTCACCTCCACTCACACAGGACCCCCAACCAACTAGATCCACTGCTCAAACTCCCATCTTCTCCTTCTGTCCCCTCACTGAGGCGGAAGTATCCAAACTTCACCTCTCCAGCCATCCTACAACATGTCCCCTAGACCCTATCCCCTCACACCTTCTCCAAGCAATCTCTCCCGCACTCCTACCAGCACTCACACACATTATCAACACATCTCTCCTCACAGGCATCTTCCCCACTGCATTCAAGCAGGCTCGGGTAACCCCACTGCTCAAAAAACCTACATTAAACACTTCTCTTTTAGAAAACTACAGACTTGTCTCTCTCCTTCCATTCATTGCCAAAACACTCGAACGAGTTGTCTTTAACCAGGTCTCATTGTTTCTTTCACAGAACAACAAACTGGACACTAAACAGTCAGGTTTCAGGAGTGGCCATTCAACTGAGACTGCGCTACTCTCGGTCACTGAAGCCCTGCGAATTGCAAAAGCCAATTCCAAATCATCAGTCCTCATTCTGCTGGATCTGTCTGCCGCTTTTGACACTGTCAATCATCAGATCCTCCTGTCCACCCTCTCATCACTGGATATCACTGGGATTCCACTTCGCTGGTTTGAATCCTATCTCACTGGTCGGTCTTTCAGGGTGGCCTGGGGAGGGGAGGTATCCAAAGCACATAAATTGGTCACTGGGGTTCCCCAGGGATCGGTTCTTAAACCCCTCCACTTGTCGACATACACTACATCACTGGCTCCCATCATACAGGAACATGGCTTTTCCTCCCATTTCTATGCTGATGACACACAGCTCTATCTCTCATTTCGACCAGATGATCCAACGGTAGCTTCACGGATCTCAGGCTGCCTGGCGGACATCTCGGCATGGATGAAAGAAAACCATCTACAGCTCAACCTGGCAAATACTGAGCTTCTTGTCTTCCCTGCAACTCCAACTCTACAGCATGATTTCACCATTCAGTTAGGTTCATCAACAATTACCCCATCAGCTTCGGTCAGAAATCTTCGTGTAATCTTCGATGACCAGCTGACCTTCAAAGAGCACATTGCAAAGACTGTTCGATCTTGCAGGTTTGCACTACACAACATCAGAAAGATCAGGCCCTTTCTGACAGAGCATGCAGCACAACTTATTGTCCAGGCCCTTGTCATTTCTAGACTGGACTACTGCAATGCTCTTCTAGCTGGACTTCCATCAAACACAATCAAACCTCTACAAATGATTCAGAATGCAGCGGCACGACTGGTCTTCAACGAGCCCAAAAGAGCCCATGTTACACCTCTCTTTGTCTCCTTGCACTGGCTACCAGTTGCAGCTCGCATCCAGTTCAAGACACTGATGCTTGTATATAGAACAACCACAGGCTCAGCACCCTCCTACTTCCACTCACTATTACGAATTTAAATTACGAAGTCTGAGATCTGCTAGTGAGCGACGCCTCGTGGTACCATCACAGATAGGCTCAAAATCACTCTCCAGAACATTCTCTTTCACCATTCCTGGCCGGTGGAATGATCTTCCCATCCCCATCCGGAATGCTGGATCCCTGTCAATTTTCAAGCAACAACTGAAAACTCATCTCTTTCAACTCTACTTGACTACATGAAAAAAAAGACATTCTTTCACTTTTTCAAAATCTTAATCTTTCTCTTTATCTTTCTCTCCTTCCCTTGCTAGCTTGTACTTATTTAAACAATGCCTGAGACTTGGTGTTATTGGAACTTCCTCTGTATGTTTGCCTCTTCAAGATTAATCGCTTTATGTACTCCCCAATTGTAAGTCGCTTTGGATAAAAGCGTCTGCTAAATGACTAAATGTAAATGTAAATGTAAGTCAAAAGAGTAAAAACCATTACAAGCCAAGTAAACTTATTATATACGTAATTGTACTTTTAAGAATGTCAATGAACAAGTACAGTGCTCAGCGTGAATGAGTACACCCCCTTTGAAAAGTAACATTTTAAACAATATCTCAATGAACACAAAAACATTTTCCAAAATGTTGACAAGACTAAGTTTTATATAACATCTGTTTAACTTATAACATGAAAGTAAGGTTAATAATATAACTTAGATTACACATTTTTCAGTTTTACTCAAATTAGGGTGATGCAAAATTGAGTACACCCTACAACAAAAACTACTAAATCTAGTACTTTGTATGGCCTCCATGATTTTTAATGACAGCACCAAGTCTTCTAGGCATGGAATGAACAAGAATGGAATTTTTCTTTTAGAGATTGGATGCTGGATGGAGAGTGATGCTCAACTTGTCTCTTCAGAATTCCCCATAGGTGTTCGATTGGGTTCAGATCAGGGGACACACTGAATCACTTTCACCCTGTTCTTCTTCAGAAATCCAACAGTGGCCTTAGATGTGTGTTTAGGATCATTGTCATATTGGAAAAGTGCACGTCGACCAAGGGCACAGAGTGATGGTAGCATCTTCTCTTTCAGTATAGAGCAGTACATTTGTGAATTCATGATGCCATCAATGAAATGCAGCTCCCCGACACCAGCAGCACTCATGCAGCCCACATAAGGACACTGCCACCACCATGTTTCACTGTAGGCACCATGCATTTTTCTTTGTATTCCTCACCTTTGCGACGCCATACAGTTTTGAAGCCATCAGTTCCAAAAACATTTATCTTGGTCTCATCACTCCAGAGTATAGAGCCCCAGTAGTCTTCATCTTTGTCAGCACGGGCCCTGGCAAACTCTAGGCGGGCTTTTTTGTGCCTGGGCTTTAGGAGAGGCTTCTTTCGTGGACGGCACCCATGCATGCCATTCCTCTGCAGTGTACGCCGTATTGTGTCACGGGAAATAGTCAACCCAGTTTGGCTTTCTACTTCTTTAGATAACTGCAGTGAACTTGCATGTCGATTTTCTTCAACCCTTCTCATCAGAAGACGCTCCTGACGAGGTGTTAACTTCCGTGGATGACCTGAACGTCTCTGTGAGATGGTTGCAGTTCCATCTTTTTTAAATGTTTTGCTACAGTATTCTGACTGATAAGTAAAGCTTTGCTGATTTTCCTGTAGCCTTCACCTTTCTTGTGTAAAGAAATTATTTTCTTTCTCTTGTGACATTTCTCTTCCATGTGGTGCCATTGCTGACAGCATGAAATGGGAAGGGGTTTTCTTTAAGTAACACCCTTTTATAGTCAACTGTCACCTGTGTAATGAATAATTAGACTCACCAGGGGTTTAATTCTTGTTAAATTAGACATTTGTAGTCTAAAATTTAGCTTTGCTCCAGAGACTTTCAGTGGGGTGTACTCATTTTTGCATCACCCTAATTTGAGTAAAACTGAAAATTTTGTTCTCTAAGTTATATTATTAACCTTACTTTCATGTTATAAGTTAAACAGATGTTATTTAAATTTAGTCTTGTCAATATTTTGGAAAATGTTTTTTTGTTCATTGAGATATTGTTTAAAATGTTACTTTTCAAAGGGAGTGTACTCATTTACGCTGAGCACTGTATAATCCAAATATACTTAGACTTTTCTGTTAGTATAAGTCAAGTATACTTTATTCAGTACTTTCTTAGTGCAATTTTAAGTACATTTCAGAGAAGTACATAAAAAGTAAACTGAAAGTATACTTTCTTATTTTATAGTCAATAAAAGAAGTATGCTAATAGCACATTTGAATAAACATCTTTTTTGTAAGGGTGGCCAGCCTTCCATTGCCTGATGAAGGAATATGGATGACTTGTATAATTACATGAGAAAACTCATCTAAGCAAACAGTAAGGTTGGTATCTTACCGTGAGCTGATCAATGTTCTGGACACATTTTGTCTTTCACCATAACATGGCCAGGATGACACCACTGATCATTCAAGGAGACGCAGAAAATTCTCTTTGTCAATAATTGGAATCTTTTCTGGGAGCGTCCTAGGCTATTTCGTGCTGATGGCCTGCATCCCAGCAGACTCGGTGCGGAACTCCTGTCAGACAACATCACCAGGACGCTACGCTCCATCTGACTAGTAAGCCAATTCTCCAATAACAGCTATGATGACTTTTGTTCTACCCACTTAAAAGATAAAGGTACTTGTAGTGTCCAATCTATACAGACTGTGTCTGTTCCCCGAATATTGAGTTCAAAATATAAATTTAATGCAGGATCTAGAACAAATCTGATCGTGATTAAACCAGAAAAATGCAAAATAAATGAACAAAAACAATTTTTAAAACTTGGGCTCCTAAATATCTGATCACTCACACCGAAAGCAGTTATTGTAAATGAAATAATCACAGATAATAGTTTTGATGTACTGTGTCTGACTGAAACCTGGCTTAAAACAAATGATTATTTTGGTCTAAATGAATCTACTCCACCAAGCTACTGTTATAAGCATGAGCCCCGTCAGACTGGTCGTGGCGGCGGTGTCGCAACAATATATAGTGATATTCTCAATGTTACTCAGAAAACAGGATACAGGTTTGACTCATTCGAAATACTTATGCTTAATGTTAAACTGTCAGATAAGCAAAATAAATCTGTCCTATCGCTTGCTCTGGCTACTGTGTATAGACCGCCAGGGCCATATACAGATTTTCTAAAAGAATTTGCAGATTTCCTCTCAGACCTATTGGTTACTGTTGATAAAGCACTAATTGTTGGAGATTTTAACATTCACGTTGATAATACAAATGATGCGTTAGGACTTGCGTTTACTGACCTAATAAACTCTTTTGGTGTCATGCAAAATGTCACCGGGCCCACGCATCGTTTTAATCATACGCTAGATTTAATAATATCGCATGGAATTGATCTAACTGATATAGATATCATACCTCAAAGTGATGATGTTACTGACCATTTCCTTGTATCGTGCATGCTGCATATTACTGATATTAACTATATGGCTCCGCGTTATCGCCCAGGCAGAATTATTATTCCAGCCACTAAAGACAGATTCACAAATAACCTGCCTGATTTATCTCAACTGCTCTGTGTACCCATAAATACAGATGAACTAGACACAATTACTAGCAACATGGGAACTATTTTCTCCAATACGTTAGAAACTGTTGCACCCATCAAATTAAAAAAGGTTAGAGAAAAACGTGCCGCGCCATGGTCCAACAGTTATACCCATTCTCTCAAGAAAGATACTCGTATTCTTGAGCGCAAATGGAGAAAAAGTAACTTGGAAGTCTTTAGAATTGCGTGGAAAAACAGTATGTCCAGCTATAGACAGGCTCTAAAAACTGCAAGAACCGAGTATATCCGCAAACTCATAGATAATCACCAAAACAATCCAAGGTTTTTATTTAGCACAGTGGCTAGATTAACAAATAAACAGATGTCACCCGATCTAAATATTCCCTCACAGTTTAATAGTAATGACTTTATGAATTTCTTTACTGATAAAATAGATAATATCAGAAATACAATAACAAACGTAGATTCTACAGCGTCTAGTACTTCAGCATCATTCATCGCACCCAAAGAAAAACTGCAGTGCTTTAGAACTATAGGACAGGATGAGCTAAATAAACTTATCACTGCATCTAAACCAACAACATGTTTATTAGATCCTGTACCAACTAAACTATTGAAAGAGGTGTTACCTGTTGCAGAACAACCGCTTCTCAATATTATTAACTCCTCGCTATCTTTAGGTCACGTCCCAAAACCATTTAAGCTGGCAGTTATTAAGCCTCTTATTAAGAAACCAAAATTAGATCCTTGTGAACTGGCAAATTACAGACCCATTTCAAATCTTCCGTTTATGTCGAAAATATTAGAAAAAGTAGTGTCTGCTCAATTGTGTTCCTTTTTGCAAAAAAATGATATCTATGAAGAATTTCAGTCAGGTTTCAGGCCCCGCCATAGCACAGAAACTGCACTTGTTAAAATTACAAATGACTTGCTTCTTGCGTCAGACAAAGGCTGTATCTCGTTGCTAGTTTTACTTGATCTTAGTGCTGCGTTCGACACTATAGATCATGACATACTGATAGATCGATTACAAAACTGTACAGGTATTCAAGGGCAGGCTCTAAGATGGTTTAGATCCTACCTGTCCGATCGCTACCACTTTGTTTATTTAAACGGGGAGTCATCTCAATTATCACCAGTAAAGTATGGAGTACCACAAGGATCTGTCCTAGGTCCTCTATTATTTTCATTATATATGCTGCCCCTTGGTAATATTATTAGAAAATACGGGATTAGTTTCCATTGTTATGCTGATGACACTCAACTATATATCTCAACAAAACCAGATGAAACTTCGAAACTATCTAAGCTAACAGAGTGTGTTAAAAATATAAAAGATTGGATGACCAGTAATTTTCTTCTATTAAATTCAGATAAGACCGAGATATTACTTGTTGGACCTAAAAACAGTACACAGAATCTCTTGGATTACAATTTGCAACTAGACGGATGTAATGTTACTTCCTCTACAGTTAAAAATCTGGGTGTTATATTAGACAGCAACCTATCTTTTGAAAATCATATTTCCAATGTTACAAAAACAGCATTCTTCCATCTTAGAAACATTTCCAAGCTACGGAACATGTTAAGTGTTTCTGATGCAGAAAAGTTAGTTCATGCATTCATGACCTCTAGACTGGACTATTGTAATGCACTGCTAGGTGGTTGTCCTGCATCTTCAATAAACAAGCTACAGATAGTACAAAATGCTGCGGCTAGAGTCCTTACCAGGTCAAGAAAATATGACCATATTACTCCAATTTTACAGTCTCTGCACTGGCTACCTATTAAGTTTCGTATCAGTTACAAAATATTATTACTTGCCTATAAGGCCCTAAATGGTTTAGCTCCTGCGTACCTAACTAATCTTTTATCACGCTACAATCCAACCCGCTCCCTAAGGTCACAAAACTCTGGACTCTTGGTAGTACCTAGGATAGCAAAGTCCACTAAAGGAGGTAGAACTTTTTCATATATGGCTCCTAAACTCTGGAATAGCCTTCCTGAAAACGTTCGGGGTTCAGACACACTCTCTCTGTTTAAATCTAGATTAAAGACGCATCTCTTTAGCCAAGCATTCATATAATGCATCTCACAATCTTGTACTGCCAGTCCATCTGAACACATGCACATTATTATGCTTTAGCTTGGGTTATACTGATAATTTCATCCAGGGTTATTCCTGGATGGAGCCGCTGCTACGCTAATTGTCTTACTGTTTCTATGTTACTGCCACGGGATTAACATCCCGTGGTAGTTAGGAATTACACAAGCCTCAGTCTGGATCCTACCCTTAAACGATAGAGATGACCGAACACCTGAGAAGAGACGATGACAACCCCTCCGAGGACCTCCGAGATGAGCCCCCAGAGACAGAGCTCCAGTGAGGACCTCGTCACCTAGACATCCATCGGGGAAAGACCCCTGGAACCAGTGGACCACTTACACTCTGACTTTGCTGCAGTTGGAACAAACTACTGATTTGTCTGGCCGGAGGGGAACTGCCCCCCCGACTGAGCCTGGTTTCTCCCAAGGTTTTTTCTCCATTCTGTCACCGATGGAGTTTTCGTTCCTTGCCGCTGTCGCCTCTGGCTTGCTCAGTTGGGGACACTTCATTTCCAGCACAATCATCGACTTGATTGCACAGATATTATTTAAAGTGAACTAAGCTGGACAATGCCACTACTAAATTCAATAATGAAATGCATTCAGCAGATAATTGAGTGTTAAATCCTGTCATTTTACATTATTGACAAATTTGCCTATTTTGATATTGTGCAGTGCTTTGTTACAATTTGTATTGTTAAAGGCGCTATATAAATAAAGGTGACTTGACTTGACTTGACGCATTCTCTCAGTTTTTTACCAGTCCTCTCAGAGTCTACATCCAATCTGCACAGTAAGAATACTGTTAAATTATATCATGCTCTCTGACAGATGTCTCTGTGAGTTTGTCTCTCTGCAATCCCTCCTCCCTTCTCACTCTTTTTCTTCTGTCTCGCTCCCTCTTCTCTTCTGTGTTTTCTCTCTCCTCTCGATGTCTTTGCTGTCTTATAAATGCATGCGCATGTATTTGTATCTCCACATGAGTTCAAATGGTGAAATGGTGGAGGGGGTCTGAAGTGATCCAGGCTATTGAGTTGTGACTGATGGAACTGTATAGTTCAGTGGAGAAAAGTTATCCCTGGCCAGAACTTCCTGATCTAAATCCCATTTTATATAACAATATATTTATTGGCTTGTGCACCACACACGTAATCCATATCTCATTGGATAAACCACCGCACCATCCCTTACGATGTGACTATATCATCTGTTGAAGTAATAATAATCTGTTGAAGTAATAATACACTTTGAAGAAGTTTGTGAAAAGATAATTGGATTCATGTTCATAATTCTTTCCATGGGCCCATACCAGGACTGAGAATAGTCAGACAGCATCGAAAGATAAAGAGATTAATATTCTTAATAAATATTTACGTTTTTACATGAGACTCTGGAATCCCATCCAACAGCCAAGTCTCGATGAAGAGTAAGCTGCTCGGTCGATAAAGGCAATCGTACCGCACAAGAGCAGTCAATTCTTTCACTTTTTTAACCAAGTGGACATTCCCCATTATCACCGAAGGTTGTACTGGTTTAAACTTCTGCCAACTGTTCCTAACCCAAACTCCTCCTCTATAACACCTCTTCCTGATATTAAACAATTTCCATCAGATCGACACCAGGAATTAATCTATTCGAAGCAGGAAGCTGCAACTCCAAAAGCTCCAGCCAAGTAAAGGTGATGAAAGGTGGGCATGCTCCAGGTACACTTCTATCCCATAGACCAGGCATTTCAACAACTCTCCAAACATCTGTTCGCAATAGCCAAATAAGGCAAACCAAAGTATGAATATGAAATGCTGCCATATCCACATTGTAAAAATTCAGTTTGGTTAAAAACCATGCATGTAGGTAATTCGTATTTCTTAATAAACAACCACAAAAGTGCAATTCACACACTCTCTTCAAGTGTCACGATTCGCCTTCTGTGGAGGAACAAGGAGACAAAGAGGCGTAGGAGATTTACAATAAACAATAATAATCTTTAATAATTCACAAGAGTTACACAGGGCAGGCACGGACACACACACACGTAGGACGAGGGGTAGATGTACAATACCGGATGCTGGACATGGGAAAATACAGGGCTCAAATACTCAGAACTGAATGAGATAACAAGCGAAACACAGGTGGAAACAACTGAACATAATGGGCACAGGAACAGGAAATACCAAATATGGGCAGTAGAAAACACGAGGGAAAATTAGTTCAGGGGGGCGACCAACGGCGGCGAAGCAGGTGGTGGAGGAGCCGAGGCAGGGACAGAGAGCCGATGAGCCAGGGCGACGGGAAGGAGCCGGAGGACCAAGGCGGAGCAGATGGCGCCGGCGACCGAGGCGGGGAGCCAGAAGGCTGCGGTGGTGCCAGAGCGACAGAGGACTGAATGAATGAATGACTGAATGATGCATTTATGTAGCGCTTTGTATATTGCTGTACACCCAAATGGCTTTACAATCATGTGGGGGGGGTCTCTCCTCAACCACCACCAGTGTGCAGCATCCACTTGGATGATGCGACGGTTGCCACGGGACATCGGCACCAGTGCACTCACCAGCTACAGGTGGAGAGGAGAGAGAGTCATAGAGCCAATCAAGTGGATGGGGATTATTAGGGGGCCATGATTGACAAGGGCCAGTGGTGGGAAATTTGGCCAGGACACCGGGGCTACTCCCCTACTCTTTACGAGAAGTGCCATGGGATTGTTTATGACCACAGAGAGTCAGGACCTCGGTGTTATGTTCAGAGAGTCATAGAGTCAATCAAGTGGATGGCGATTATTAGGGGGCCATGACTGACAAGGGCCAGTGGTGGTAAACTTGGCCAGGACACCGGGGCTACTCCCCTACTCTTTACGAGAAGTGCCATGGGATTTTTTATGACCACAGAGAGTCAGGACCTCGGTGTAACGTCTCATCCGAAAGACGGAAAGACGACTGAGGAGCCGGAGGGATGATGCGCAGCCGGAGGCGTGGAGTCCAGAGGAAGCAGGATGGTCGATAACAGACCAAGGTGGAGCCGGAATGACGAGGAAGCCCGGCGGAGCCAGTAGACAGATGGGTCATGCCGGAGAGGAGGGAGCTAGGCGCCATGGTGGAGACGACGTGTCAACGGCCCGAGGCGGATTCCGGGGCTTAGAGGCTGGAGTCGAGGGATACTCCGGCCATGGCAACGCTGGAGGATGGCAGTCCCGCGGAACTCGCACCGTATAGAAAAAAATTGTTGAATGCTCATGATCAGGACACAGTAGTCTACTTTGTAGGGTTTTTCTTTCTTTTTTTTTGATGTTGTTAAATTAGTTTTTTATATTCCAAAGATACAACATGCAACCACATGATGGTGCTATTCATTTCAACTTCATTTTATTAAATAAAATGTAAAAGAAATATAACTACAATTTACAAAATTACATGACTCTCCATTTGACACACACACTCTCTCTGCATCTATGTTTCAGAGAAGACAAGACAAGCCTTTGCGCAGCCAGTAACTGTCATAATTTGACATCAGAGATGTTAGGAGCATCTCAATAAATTAGAATGTCGTGGAAAAGTTCATTTATTTCAGTAATTCAAATTGTGAAACTCGTGTATTAAATAAATTCAGTGCACACAGACTGAAGTAGTTTAAGTCTTTGGTTATTTTAATTGTGATGATTTAGGCTCACATTGACTGTCACACAGACTGTCTTTCTCTTATGTTAAGAACGTGCTGCGGATGTGCTTTCTCTTAACACAACAAAATAAACCATGTAACATATAACATAAAGGTGTATCAATGCACATTTCCTGCAAGTCCTGTGTAAATTGCGTAAGATGGCGGAGCGGAGGAGAACAACGCAGTCTGAAGTAACATTAAACGATCTTGCGCGTCTCAATCTGCTCATATCAGTGCCCTAACGATGCTATAATGGACTATTTCATATCAAGAAATGAAGGATCGGATGAAGTTACTTAAGAGGAGGAGTCCCCTGACAGTTTTCAGGGCTGCCAACTTTTAAGTACAACTTAAAGTGAGAATTCCCATAGCGGTCCCAGTATGGGGGGGGGTTAGCACATTTTAAAGTTAAATGCATCTATCTGGTGCACTTTGAGAGTTCAAAATTAAAGGGGTCATATGATGCTGCTAAAAAGAACATTATTTTGTGTATTTGGTGTAATGCAATGTATTTATGTGGTTTAAAGTAAAAAACAACAACATTATTTTCCACATACTGTGCATTATTGTTGCTACTCTAAGCCCCGCCTTTCTGAAAAGCTTCGATTTTTACAAAGCACATCATTCTGAGAAGCGAGGCGTGCTCTGATCGGCAAATATCTTAAGCGTGAGCTGGAAATGTTACGCCCCTCACCGTATTGTGATGGCGTTTCAGGGCGCAAGTCACACAAAAACAATAAAACCCATTACAAATGAGGTATTTGTTGCATCCAGTGGGGACATAATTACTGATTATAATGACTTATACTGTCTTTTTACCTTATTGTCTTTAAACATTACCATGTCTGTATTTGTGATCGGAGAAATTACAAACAACAAGCACTACTCTCAAAACTCGCATTTGAATCGTCAGTGGCAGAAATGTACTTACAGTGGTCAGAAGCGCCAGACAGTCCTCGCAAAGTTGGAATTGCCCCACTTCATAGAAACAGCCTTTGTGCAAGCCAGCATTGTAGCTTTCAAGTTCAGAAAATAGTCCTCTGTAAAATGTGCTGCACACACTCGAATATTTGGGTTGTACCTCTCTTGAACAGTGTTGTAAATACAACTTAACCACTGATTTCTAGTTGTGTCCGCTTTTGGAAGGCCCAACAAAGTAGTTTTGCTTTCACAATGAATCGCATCATCTCCAGGACATGGTGCCGGCAGCAGCAACAACACTACAGCGAGAATAATAGCCTGCCTTCTTTCTTTGCGTGTACGTTTGAGCGGTGTTATGAAAATCTCCCCACATTGTGACATAGAGATGTGGGGGCATGTTTGAACGAGCCGTTTTAGGGGGGTCGTGGCAGAGTCTTAACTTTGATAAAGAATATATCTTTGGTTTTGAGACTTTAGTGATTTGAGACTTTAGTCTTTGCAACTTCAGGGATCTTTTCTATGCACAATCAGCTTGTAACACTCTAAAGAGAAAGGACAACTTCAAATCGCATCATATGACCCCTTTAAGAGCTCCATTATAGGTTCAGTGTGCAAACTAAAATAAAAAAGCTGGTGAATTGACTTGTTCTTGAGGTTTAAAGGGGACTCAATCCTCTTTTTAGTTGTGATAGGGTGTCTCAGTCTAAATCACACTCACATTGGTGAATATAATGATAATAATAATAATTTTATATTATTATTCCTATGACATTGGAAAACAATACTATAAAATAAATGAAAATGATTTGAATGAATGTATTTCACAGGTATTGTTAGATTTAATTTCCACATAGATGAATGTAACGGCACGTAAAAGAAGGGTAATGCTTTTAATCTCACTGAATACACATGGTTCTTTGGCTATGTGTGGAGGAAGGGTAATTTTTCTTCTTTGTCTGTCCTGTTCTACCTTATTTGGTCATTCTTTGGACTTCCTGTAATACGAGAGTTCTGGTACCCTATATAAAGGCATGCTGGACCTAGAATAAATGAGTTCAAAAGCCATGATGCCTCTCTGTGTCTTGTCTTTGCTCTCCCAGATCTGCTGAAGACTTCGTTCACAACATCCAACATATATTTCTGATTTGATTTAGAAGTGATCCAAAACACAGAAAGAAAACTTAGTTCATAAGGAAACTGGAGTTTTAACTATTTGGAGGCTCGCCCTATGTTTGTTCACAGGTAACCTGAGACCTATATACTCGTGTTTTGAAGACCTAGCTAGATCTGAAAGATGATCTACAGGTTCTGCAGTATCTCACAGGTAAGAGTTTTTGATATAACCTTACTGTGATATACTGTTGATGGCAGGCCGCATCTTGTGTTGGGATTCTGCATTTGCATGTGCATTCCGTGGCGTTGAACTGAGGGCCAGGTTACGCCCTTGTAGGTGCGAGGCACACGACGCGCGTATTTTGAAATATTGTTTTTATCATTTGAACATGATAAGTAACAAATAAGAGAAAAAATATATATCAAACAGTTGGATTTTGTGGGTGAAGTTTTCGTTTTTTACTTTCCTTTTCTAAAATTTGCATTGTTCTTTCGTTGAGTATGGGATTATAAATATATGGGCAAATCGTATGAAATTGGAAAAATGAATGAAAACAATATGGAGTGTGTTAATAAAGCGAACAAAATATTGATCGACACGCCGTCGACTGTTAAGACACAGCCACTTTATGATACAGCCGTAATTAATGTCCAAAATAATGCTCAGACCAGCTCAAATATATTCTTCCTACTTTCTTTTAGTTCTTGTGCACATCCCCCTCCCCTTCCCCCTTCTGAGTTGAACAAAGAAACATGCCTGCAAGGCCCGGCTCATGCAGCTGTCCATGGCGTGAGTTCACGAAGGACCTATAATTATTCTTAAACCAACAATGAGAGATTGATACTATATGTAAAACTCTCCCGAATGCGAATAATTCTAACACATTTGTAGATGTTTTGCGCTCACCAAAAGTTATGCACATTTAAGCAGCTCGGATTAAACTCGATCTTTTTAGGAGTATTGGCAGATGATGTTACTGAATCTGGCAATGGTATACAGCGAGACCTTTCGGGAATTTTGGTGGACCGATCCCGAAAATATAATAGAATACTTTGAGCAGGTTAAGAGTGTTCTAGATGCTCGTGCTCATGTCTGTAACCCATGCCACAAATACAAACCGAAATAAGGGAGAGATCATTTCTGCGTGTGTGGGAAGAAAGACGCTCGTATTCCCATGGGCGGTTAAATGTCCTCACTGTTTAATAACACGTGCTTAAATAATATGAATCCAGATGTGACGCGTTTGGTTCGTGTAACAACTGCAAATTTAATGCAACACACTGTTGAAGATTTTTGCAAAGAATTCGTGAGTTGACGCTTCTGGTGGTTTTACTTTGTTTCTGTTTAAGCCGAAACAGGAAGTTATGTTTTCAGCTCCACAGTAACGAATGACTGCTGTGTCTGTGTGTACCAACGGGACCCAAAGGGGCGGTGCTCAGTATAGTCGGAGCCCGCCTCGGAGGTCCTAAAATGTCCGGAACGCGCCTGTTATTTCGGATAGACAGGGCACTGTGCAAGAGAGTGTAGGCTGAAATAGGTACATGATATCGCCCAGAATACCTCTACAAATAAACCATACACAAGCGCCACTATATAACAGTGGTTATGCTGATCAAAATCAGGTGTCTTGGATAAATAAGGTTATGGAAAAATAATAATCCAAAAATATGCTTAGGGGTACCCAGACTGTCCACAGAGCGATGTCAGTATGTACAGTCAATGATTTGTTTTTCTTTTAGCAATCGCACGGATGAACTAACATTTTAAATTTAGAAGTTAATGGGGTAGATTATATTACTCATTTTTATTCAACACAAGGGTGCTACGTGTTCATCTATTTCTGCTAATTTTTATGAAGGGCCGATCACGAATCGTACTATGCGCTCTGTTGGGGTTTCAGGGACTGACATTATTTGTCACATGACACCTGCCATTGAGGTAAAGGTACTTAATCACCTACCTTTATTTCACAAATTTGTATTTACTCCAAATTCACCATTGAATCTTTTGGGCAGAGATCTCATGTATAAACTTAGCATTGAGATTGTATTTTCAGACAGCTCTGTAAATTTCTCTTTGCTTTCAGATGTCTTAGATGCAACTGTGGATGTAATACCATATTCATGAGCAGTGTCAAACCACAACAATTTAAATACAACATTGCAGATGTAGAGCCATCGTTGTGGTCACAGTTTAAAGATGAATAAGGCCTCGTTAACATACCCCTTTACAAGGCGACATTGATCACACAGAAACCTGTGAACATGAAGCAATACCCATTGTCACCAGAAAAGGTTGAAGGTATTCAACCGGTAAATTATAATTTTTTTTTTTTTAAAAACAAGGTTATTTTCCCCACTCACTCACCTTGCAATACACCAATCAATCCCATCAGGAAAGCTGAGGGCTATTAATTCATTAATAATTCCTCTGGCCCCGATTGTGCCTGATGTGCAGAGTGACGACTATTCTAAATTTTATACCACAGAATCACACCCGCTTCACGGTGGTGGATTTGTGTTCAGCTTTCTTCTCCATCCCCGTCCATGCAGAGACGCAGCCGTTGTTTGAATTCACATTTAAAGGTATGCAGCTTACCTGGACACGCCTTGCTCAGGGATTTGTTGATAGCCCTGCCGTCTTTTCCGCTGCGGTGAAACGTGTTTTGAACACTGTCACAAACCTGCCATTCACGGTTTGTGTGCTGAATTATACAGATGATATTTCAATATCCGCTGAAACTGAGGCTAACTGTTTGCAGGCCTAAATTGTTGTTTGCAATGTGCTTGCGAGCACTGGATTTAAGACCTTGAATGAAAACTATAGTGGGTGCAATCCAGAGTCCATTACCTGGGCCACATCATTTCACCAGGACTGAAGGCCATTTCCGCTGAGAGGGTGCAGCGGATAAAGACTATGCATACTCCTGAGACTGTAACGCAGCTACAAAGTTTTTGGGGTTGGTGAACTACTGCCGTGCATGGAGACCTGACTGTGCGTACCATGATAAGGACCTACGATCTCTCATTCAACATGGAATGGGTCCGAGAGACTCGCTGAACTGGACTTCTGAAACGAAAGAACATTTTGATGCATTGAAGATTGCTATCACATGCACTCCTGCCTTGGGGCTACCAGACTATTCCAGGCCGTTTCACTTACATGCGGGGGAGGCTGTGGGTGTTGCAATGGTTGACCCAAGAGCATGGTGACAAACCGATGGTCCATGGTATGACTAAATGCCTTCG
Source organism: Oxygymnocypris stewartii (assembly GCA_003573665.1). Taxonomy (NCBI): domain Eukaryota; kingdom Metazoa; phylum Chordata; class Actinopteri; order Cypriniformes; family Cyprinidae; genus Oxygymnocypris; species Oxygymnocypris stewartii. The sequence goes on along the minus strand of QVTF01013893.1, from coordinate 841,271 downwards.
TGCTGTGGCTGCAGAGGCGGAGATGGTTAAAATGGCTGAGAAAACTGTTTTATCATATCCTTTGATTTTGTACACCACTCATCAGGTGGGTGTTGTGTTGCACAATTTGAAGACACAGCACATGACGGCCCAGAGAAGTTCTGGCTAAGAAGCAAGACTCCTAGACACGGAAAATGTAACTATTTAGTCCACTTCAGTTTCTAGCACAGCAGTTCAATCGCTGTATGGCTTATCCACATTGATCACTGAAACTATACCTCATGATTGCATGAATACTACTGAGAGCTTCATTTCAACCAGGGTCGATCTGAAAGATACACCCCTGGATGGGGAAGAACACATAAATAGATGGTTCATGTTCAAGGCCGTCTGATGGAGTGTATCAGTGTGGATATGCCATTGTGACTCAAGAGGGTGAGAGGGTGGAGGCATATCGCCTAAACCATAACTCAGCTCAGGCTACGGAAATAATTGCAAAGAGAAAACAAGAGCCTGTGAGTTAACAAAAGGCAAAAGAGCCACCATTTATACGGATATCAAATATTCATACGGGGTCGTTCAAGATTTCACCCAGACTTAGGCTAGGTGCAATTTTCAGACATCTGAGGGCAAACCAATATCACATGAAGGGTTGGTGGTAGATTTATTACAAGCTGTAATGTTCATATTACTCCAATTTTACAGTCTCTGCACTGGCTACCTATTAAGTTCCGTATCAGTTACAAAATATTATTACTTGCCTATACGGCCCTAAATGATTTATCTCCTGCGTACCTAACTAATCTTCTATCACGCTACAATCCAACCCGCTCCCTAAGGTCGCAAAACTCTGGACTCTTGGTAGTACCTAGGATAGCAAAGTCCACTAAAGGAGGTAGAACTTTTTCATATCTGGCTCCTAAACTCTGGAATAGCCTTCCTGATAACGTTCAGGGTTCAGACACACTCTCTCTGTTTAAATCTAGATTAAAGACACATCTCTTTAGCCAAGCATTCATATAATGCATCTCACAATCTTGTACTGCCAGTCTATCTGAACAAATGCACATTATTATGCTTTAGCTTGGGTTATACTGATAATTTCATCCAGGGTTATTCCTGGATGGACCAACTGCTACGCTAATTGTCTTACTGTTTCTATGTTTCTGCCACGGGATTAACATCCCGTGGTAGCTAGGAATTACACAAGCTTCAGTCTGGATCCAACCCTTAAACGATCTGAGATGACCGAACACCTGAGAAGAGACGATAACAACCCCTCGGAGAACCTCAGAGGAAGCCAACCATCAGCGGTTATACTGAATGAACCAAAGTCTGCCATAAATGGAGGATCAGCACCTGGAGACAACCTCTACAGCCCTGACCATCAGAGGAGTCTAGGACACATAGATGAGCCCCAGAGACAGATCTCCAGTGAGGACCTCGTCACCTAGACATCCATCGGGGAAAGACCCCTGGAACCAGTGGACCGCTTACACTCTGACTTCGCTGCAGTTGGAACAAACTACTGATTCGTCTGGCCGGAGGGGAACTGGCCCCCCGACTGAGCCTGGTTTCTCCCAAGGTTTTTTCTCCATTCTGTCACCGATGGAGTTTTCGTCCCTTGCCGCTGTCGCCTCTGGCTTGCTTAGTTGGGGACACTTCATTTCCAGCACAATCATCGACTTGATTGCACAGATATTATTAAACTGAACTAAGCTGGACAATGCCATTACTAAATTCAATAATGAAATGCATTCAGCTGATAATTGAGTGTTAAATCCTGTCATTTTACATTATTGACACAATTTGTCTATTTTTTATATTGTGCAGTGCTTTGTTACAATTTGTATTGTTAAAAGCGCTATATAAATAAAGGTGACTTGACTTGACTAATGTTGCCATCTGAACTAGCTGTAGTGAAGATCAAGGGACATGCGTGTAACATATAGCGGCAGGAATTCAACTCTACAAGTCACCAGAAGGGGGGCAGATAAAGAATCAGCAGCCCTCTAAAAGCCCCTCCTCCGCCTCAGCGCAAAAGCGCGCGTTTTCTTCCTGTTGTGGAACAAAAGGAATGTGCGGGAACGCTTCTCAAAGACATTCGTTCATTTCATGACTTTCAAAGCATCTACCCAAGAAATACATGGATATTAATATGTACTCTTTATGAATATTAAGTTAGGAAAACGTGGGCTGATTTCTAATCATACTTTAAGCTGGAATGTGTAGGCTGCAGTGTTTAGACTTTTATGAATGGTTGCCAAATTATATGAATCAATAAGATAACGAATGTGATATTATAATGTGTAAACCTGATAAGAGTTTAATACATGGGTAAAAGTTATTTCTCAATCGCATGAAAAATGCCTTGCAAGAAAACCATGGACATGGGTGGAGCTCCGCCCCATACGGACAATCTGATTCGATCAGCCGCCGGTGGGCGGCGTCCAAACCGGACAGTTGAAAAGACGACGCGCGAGTGACGCGCCCTCTCTTCCCTCTTGCAACTCTCCGGAGCTCGTAACTGCGCGCTCAAACGCGCGCAAGGCTGACCTGGAAACCGGCCCGCTGGACTCTCACAACTAAACCAACCATCGGAGGGGGTCTAAGACCGTGCCAAAGCCGTAACGGAGCCACGAAGTCAACGATCGCGGGGGAGAGCTTTCCCGATGACGTCACGCAGCCATCTCAAGTCTCCACACGAGAACAACCGAAGGAGCCCGAGCTGAACACGTGACGCCCGAAACAAAGAACTGAACTCACGCGGGAAAACGAAACCAAAAAAAGCAACAGCCTGCTTCAACAACAGACAGCAAGTATAACAAACAAAGCGTTTTTATCCTGACTAAACCGTTAAAATTTGATCTGAATGCAGTAACAAAGCAAAGATTTGTTCGTGATCTTTTGGCTGGTTGGTTAAGCTATGAAATAGAAAGAATATTATTCTTTCACCCACAGTTACCCTCAAAACTTTCGTATGCCTATGTGTGTGTATGTCTATGTCTTCTCAGTTAATCCATTTATGTTAGAATAGCAGTATCACGAATAAACCTTTGTCATTTTATAAACAAGTGTCTCTGGAATGTGATTATAAGTATTTTTTTATCCTTAGTTGCCCTAAAGATAACGCAACCTAGCTCTAAACTAGAAATTATTAATCTCGTGTATCGTTACCTGGGGCCACGGGGAATGTAAGCGAGATTTTAATTGAGATTAACAGAATGTACTTTTTAGTGATTGCTGGACAAGCACTTAATAAGGTGTAAACTGTAAAGAAATATTAATAGGGCTTAATCGAGCATATTAAATATTTAATAACTAATTCCCGGAGCTGAAACAATAGCTCCATATTAAACTGGTATTTTTACTACATAATGGTGGAGGAAAAAAGCGGGCATCTAAAGATTTAAATCTGATAAGTCAAACCAGAGACAACATACATATTTCTCACTTTTATCCGGAAAAGAATTGAGTAAATATAGAGAAACAAACGGTTATTTGTGGTATTGCATCCTTGTTTGTGAAACACAGTGAATTTGAATGAAAGAGAGTGTAACTGTTAACTCGAGTTCGAGAAGAAATTAAACTGCAGTAAATAATTAATAAAAGTCGCTCTAAAGCGCATGAGAGGCGAACAAGCGTGTCCCTTGTTGCCCCTCTCTTAAGGCCTTCGTGGTAATGCTTTTGTTAGTGCGTGTTCCACTGCAAACCCAGCCACGTGACTCCCGCTGTAGAATATTAAAGTAGCTATTTAAGTAATTCTCAGCCAATTTTTGATTTCACGAGTGAAATTCAAACGCACGGCGCTCAAAGGAGTGGCCAGTCGTTTTTGAGAAAGGGAGACATTTTGCAAATCGATTTAATTGTTTGTTTTGTTATATGTGCGGTCTAAACAGACAAATATTCACATAATAGCCCGCTGAGGCTTTGTTGGGTTATAAGTAACCCGTAGATAAATGTATCTCGTCCTAAATGAGTGAGATTATATGTGCAATCAACTGACTAGCATTAGCGCTAAGCTAACAAAGAAACTGTAGCATTGTAGCAAAAGCCATGCTGGTAGCATTACGGCTAGCGATTAGCACATAGCATTTAAAGCTTGAATGCAGTGGGTGTGTGTGAGAAAGCCACTCACGTTTTCTCTTTCTCTCTCTCTCTCCCTCTCTCATTTAAAAGACTAACTATGTTTTGAGTTGGCTGTGTTAATGTTCATCAGTGTTAACAAATTCACAGGTTGGTTTAATATACTGTTGATTAGATGGTGAGTTTGATCTCATTCAATTATAATGGCTTTTATGATTTTAAAACACATCAATGGATAAGCGCTATTGTTAGGAATTTTTAATTGTTAATTGAATGTCACAATTGATTACAAATTAATTTTGAATTAATTTAATTTAATAAAATTTTCAATTCCTGCTTCCAACAACAGCATCCATTTATGAACCATAAACGCGCTTATAATTTGACCACTACAATAAAACCTTAAGTTATCAAGAGGGCCAGAAATTTTTAATTTCACTTACAAGTAGGATACCGATTATTATTATTAAATTCTTTATTTTGATGTAATGACAATGAGAGGAATGCTTAAGTTTGGAAATTATTTTAATTACTATTATGGGAATCCAAAACTAGTGATTTAGAAGCTGTAAATTAATTTAATAATTAATTATGAATTCGAAAATTCTAATTACATTTAATAATTGATTACACTTCCTGTTTACATTTTGCAACAATATTGGTTTATCAACTCAATTGCAGATTGCACGTGTAATTTCTAATCCTAGGTGAGCCTATTAATTTTAATTATAACATCATACATTTTAATTAGAAACCACAAAGTCTAATTTTAATTATAATTTCAGACTTACCACAAGTCTGGCGCCCCCTGTAGGCCATACTTCATTTCCTCAGGTGATCTGATTAACTCAAGTAAAATTAATAATAATTTAATTAAAATAATTAAGTTAAAATTAAATGAGGTCCTCTTTACTTAGGCCTGAGAGTAGATAGTGCTCCCCCTAGTGCTGTGTTAGAGAAGTGACAGTGACACCATACAGGTCAAAGTCATTTCTCACCAATCTGGAGCATGAAACGTAACCTTAGCATAGCGACTCAACAGCACCACCTTGTGCCAACGTATTAGTTTTAAATCTTGGGAATAAATCTTAATTTCTCTTTTCTTTTCTCCCTGTTACTAACTTCTAATTTGACTTGTTTGCTTAAAGCTAACCAAGGGAAGATCACGAATAGAGCGAAATGTCACAATTGAACAGATATGTATGAAACTTGAGAACCACATTCAAAACTGTTTACCATTTACCCTCTATTGTGAAATCCTATTCCCCCAGGTTAAAGCAGGCGCAATGAGAAGATAGACAGCGGCAAAAGTTTTAACACGCGTGACACACGCTGACCAGCGTTGCGGTGTAAAATCCTGCCATTAAGGGACAAGCACTGTCATTGCTGTTATTTTCCTCCATCAGGGAGAAAATCGAAATAGCAATAACAGTCTTATTACAAAAAAGAGAAAACTCGCCTACAATCCTCTGATTAGAAGCGTCCTTCTAAATCAGACTTAACAAAGCGAAGAGAGAATCTGCTATTAAAAGAGAGATCGGTCTAGTGTTATTGTCCCTGTGTACTCATTCTGTTAGTGTGCTTTTCTTTCTGTTTCCCAACAGTGCTGCCTCTACGTGGGCGCAATTTCTACGCAGAAGCTGCAAATTACACGCACCCCATCACAGAGGACCACAGAAACAGAATCACACTCAACACTAGCATACACTACACTGTGCACATTCACACCCCTGTTGTTTTGTTTGTGTTTTTGTTTTGCTTTGTTTCCCATCCAAGGTCTGTGTCAGTTCGGTCCAAGACCCCATCACCGCCAGAACATGTATCACCAGCCAGAACATGTCGGTCACTGGGAAGGACTGGAAATGTGGCTAAGTGCTACAACAAACAGCATCCTCCCTAAAGCTGCTGAAGCACTCCAACATCAGACACAGGACCAACTAGATGACAACATCACAAGCATCATGAGACAAGACCCAAGTCAAAACTACAGTCACAAAGAATTAGCCAAGATCACCTCAAGCTTAAGTCACACACTCATCGCCACCCTCAAACTGAGCGACAAGTACGCCGCACAACGCCAGCAGGAGCTGACAAGCGCACAACGACGCATAGAGCAGCTGGAACGTGAAGCTCAGATACGACGGGAAGGGACCGATGAGGTGGAGCAAGGCGCCGATGAGGAAATCAACAGGCTAAAAGAAACTCTAGCAGCTACCAGCCACGAAACGCAGCAACTCAAAGAAGACTTCGCTGATCGTGCAGACAAGCTACAGTATGCAGAGAAGCTACTAGAGAAGGCAAAGACTGACTTCAGGGACAAAAACAGCAGAATCAAGGCCCTCGAAGCTCATTTGGCTGAATCAAGAAACGAGATCAGCCGCCTAACACAACAGCTCGACTACGTCACAGAGGAGTCTGAAAGTTTCCAAGAGGAACTCAAGCACGCTTACGAACTACGCCATGAGCCGTCAAGGACAGGACGTGCATCAACCGCACCCCTGCCAAGCAGGACCAAGTCACCTGTGCCTGGACTGACACGTGAACATAAGACAGAGGGGGTGATGTTAAAACAGTCACCAGCGCCGTCTGAAGGACTTTATATCACGACAGAACCAGAAGAATCTGCTGCAGCCAGCCGCAGAGCGTCGCACAGCTTGGACCTAAAAGACCTTGACAAGCTCGCCCGAAACGTTAGCAAATTCAACCCCAGCGTGCCAAACAGCCAAACGGTCCAGGCGTATCTGCAAGATATTGATTTCCATCTGGAAATGCGACCTAACGTTACGGACAAAGATAAACTCTATTTACTCCGAACGACATCCAGCCCTGAAGTACGCAGCTTCCTGGACCGGCAGCCTGTTAACACAAAGACTGATTACCAACGGCTGCGAAAAGCCCTTATTAAAGAGTTCGCCGACCCTGAGTCCGATCAAGGCTTAGTGGCTGCCCTGGAGACGAGACAAGGACGTCACGACACTCCTCAAGCTTACTATAGTCGACTCAGACAAGCATATTTTGGAACTCGCAATGATTCTGACATGGAAGATGAACTGAACTTTAAAACTCTCTTCCTCAGGAATCTTCATCCTGGCATAAGCCACCATCTTGGCGTTCTCGCATGTCCACGAACGATGAACACTCAGCAGTTGCGAGACTTGGTGCAAAAGGCCTACTACAAACAAAAGATGGCCTCAGAAAAGAGCACAAAAACCCCAGCAGTTCTTGATTTCAACACGCAACACCATGAACTGGCTCTAGAGGGCACCCAACGCCAAGACAGCGCTAAGCCACCACACAGAGAATGGAATGCACTCCCGTCCAACAGAGAACGAGACTCACACGCTGACACTCGACCTGAACAGAGGTATGACCGATGGGATGAACCGCGTGGACGTCAACGCTCACCTGGACGACACTGGGAGAAGTGGTCTCATGAGAATCAGTGGGAAAAGGAAGACGAACCAGAGTCAGCCTGACTAGCTGTCAGACGGAACGGCAGTGACAAGCTGAACAAATCAGCCCCAGAAAACAGCACCGCTTCACCTTGCTCTCAGAGAACAGTAAACACCCTAACTTCAGATGGACATGAAACCCCACCTGAAAACCCAGCAACAGAGTTAAACACTAACTCAACACCCAATACTCCAAATCACAGCAGCGTCCAACAAACACCTGCTGATGAAACTCCTCAAGTTCCTGAAAGTGCTGTCTCAGTCACCTGCCATTCCTCCGGAGAACACCAGATCAGGTCTGACATCCTAAACGTTTCCTCCCAAACTCCAGCCCCTCAAATGACCAAAACGATGCCCTCACCATAGCAGGTGCATCACATGAAGAGTCCTGGACCTTTCATGCCCTCCCACCCAACCCTACAGTGGCAGCAGTAACCCGCCGCCAGCACGCCACTGGCGAGCACACCCCTGCCCTCCTGCATTACCATACCACCTCAGCTCGCTGCTGACGATCTCCTCACCCTCACATGCGGATTCGTCACTACGAACCATGACAGCTCACATGTCAAAACCATGATAACACATCCTCCGAGCTCCGCAAGCTCCACTCTGTCGACTACATGCTGCATCTGCAAGACGGTGTCCACACGTATGTCCCTGAGCCACTCACTGCGCCACAGCTCGTAGTACCTCACGGCCAGAGGGGGAGTACCCTGACACACGCACACGATGCACCATGACGGGTTGCCAATGCCAACCGGCAAATCCAAACCACCGACAGGAAAAGGGGGAGGATCCGACCCACTGACACAGACCGACAACCATATGCACCACACAAGCATAATTATTGTCATTTTAGGAAAACATATAGCAACCATGCTTAGACACAACCCATATTCTCTCCTCCGCAGCACTGCTAGGACCAATCTAGTAGAGAGGAGTTACTCTCAAATTTTTTTTTTTATCATATAATTTTTTTTTTATAATAAATTTTTTTTATTTTTAATATTTTTTTTTTTTTTTTTTTAATTTTTAAGATTTATTTTATCGTTTGGTTTCTTTATCTCGTGTCTCACTTTGTGTTTCCTTTCCTCTCTTTCACTTTGAACCCCTTAACCAAACCTTGAATCCAGGTCCTGAAATTGAGATCGACTTCCGTCAGTAAAGTCGTTGTAACTCGCTGTGAGAACCGCTGTCGACCGATCGAGGCCACCCGCCAAAATCATGAACGACATGATACACGATGTAAGTTACTTGATTGACAACGTAGCCACGAATAGGATTCTGTGCTACACGATACCTCTCAGCCTTGTTCAAACGTTGTAACTTCGGCCACTGCGTGCCCCGCTAGTGTCATCCAAACCCATCTCGCCCCTTTCCCGGTAGCGCTATTCCCATATACGCGAACCCGGAAACAGGTGATTTAGTTGTCTTTTCAGTTTGCCCATTATCGACGTTAATAATGTTTACCGGCTCAAAGACGTTGTGAATGCGGGATTACGGCAAGGGAAAACCTATGTAAAAATCCAAACTCCTAAAGTCGCTGCGTATTACGAGAACAACGAACAGTTGTATCTGGCCCCAAACTTAAAGATGGGCACGCTCACTTAGGACATTCACTTCCCCCTACCCGAGTAAACTCTGCGTACGCGATAATACCAAGGGCATCTGCGGCTTAGAATCCATTAAACCCGACACTAGCTGCCCCGCCGAAACAACACCACGTTCTCAAGTTGAGGTAACGCAAGCCGAAATCATCAGAAACCGTTGGCTGGTCAGTACCCCAGCACGAACAGCCACCCTCACATGCGATTAACACGACGCCATGCGCATTAATTTGCCCAACCAAATGTTATGGATCACTGTCCCGAAGGGCGCGATCCTCCATATTGACGAGTTAGCATTGTATCACCTCACCGACGATGAATATCAGGTTGAAATCGAAATCTCTTATTGAATTGACACCGGCTGACAGCGCTAGAAGCTATCGCTCGCCTTCCGCCCGCCGGCGCGCCAATTATTCGGTCCTGGTCTGCCGCTGACACGGCGCTTTGTATCTCTACTAGCGTAGGATATGTTATGAATTTGACACTGGCCTTCCTCCTACACAAGCGAGTGAACGTCGTCCAAGAGTCTCTCAACAAATGCGCGTCAGGCGTCCCTCGCCTTTTTCGACGTGGTAATCCCGACCGAGACCCCGAACCCGAGAATTTGAACAACCTGACTGAGATCATGCCTATACCGCCTCGTCGAGCCCCTGACAATTAAAACAGTCAAAAATGACCCAATTGTCAATAATGATAAACAATGCATCCCTATGTCTTCTCAAGTTTCTAACCTGTTCCTTCCCAAATTACCCTGCACCAGGTTTTAGTCAGTGATAGGAATGATGTTTGTGTCTTGTATGTGCCTGTTCTTCCTGCCTCTTGTTCCAGGGCCTGACCATGTTCCATCAGGGGAACATCACCAAGCCCGAGGGGGATATGTAACATATAGCGGCAGGAATTCAACTCTACAAGTCACCAGAAGGGGGGCAGATAAAGAATCAGCAGCCCTCTAAAAGCCCCTCCTCCGCCTCAGCGCAAAAGCGCGCGTTTTCTTCCTGTTGTGGAACAAAAGGAATGTGCGGGAACGCTTCTCAAAGACATTCGTTCATTTCATGACTTTCAAAGCATCTACCCAAGAAATACATGGATATTAATATGTACTCTTTATGAATATTAAGTTAGGAAAACGTGGGCTGATTTCTAATCATACTTTAAGCTGGAATGTGTAGGCTGCAGTGTTTAGACTTTTATGAATGGTTGCCAAATTATATGAATCAATAAGATAACGAATGTGATATTATAATGTGTAAACCTGATAAGAGTTTAATACATGGGTAAAAGTTATTTCTCAATCGCATGAAAAATGCCTTGCAAGAAAACCATGGACATGGGTGGAGCTCCGCCCCATACGGACAATCTGATTCGATCAGCCGCCGGTGGGCGGCGTCCAAACCGGACAGTTGAAAAGACGACGCGCGAGTGACGCGCCCTCTCTTCCCTCTTGCAACTCTCCGGAGCTCGTAACTGCGCGCTCAAACGCGCGCAAGGCTGACCTGGAAACCGGCCCGCTGGACTCTCACAACTAAACCAACCATCGGAGGGGGTCTAAGACCGTGCCAAAGCCGTAACGGAGCCACGAAGTCAACGATCGCGGGGGAGAGCTTTCCCGATGACGTCACGCAGCCATCTCAAGTCTCCACACGAGAACAACCGAAGGAGCCCGAGCTGAACACGTGACGCCCGAAACAAAGAACTGAACTCACGCGGGAAAACGAAACCAAAAAAAGCAACAGCCTGCTTCAACAACAGACAGCAAGTATAACAAACAAAGCGTTTTTATCCTGACTAAACCGTTAAAATTTGATCTGAATGCAGTAACAAAGCAAAGATTTGTTCGTGATCTTTTGGCTGGTTGGTTAAGCTATGAAATAGAAAGAATATTATTCTTTCACCCACAGTTACCCTCAAAACTTTCGTATGCCTATGTGTGTGTATGTCTATGTCTTCTCAGTTAATCCATTTATGTTAGAATAGCAGTATCACGAATAAACCTTTGTCATTTTATAAACAAGTGTCTCTGGAATGTGATTATAAGTATTTTTTTATCCTTAGTTGCCCTAAAGATAACGCAACCTAGCTCTAAACTAGAAATTATTAATCTCGTGTATCGTTACCTGGGGCCACGGGGAATGTAAGCGAGATTTTAATTGAGATTAACAGAATGTACTTTTTAGTGATTGCTGGACAAGCACTTAATAAGGTGTAAACTGTAAAGAAATATTAATAGGGCTTAATCGAGCATATTAAATATTTAATAACTAATTCCCGGAGCTGAAACAATAGCTCCATATTAAACTGGTATTTTTACTACATGCGTCAGGAGATGAACCAGATGCTGTTGGCAACAGAAATGCTGATGAAATGGCCAAATGGGCCGCGGAACATGCTGAATTTTCCCCATATCAGAGAGTGCAGAATAGGGATGTAGAAACAATTATGTTTGTACATGCATCATGCGTTCCTGACATAGATTTGAAAATATTGCAAAGTCAGCCCACACAGGGAGACGTGAAACATTGGGCAGAAAATGGATGCGTGCCAGATGCTAATGCTTTGATAAGAGAAACAAACAGTAGAATAGCATTACCAAAACTGTCCTTGGTGATATTGATAAGACATTATCATGGCATTTCGCACAATAGCGCGTCTAAAATTACACAGATGATTAATCACCTGTATTGTATACAGGATACAGCTAAAATGGTCATACTAATTCTAAACTCATGTTTGATATGCGCCAAAACAAACCCTCACCGGAAAACGCCACATGACGCGTTACCGTTTCCAGAAGCGCTTTTTCAGTGCCTTCAAATAGATTTTTCACATATGCCAGCGGTCGGAAATCTAATGTATAGCCTGAATGCACTGTAAGTCGCTTTGGATAAAAGCGTCTACTAAATGCATAAATGTAAATATAAATGTAAATCTAAAATACATGCTAACTATCGTCGATAGGTTTTAAAAAATGCCAGATGTGCTACTAGCCGTATTGGCAGAAATGAGAATGACCCCATCCTCAACGACAAAATACTTACAATGGGGGTAAGTATACCATTTTACATTTTAATGGGTAGACCTTTCCCGACCCCTTGGATCAAAGGTCGCGCAAGCGTTTCTTCCCTAGGAGACATGGAGGTGATCCTGGATGACTACGTGATTTCCCTTATTGATAAACTGAATTCTGTGTGTGCTAATGTTTCTCTTTCTCTCCCTATTCCGTCAGATAAGCCCACCCATTATTTCGTTCCAAGGCCAACAGGTGCTGATTTGGAGTCTGAAACCAGTCGCAGTGGGGGAACCGAGATATTTGGGGCCAGCTGTAGTCATCGCAGTGACCAGGACTGGAGTGCTAACTGATCATCAACCGCAGTGGATTCACGCATCCAGACTAAAACATCTATCAACATACGCATTACCAATTGTGACAGGGCACTGGTGAGAGGGCTTGCGCCAGACAGAAGATCCTTGCTCTTTTATGGGGCGAGGGGGTCACCTGTGGGCTGAAAATAGGTCCTGGGCAAACTTTTGCCCCATTAATAGCTTCCCGATCACCTCTGAAGGTTCCCCTGTTACACATTTGGGTCTAAATTGTCCAACATGTCAATCATATATCTACTATTAATCAATTAGATTAATAGATGAAAATAGTGGATCACAAGCTGATCACTTCCCTTTGAAACAAGCAGTGTAAACAGACCTTATGAGGGGATAAAGCCATATTAAGCTTAGTTTGTTTGATGGACACTTTGCCAAAGCTATTACAAGAAACACAACGCTGAAGACCATTTATGTATGATGGTGCGTCGGAATTAATCAGTGTTTGCCTCAGGCTTAAATACGATCCATTTCTTATCGGAGGAATTGTAGGCACGGATGAAAACCGTGCATTCGAATGATTAGAGGATGGAAGTGACGCCGGCGGAGGAGATCGTGTGGCTGGTTGAGCAGAGAGCAGCGGCCGTGTCTGGTGGAGAAAGACCGATCTTGGGACCGGCAGATTGGCCGGAGGATCGAAAAGATCCCCAGCATAAGTCGTTGTTTTGCCGGGAATGTTGAGTCTGTGATGTAATGGCAAAATGTGCCACCTAATGCTGCTTAACCGTCAAATGAATGGAGGTATTTCAGCTGTATTTATATCAGTGTTGATTACCTTGATTGCGTACCACTTGTGTTTGATTAGGCTAAGTGTCCTCCCGAACTTTGTTAACATCATTTTAAAAAACAAAAACCGAGGGGAGAAATAGAGCTCCAACAGCTAATGAAGAAGAAAATTGCACTAGAAATAAAGTGCAAACACATTCCAAAGAGAACTAAAATGACCCTCTGTACCAGACCTGGCTGACTAGTGGACTACCCCCACGATTACAGGACACAGAACACACACACAGAGAGACATTTTCTTTATTTAGACCATAATTAATCAATTACAAATGTATCTGGTATATGCATGTGTTGTTTGTATGTTTCCTTATTATATTAGCCTAGTTACCACCTGTTATTCGTATTAGTAAGCTCTAAACACTCTTATTCAGGTGTATGAATGTATCTCTGGTTTAATATCTGTTAGATGTATCATTCTTGATACCAAAATGATCTGCTGTTTATTCCTAAAACAATGATGTACATTATGTGATCGTGAAATGCATCATACTAGTTTTACTGTACTGTGAAAAAAACTACACAGATTCTTCACTAGTCATAAATCATGCAAATCAGGTGTCAAATGGGACAAAGAAACACTTTCCCGCTGAAACTATGCACTGTGTTATTGGTCAAAAATGGGTGTTACAGGGAAACCGGAAAAAACACAAATCCTTAGCCATCTTCATGAAACGCCTAAAAACACATCTCTTCAATCTTTATTTGACCCTCTAACTCTACCACTCTCCATTCTAATTCTATTTTATATAAAAAAAACTAGGTTTCAATTTTTTTCTCTTCTATCTACTTGTTTCTTTAAAAAAAGGCTACCTTGCTTATGTGTACTGCGTTAGGCTAACCGAGAACTTGTAATAGCACTTGCATGTTGTTGCTCTTTTGTTGGTTTTGATTGCTTCTATTGTCCTCATTTGTAAGTCGCTTTGGATAAAAGCGTCTGCTAAATGACTACAATGTAAATCTATATTTAATTTATAATTTAGTGTTTAGTAACTATTAATTTTCTGTATATTTCTGTTGAAAGGCAGAAGTAGCTAACTATCTCATTTATTATAATGGATTCATGTGAAGATTAAGTTCACTTAAATATGAAGTTAAGTCTAATAAATGTTAAAATTGATAACTCTCAATTATACTGTAATGCCGAATGGCTACAGTCAATGGTTAAATATTAAGGGGAAAAAATATTTTTATAGAGATCAGTAGTATTGATATCAGTGATGCTGGCCTTCAATCATAAAAAAGATGCCATTCAATAAATATAAAAAATATACTGTCTTTATGTTGTTTGTACATTGAACATTTGAAGATTGAATGTGAAATTATTGCAATATAAAAGTATTTTTAAAAACAAAAAAAAAATTATTATAGTTTAGCACATTATACACATCTATTTGGAAACAGGGTATTAATAATAAACATGGTCTAAACATTCTTAGACTCGTAGCATTCATCATGTTACAAGTGCACTCATATTACTTTTATATCGCATTGTTTATCATATATATTATATAGAGCATGAAAACATCATTGCGCCATACGGAATTTAAATACAATGAATTGCCTATCATATTCAAAATGTTTCACTCGATTTCAAACATTTTAGTCAGGAATTATAGTTTGGGAAAAACCCAACTAGTAAATGTGTTCAAGTTTGTCACAATAACACGTTAACTAATGCAAAAAAGATGCATTACTTACTCATCAGAATGATCTCGCACGTCGCATCTGGTTCTTTTTCTGATGTAAATTCTGGCTTATTCCTCTCAGCGCATCTTCTTCAGAAACGACAAGTAGCCGAGATGAACTTGACTTGCTTTGTTTATTGAGGTGATGTGGCGTTTACATGTGTGCACGTTTCGGCATAATTTCTTCAGAGCGGCTGCAGGAGCTATGACAACACAGCTGTTTCACGATTCGCCAAACTCACCACATGACAACAAAAACGTGTTTCGGGTTTATTCTAACATATTCAATTCCAATAATGCTGTGTTTTTTGAACAGTAACAGCTTATTTTCTCCCTGCAATGTTATATTGAGTCACATATACCAAAGCACACTGATAAAAGCATACCCACTTTATTGATATTTAAATTGTATATGTTTATATTGAACTTTATTCTTGAACAGATGTCTCTGTATTAAGCAGTAAATAAAAAGTGGTGTTGCTCGTGAAAATGTTTCTGAAACGTCTGTGTATTTGACATATTGTATTTTATTCTCTTCATCTGTGAAAGTGTCTGACATGATGGCTCCATTTTTAACTCCGCCCCCGACTGCAAGCGGCTACTCTTGTTGAAAGCCATTTGTAGCTGTGGTTCAAGTCAGATTCCGATCGGTCTGTGCATCAAGTCGAACACACCTAATGAGTTTAGACGAGAAAGACTGAACATCGTGTTGGTTTCATACGGATTACTTTATCACAGAATATTTGTTTTCAATATGACTTCATTACTTACTTCATTTAAAATATATTTTATTATATAAAATATATATACTTCATTAGATATATTTCTGGAGTCTGAGTGTCAAATATTCGCTGATCATTTTAGTGATGCTATTCGCGGAGAGGGAGAAGACAGAGAGCGCACTCTGTTTGTTTTCTTTATTTTACAAAAGTACAAAGTTTTGTTGTTATTGTGAGTGTACACAAATCAAAGTAGACACTTAACAGTTTTTTTTGTGTCTTTTGCACTGATCCTAAAAAAAGTGAGCTGATTGCAATGGCGTGACCGTCGACCACAGAGAGATAAGACCAAGGAGAGTCAAAACTTGTCCTGTCCCATACTTTGTTGCGTCTGGTCCCACAGGAGTGCAGGTCTCTATCTCAGATGTCGGAAGTCTATGGAGACTCTTATGTTCATTGGTACAGCCAACAACAGAACATTTGTAATGTTTTTTGGTGTAGACATTTAAATCTCTAACCATTAAAGTGTGTAAACAAAATGGTGGACTGCTGCAGCTCATTCAGGGCAGGGTCTATGCTAATACAGCAGTGTCCCTAACAGTTGTGGGCTGGGCTTTCAGAAATCTGGAACAGTGTGTTTGGAGAGACTGTTTATGATTTATGGGGATTATATAAAAAGGAGAGGGTGTATTTTTACCATTATAGGCTTTTTGTGTACACACACTGTGGACACACATCTGTGTTCAAACACTTTATAAAAGGGACTTTTGCATAATAAGGTCCCCTTTAAATGGACAGATTAAATTAGTCACAAGTAAAACTTAAGACATGTGAATTATAAAATGTGTGCATCCTTTCACTAATTATTTGTCACTAACCTCAAAATAAGAATATCTTCTAGCTTGGTCAAAAAATAGAAAGGATTTCATATATTTTTCTGTTGATATTTACATATTTTATTTAACAATACTTGATATAGACAAAGACAGACAATCTGAGGGAAATAGCAATAAAGGCAAAGAGATAAAACGATTTCTGCTACTGTTGAAGATAAAATGTAGAAGAGTTTAACCAGGATTAACACAAGAATAAACACATCAACATTCACAGATGCAACATTTTCTCTCAAAACTATCTCCCAGTAACCCAAAATGTTACAGACACTCATTTATTATCAGTTTCTAAACTAACAGATTGAACTGGAGTGGCTTGCCTTTTAAATAATCATTAAAACACATGAAAGTTAGCTTGATACTATGACTAAATTAAATATCTCATTATTTTCAGATCTACAGAAAGTCCCCGGTATTGATTTGACATTATCTTAATTTTCATCGATTCGTCAATTGTCCTCTATATATTTGTTTATTTCCCACCAAAGAATCATTACAGACTAACATTTGACAGACCAGCTTTCAGATAACTCATAGCATCTTTATTTGCTTCTTCAGCTTCAGCGATTCTCTTCATCTCCTCCAGCTCTCGCACCCAGTCTTTTTCCCCAGCCTCCCTCACTCTGGGGATGAAGAAGTCGAGATGCTGAAGAGTGAAGGCAGAGTCTGGTTTTAATGCGATCTGATACAGATGCTTGATGGTCTTGTATGCATTGGACAAAATAATTAACTTTTGGTCCTCAATCGTCTCCAGCTCGTTGTCAAGATGATCCATTATTACTGAAAACCACTTCGTTTGTTCTTGACTTTCTTCATACTTCTTTTTCAAATCATCAAACACAATTATGATGCTTGAAGTGCTGATGATGTATTTCTTGCTTCCTCTGACATGTTTGCTGTGGTGACACTTTCCTGTGCAGACGGTGCAGTAACTGTTTTTCATGACTTTACATTTGCTGGGATTAGAAACCCACCAGCAGTTAAACTCGTGGCAGTTTTCCTCACAGACAGTGCAGGTCGTCGCTTTCCTGTGTTTCCATGACTTGCTTTCAATGGGAACCATCATTTTGACAGTCTGTTTGACCTCAATGGCGAAGTTTTTACACTGTTCAATCTTTTCCTTGTTTTGTCTCATTGCCTCCTGAATCTGAAGTTTTTCAGCCCTTTTCAGCTCTTTCACTTGAATTCGCAGCTGAAAGTTGCAGATAAGCGCTTCAAGCTGAATGCGCTCAATCAGGACATTTGAAGTCAGCTCCAAACTTCTTCTTTCCTTTTCATCCAGAGACTGAAGGAATTTCTCCATCTCTTCGGTGCAGTTTTCCCAGGCGTCTCTTTGAGCACGAATGTAACGTTTCTCATTGTGACGGGCTTCAGCATGACAATTGTTGAATAAGAAATAAACAGGTTGGCCACTTTTGTCTCGTCTGCAGGGGATTCTAGCTTTATTAATGGCACCGAGGACATTTTTGGGTGGCAGACCATCAGAGTGTGTGATTAAAAATACAATGTTGTTCACAATGTCTTTCCCGAACAACGACAGTATTGAACTGATAATGTAATGTTGTCTGTCTGAGAGACGATTCTTAGATGCTTGAGTCACAAAACAAATGGCATCGACTTCACAAACTCCATCATTGTTCTGAAACAGTGTGGCTAAATTCCCAGCAACTTCCAGATCTTTGTCCAGTCCTCTAGTATCTCCGTAACCTGGAGTATCAATGATGGTGAGCGATATGGGACTCTCTTCAGGAAAGACCTCATACATGGTGATTTCAGATGTTTGTGATTCTGATTGATCTCCAGCTGCTTCTTCTGTGATTTCATACCATATTTCATCCTCAAATTTAACTCCCAGTAAGTAGCTGACCATAGTGTTGACGATGGTGGTCTTACCGACACCAGTCTCTCCCACCAGCAGAACAATTTTGTTTTGTTTACTGGAGTCTTTTTTTCCATACGTCCATTTTCTGACTCTCCCATTATCATCGATCACTTTCTTCTCTGTATGTAAACGGAATCTTTTTGGAGGACCTTGATGAATCAGTGTTGTGCTGCATGGTGAAAGACAAGATAAGATAAACAAGACCATTCCAATTACATGTTATAAAATGGATAGTTCTGGTCCTTAATTCTGATTTGCTGATCCTGTAACTTCATTATATCAGTATTACTGTATCACTGTGTCTGTGTGTTGCTGCAAAAGAAAGTGAATAGCTTGTTCCCCTTCATGGGAACTCGAACTGCGTCCCCTAGGGGTCGCTACGGGGAACGCCCTCAGCGTGACTCGGTCTGAAGATACATATGTAAAAACACCACCTGTTGGCCGGCGACAGCCCATGACGTCACTACCGGCGTGCCACAATATAAGTGCCGCCGGGAGAATACATCATCAGCTTTTTCGTCTTCACTGACTGGTTTGTTTGAAGCGTGCAGAGTGAATCTGGTAAGAGTACAGTTTTCTAACTCTACTATGGCGAGCACTAGCAAGGCGTTTAGGAAGTGTGTGGATCCGTGTCCTCGTTATTTGACACCCGATGACACACACGACTGTTGCGTCTTTTGTTTGGGCATGGAGCACGCACGCGATGTCCTTGAGGGGGCGGTTTGCGTGCATTGTGAGCGGCTCTCTATGAGGAAGCTCAGCTCTCGCCTGTCCCTCTTTTCGAGGAAAGAGGGGCAGCCGTCTGCTTCCCGCGATTCAAGACCCACCGTTGCCGAGGCACGGAGGCGAATGAAATCGTGGGGTTCGCAGTTGGATGTGGCCGATGAGTTGGAGAGGGACCGCCCCTTTTCGCGCGTCGGCCGAGAACGAGAGTGAGCTGCTGGATTGTGATGATGCGATCTTTCTGACATCATCAGATGCAGCAGCTAGTGCTCCGCTGCATATGAACGAGTTTTTGGAGGTTATGGATCATAAAAATAAATCTAAAATAACCCCCAGCTCGAGTGAGCCTTCCTTTCTTCATAAATCTCGATGTGGAGGTTGAGAAGGAGTGGGAAAAGCTATTTTTTCTCGTATTCATAGGTTTCAGCATACTAGTTATGCTGACACTGAGGGGATGCGTGAAAATGGCTATGAGGGGATGCCCCCTGTGCAAGAGATGATAACACGCTTATCTCTCTGTGGCGAGACATCCTCTCTCAAGGCTCCCTCCTGGTCATCTAAGCCCCTGAATCTCGCTTAAATGGCAGGGCATATGCAGCAGCAGGTCAGACCGTCGCTTCGTTGCACACGAAGGCGTACCAGACTGACCTGCTGAAAGTCCTGGATAAGTTCCAGGTCTGAGCCCGAACAACCAGGGGTCCTAGCCCATCTCGGTCTGAGGATCAGAGATGGGCTCAGAAGGCTAGTCTCGCGACTCATGCCCCTCCCCCTCCTGCGGCTAGGGTGAGAGAGAGGCGTGGGTCAGAGAGAGGCAAGCCCTCTCATTCCTCTCTAATTCCCCTGTAACCACCGTAAACTCCACCTGACCGAGGTTAGGTGGAAATTTCCTGCTAAGCAAAGGCAAAAAAGGTGAGTTCCCTCTCATTCTGAGGAATGAGTTTTCCGGGGTCACCTATGAGCATGCCGCTCCCTTCTGAGCGCTGAAGGATGAGTCCTCCGCTCTCCAGAGCTCGCTGTCGGTAGAGCCAGCATTACTCCCCTCACCTTAGGAGGGTTACCTATGAGTATGCCGCTCCCTTCGGAGCGTCTGAATGTCCACTCATTCTGAGGAATGAGTTTTCCGCTCCCTAGAGCTCGCTGTTGGTAGAGCCCGCATTGCTCCCCTCACCCAGAGGGCCACCTATGAGCATGCCGCTCCCTTCTGAGCGGCGGAGTTCCCTCTCATTCTGAGGAATGAGTTCTCCGCTCTCCAGAGCTCGTTATAGGTGGAGCTAGCATTGCTCCCCTTATTAGAGGGTCACCTTTGAGCATGCCGCTCCCTGCGGAGCGTCTGAGTTCCCTCTCATTCTGAGGAATGAGTTCTCCGCTCCTCAGAGCTCTGTGATAGGTCGCTCTCCTTGCTGGTCGAGCTAGCATTGCTCCCCTCACTATAGAGGGTTATCTATGAGCATGCCGCTCCCTGCTGAGCGTCTGAGTTCCTTCTCATTCTGAGGAATGAGTTCTCCGCTCTCCAGAGCTCGTTATAGGTAGAGCTAGCATTGCTCCCCTCATTAGAGGGTCACCTTTGAGCATGCCGCTCCCTGCGGAGCGTCTGAGTTCCCTCTCATTCTGAGGAATGAGTTCTCCGCTCCTCAGAGCTCTGTGATAGGTCGCTCTCCTTGCTGGTCGAGCTAGCATTGTTCCCCTCACTATAGAGGGTTATCTATGAGCATGCCGCTCCCTGCTGAGCGGCGGAGTTCCCTCTCATTCTGAGGAATGAGTTCCCCGCTCTCCAGAGCTCATGGTTGGGCTTGCCGCTCCCTTCTGAGCGGCGGAGTGCCTTCTCATTCTGAGGAATGAGTTCTCCACTCTCCAGAGCTCGTTATAGGTCTCACTCTGAGGAGTGAGTTCTCCGCTCTAGAGCTCCTCATTGGTAGCTGAGTTCCTCTCATTCCGAGGAATGAGTTCTCCGCTCTCCAGAGCTCGCCATCGGTAGAGCCAGCACTGCTCCCCTCAACCAGAGGGTCACTTATGAGCATGCCGCTCCCTTCTGAGCGTCTGAGTTTCTCCGCCCCCCAGAGCTCTGTGATAGGTCGCTCGCCTTGTTGGTCGAGCCAGCATTGCTCCCCTCAACCAGAGGGTCATCTATGAGCTTGCCGCTCCCTTCTGAGCGTCTGAGTTCCCTCTCACTCCGAGGAATGAGTAGTTCTCCGCTCCAGGGCATAGAACGTTCTTCTAATAAGTGCACACGCGAGACTTTGGGCACTTTCTAAAATCCACTCAGTGGTAAGTCCGCACATTAAAGATTCTGCGTTCTTTCTAAAAATCCCGTAAGGGTAGGGTTACGCGCACAGCTTCGTGCCCTTTTTTGAGTTGGTTAAAGCCCCGGCTTGTGCCTTGGGCCCCGCTCCCTTGTCCCATATATGTTGGGTCCAAAAAAAAAATTAAAAAAAAATGGGAAAAGAAAGGGGTGTACGCTACCAAGAGGTCTGTTGAGACAGTTCCCTCGGTAAGCTTGAGAGCAAGTGGTAACCCCTGAGTGATCGGCCAGGACCTAGTGAGCCAGGTGCCTGGCCATATCCCCTTAAAGGAATCTTTTTCTGATTCCAAGACTTTGAGCTCTACCCTAGGCCCGGTAATCCCGGCACCTAGAACAGGTAAGTACTAGGGTATACAGCTCGGGCCTTTGGCCGAAGGGGATAATATCACTGACAGCCATCAGCCGTCCCAGGGGCAACTCCCTTAGCCGGGTAGAGCTGGCTTAGTGCTCGCCTTTTTTGAGGAATTGGCTTGCATTCCCCTCAGCATGGTGAAGTGGGTATAACGTTCCCCGTAGCGACCCCTAGGGGACGCAGTTCGAGTTCCCATGAAGGGGAACGTCTCAGGTTACGTATGTAACCATGGTTCCCCGAGTGGGGAACGAGACACTGCGTCCCCTAGGCTTCGGGCCATGCTTCGGACGCAAGCTTCAGACGAAGAAGCTGATGATGTATTCTCCCGGCGGCACTTATATTGTGGCACGCCGGTAGTGACATCATGGGCTGTCGCCGGCCAACAGGTGGTGTTTTTACATATGTATCTTCAGACCGAGTCACGCTGAGGGCGTTCCCCGTAGCGACCCCTAGGGGACGCAGTGTCTCGTTCCCCACTCGGGGAACCATGGTTACATACGTAACCTGAGACGCTTTCCAGGTACACGTTCAGTAATTTCACTTATGTAAAAAAATATTTAGAAAACTTAAAGTGGGGGAGTTATCATCCTCAGATTTGAACAATAACATGGGAAAACGTATGGCTTTCACTAAAGTGTATGCTGTTATGACAGTGTTATATATTAAAATAGAATATATAAATAGTTTGCATGCATTATTTTATGGCAAACTATGTACAACTTTCATTTTATATTTTGGACAAGTGTCTTTTTTTCTCTCTGAAAAGACCACTGTAAAATGTAACTGACAATCTTACTAATACAATTGAGTGAAGTTAACTATTTTGAATAAGTTAGTTGACTTTATTAAGTTTAACCAAGTAATCTTAACTTTTTAGCACAGAAAGTTATTTAACTAAATAGATTTACCTAAAATAAGTATTTTAAAGTTTTCGAGTGGTCATGTGTAGTCCCGCCAATAGTTGGAGTCGATCTCCAATGTAATGCTATTCTGACGGGAGACTAACGGGAGAAGCACTTGTGAGAATCAGCTCATGTTTGTCATTTTTTTAATCACTCATTGTTTACTTATTACTTATAATTGCTTATTATACATCAATTGATTGTGTAATAATCAGATTAAATATGGAAGCAATACACAGCAACAGTTTTTTAATCAAATTAATTATCAAATAATCTTTGGTGGCATGTTTTCAATCAATTAACTTTTTTTGTTAAGGTGTACTAAGACAGTGGTTCTCAAACTGGGGGCCACTAGATGGGAAAAAAAACGAAACTGCATAAATTTGACATAAAAAAAAGTTGTACATAAAACATGGCTTTATGGTATATAGTGATGGCAGACCACAGTGCTCACTGTGCTTGAAGATTGTATTCCTCTGAAGCACTGAAACCATATAAACTCAACCGACATCTCACAACAATTCATCCGGAGCATGCAAATAAAAGCAAGGATTTTTTTCAGAGAAAGAAAGAAGAATACATCAAGCAAAAGGTACGACTGACTAACATCACGAAAATCCGAAAATATCGAATCTTGCAGCCCTGCGAATAACCAAATGTAAAAAGCTTCACACAATCGGGGAGGAATTAATACTTCCAGCAGCAGTAGATATGTGCCGAGTGATGGTCGGGGAGGAGGCCGCTAATAAGATTAAATCTATACCACTGTCCAACGATACAGTAAGCAGGTGGATCAAAGACATCTCTTTTGATGGAAAATCTCAACTGACCGATGTTGTGTCTTTACTCTTTTTAACAGACCACACTCTATCCAGTGTATCACTCTTAACTTCACTTTATTCTTCTTCATCGAATTACTTAACACACTTTACCACTAGAGCCCCTAGTGGTGCAGTTTCACATTACATGTATTATAGTAAGCAATTACTATGAATTGAACATCAAATATTGTATACTTCTCAACACATTTCCCCCTACTCAAAGGAATTAAATCCCTTAAAAGATCATTATCATACGCAAGTCTTATTTACTCAAACAAAACTTATCTCAATTAGCATATTCAAATGAACTCTTATGTATTCAAACAAGTCTATCTCAAATAGACATTTCAAAGGAACATAATGAAATCTTCTAGCACCTTTATCTTTTATAACATAACACAGAATAACATTTACCGAACATTTCAGGATTCAGTGTACATTTAAGATTTTTTTTTTTATAGATAGATAGGGCAGCGATCTGCCTACACCCTTTACATATCTTCTTGGTCTGATTTATTTGTCTCTTATCAGACACATTATTCCATCACATAGTCTTGAGTCCATCCAGGTGGGTGTCTCTGTCTTAAGCCCCTATTCAGACTCAAGGCAGTGTCCTCCATTGCACAGCCTCTTTCAGGTATTTCAGCCTGTGCAGGATTTTCCTCTCTCTCTCTGCATAGTGATAGACATGCTGAATTCCATCTCTTCCCATCACTTAAGATGAAAGTACTTGGTCCTGTTTGTTGTTGCTGTACTGACAGTGGTTCAGTGAACCGGGCTTCTCCCTTTTTCAATTGAAAAGGCTTTCTCACTCTCACCTTGTCTCCAACTGCAATTTTAAGGAACTTTGATCCTCTCTTACGATCGGTGTATTGTTTACTTTTGTTCTGTCGTTGTTTCACACGAGCTCTGACTTGAATGAATTGATCCGGGCTATCCTCAGGAAGAAAAACATTAAACTTTGTTCTCATAGGTCGGCCTCTCAAGAGCAGAAAAGGGGTCTCACCCATAGTAGCATGGGGTGTCGCTCGATAGCTCTTCAACATGGTCAGGACTGCAGATTTCCATGGTTTATGAGCCACCTCAGCTGCCTGAAGACATTCTTTACGCACCCTGTTGAACCGTTCAATGGCCCCATTAGCCTGAGGGTGATAAACACTTGTCTTTATGTGCTTTATTCCCTGCATTTTCACAAAATCAGCAAATTCAAATGAAGTGAACTGCGTTCCATTATCTGTTGTGATTGTGCAGGGGTTTCCTTCTCGAGCAAAGATCGTGGTCAGAAATTTCAGGACAGTCTCTGTTGTTACTGATGCAAAACCCACTTCTGGCCATTTGCTGAAATAGTCAATCAAGGTCATTGCAAACTTACAGTCAGTAACTCCCTTCTCAAATGGTCCTACTATATCAATAGCAACATGTTCAAATGGGCCTTTCGGAAACTCCACTGGCTGCATTGGAGCTGTGAACGTTTTTGAAGATTTATCGCTGGCCTGGCAGGTCACACACGCAGATAGGATTGTGTGAACAAGATCATCCATTCGTGGCCACCAATACAGCTCTCTCAGACGCTGTTTGGTTCGCACCAGCCCTTGATGTCCCTCGTGTGCCAAGTGAATGAGGCGTTCCCGCAGAGAAACAGGAACAATCAAACGATTTCCTCTGAAAATCAATGGAGATTCAACAGCCAGTTCATGTCTAACAGGGAAGTATAGACGCAAGTCACTGGAGACAAACTTTTGCAGTTTAGGCCAACCTGACTGAATTGTCTGGCATAACTGTGACAGTTCTGGACAGTCCTCGCATTCAGCTTTAAAGTCCACCAGAGGCAACACTGTCAGAAACGGCTGAATTTCTGCGATTTCAGAAATTAAGCCCTGTTCAGTGGATGCAGTGGTGTCTGTATGGCTCAACGGCATTCGTGAGAGACAATCTGCCACATAATTTTGTTTACCTGGTCGGTACTGAACATCATACTGGAAGCACAGGAGCCTCGCAGACCAACGAGCTACCCTCATACCTACTCTATCCATGCCCCTTGTGGAGAGAAGAGTGGTAAGGGCCTGATGATCAGTTTTTAAGGTGAAACGATGTCCCCACACATAAGTTCTCCACTTTTCTACCGCCCAAACACACGCAAGGGCCTCCTTTTCCACAGCAGAGTATTTCCTTTCAGACGTCGATAGTGTCCTGGATGCAAAAGCTATCACCCTTTCAACCCCATCAGGATGTAGATGTGTCAGAACAGCGCCACGGCCGTAATCAGAAGCGTCTGTACTAATAAATGTGGGCAGGGAAGGGTCATAAATAGCAAGAACAGGGCTCTGCATCAGCATTCTCTTAAGTGTATCAAAGCTTTCAACAGTTTCTTTACTCCACTGTAGTGGTGTTTGTGCATTAGCTCTGAACATCTGCCTCAGTGGTTCAACCACAATAGCATAGTTCGGAAGAAATTTGTTGAACCATGAAGTGAGTCCTAGGAACGAACGTAAAGCTACCATTTCTGTAGGTCGAGGTGCCTCCGCAAATGGCAATCAGGTGATCTGGGCTGGGACGTAGTCCTTCTTTGGAAATAACATGGCCCAGAAACGGAATGCTCGCTTGGTTGAAGGAGCTTTTGTCAAAGTTAATCTGCAAGTCAATCTAGCCTTTGACGAACAGCTTGGAGGTGCTTATCATGGGTCTCCTGAGAATCACCATACACTATGATGTCATCTAAGTAATTCTTTACACCATCCAACTTCCTTAGGACTGAGCATGGGAGGCCATGGCGGATCTGGGGACTCAGGAGGCCATGGCGGGTCAGGGAACTCAGGAGGCCATGGCGGGGCGGGGAGCATGGGAGGCCATTGCAGATCCGGGGACTCCGTGGGCCATGGCGGGTAGCCCCCCCAAAAAAAATTCTTGGGAAATCTCTTCAACTCTGGGGGGCGCTCTGGATGCGCGGATGCTAGGGGCTCTGGGGAACCGGACGGAACCGGCAGGGGCTCTGGGGAGCCGGACGGAACCGGCAGGGGCTCTGGGGAGCCGGACGGGGCCGGCAGGAGACCTGGAGAGCTGGACGGAGCAGGCACTGGAGGACGCTGGCGAGGAGTCGGCACTGGAGGACGCTGGCGAGGAGCCGGCACTGGAGGACGTTCTGGCAGCGCAGCGTCTCGGGGGCGCTCTGGCAGCGCAGCGTCTCGGGGGCGCTCTGGCAGCGCAGCGTCTCGGGGGCGCTCTGGCAGCGCAGCGTCTCGGGGGCGCTCTGGCAGCGCGGAGCTGGACGGGACCAGCGGGAACGATGGAGAGAGCTTGCGGGGAGCGGCCACAGGAGGGCGCTGTCTTGGAGCGTCTCGGTGGCGCTCGGGAAGCGCGGACTCTCGGTGGCGCTCGGGAAGCGTGGACTCTCGGTGGCGCTCGGGAAGCGCGGACTCTCGGGGGCGCTCTGGAGAGCTGGACGGAACCAGCAGGGACACTGGAGTGCTGGACGGAACCAGCAGGGGCACTGAAGAGCTGGACGGAACCAGCAGGGGCACATGAGAGCACTTGCGAGGAGCCGCACCGGAGGGCGCTGGCGAGGAGCAGGCACAGGAGGGCGCTGTCTTGGAGCAGGCACTTGGGCTGGGCTCCACCTCATCCCCTCATATGCCACCAACAAGCCCAGAGGTACATGAGCCTCTGTAGGCGGGCTTGCGGTGGCTGGCAGGCTTACGTGTGCCGCGAACGGTCCAGGGCTTGAGGTGGCTGCGAATGGCGGCGGATTTCCCGCAAACAGCGGGCTGGACGAGCCGCGGACGGCGGCGGAGATTCCCCGTGAACGGCGAACAAGGACGAGCCGTGGGCGGCGGAGGTGCTCCATCTCCGCAAAGGCGGATTTGTTGGTTTGGTCGAGTGTTCTGTCACACGGGGTCACACAAGGGAGCCAGGAATGAGGAGGCGAGGAACTTCTCTTCTAAACACTTTAATTTCACAGATAACAGAGATCGCTGGAGACACACTTCACACAGGTAATGACGTTAACACTCGACAAAGACACAGGGAGAACTAAGGACTTATAAAGGGCAGGAAACGAAGGAGCAAACAAGATAATTACTGACACAGGGCTGGGGACTAATTACACTGAAGACACAGGGCTGGGAACTGATGATTATGGACACGGGAGGAGGGGAAACACAAGACACAGACCTGACAGCGTGTCTGTTTGCACTGATGGTGCGGCAGTAATGACCGGGCACAAGAGTGGAGTTGTCACTCGAATTCAAGCCATAAATCCAAAGATTGCAGCCACTCACTGTATGCTTCATCGTCAAGCACTTGCATCGAAGACAATGGCACCCGACCTGCATGATGTGTTGGAAGTAGTAGTAGCGGCTGTTAACTTCGTGAAGTCAAGACCGCTGAAGTCACATCTCTTCGCAAAACTATGCACAGAGATAGGAGCAGCTGATGATTGGCTACTGTTCCAGGTGCCTCTCACTTGGAAAGGTTTTAGAGTGAGTGTTTGAACTGAGACGTGAGCTTCGGGATTTTTTGAAATAAAATAAACCGGATCTAGAACTGTTTTTTTCTTAGCCTACCTTGCAGGCATTTCCAGTAGGCCCAATGGACTGAATCTGTCTATTCAGGGATGTTATTCCACAAAACTGGAGGCAAGTGACAAAATAAATGCATTCAGGAGAACAATTTAACTGGGTACATAAACTACAAAGAGGCATCACTGACATGTTTCCAAATCTATCTGAATTTTTGGATTCTAACTGCATGGCATTGGACTGCATGCTCAACACCATTACTAGTCACCTCATCTCACTGAATGAACATTTCAGTCGCTACTTCACAGACATTGACATGGAGAAATATGACTGGGTTCGAGATCCCTTTTCTTGTGATGTGATGGCCAGTGGCCTCAGTCGAAAGGCTGAAGATGAACTTTTGGAACTGTCCAGTGATCATACTCTCAGGATGAGATTTAATCAGCAGGGGCCAGCAGAATTTTGGCCCACAGTTGAAAAGGAGTACAAGGAGGTTGCTCTTTGGGCCATAAACATATTGCTGCCTTTCACAACAACATCACTTTGTGAGACATCTTTCTAAGCCATGATGGCAATAAAGACAGAATGCAGGGCACAGCTTAATGTGGAAGATGACTTGAGAGTTTGCCTGTCCCCAATAACACCCAGAATTGATAAGCTCTGCAAAGAAAGACAGGTTTACCCTTCCCACTGAGGCAGGTAGTGTGTACTTGTACAGTGGTTGCTAAATTGATGTGTCTGCATTGCATGATTTATTTTATATTGTAAAACTTGTATAATATTGTTTATGTCTTTTATATTAAAAAACTATTTATTTTTTAAGTAGAGCAGACATTTATTTGTTTCTTGCAGAAAAAAACAGATTGCTGTTCAAATTTCAAACCAAACTTGAGCCACTGTCATTTACTAAATTAAAATGTAAGAAGTTTAATGCACTATTTACAATCATATGTAAATTAACTTTTCAGTATTCAGCTTCTACTAAGAACATCATAAATTACAGTTCAGTATTCAATACTTTTGTTGCACTTTTCAGACAATATTATTGTTAACTGTCAAAACTGTTTTATAACAATGTGTTATATTTTATGAAATTTAGAATTTAACAAATTTTGTCTATTCAACATTAGAGACATAAGGCTACAAATATAATTGTTGTTCCAGCATTGTACAAATTAATTTGTTTTTGGTACAGTCTAAAATTTGTAAGTACAATTGTAAGTTTGAGAATGTTTTCGTCATGAGTTTTCTTTTGGGGGGCCACAAAAGAATTCACCCTACACAAGGGGGCCTCCTCCTGAAAAAGATTGGAAACCACTGCACTAAGCGAACTTTGCTAAATGATGTTGACATTTGAAAGCACTCACTTCCCCTATCAATTCTAGACACGCCCCTTACTGCTGATTGGCTGCAAGTGGGACTCGGTCGGACCCTGTGGTCAAAAGTACCTTTAATGTCTTTACTTAATTATTTTAGTTCAACTTACTTAACCATTTTAAACCAATCAGTTTTCTAATATTTTCCTAGTAATGTGAACAATAATAAGAAGTTAGTATAACTAATTACAGTTTGAGTCAACAGTAGGTTCATGAGTTCTGTGCTTAAAAAAGGAAACAGCTAATAAAATGCATACGACTAATTCACCTAAAAACGTTAAAGGGATAGGTTTAATCCATTTAAAATGATAATTATGTAGGCAAGTCACCCATATTACAATTTTTTTCAAGAACATTTACACCTTGTTACTATGCACTATAAAGACAATCCACATGATTTCTGCACTTAATTTCAAATCTTCCATACAAGGTTATTTTGTCATATGGACTGATTTTATGGTAGGCTATAGTTATAATATAATAAATAAACTGATAATAAACTGTACTAGTATAAAAATGGTTTGTATAAAGATTAATTTAAAATTATATTTGATGTACACCAGGGAAGACTATACAAATTCTAACAAAGCATGCCAGTTGTGTATTATGTTAATGATAAGCATAATTTTATATATATTTATATGTATATAATATATATATATATTATTATACTTAAACTATATTCAAATTTCTGTATTGTGTAGCACGGACTGCTCAGTCTGCCCCTGATGCTTGTGTTAGGACTTTCTGTAATATGGCCAAAGGAAAAAGCCAAATACTAGATATTTGTACATTGCATATTGTGCAGGCTCAGATGTTAAGTGAGCACCTTTATTTTAACAACCCTGCTTTTTATCAGTGTTAAAAATAATACTAACATTATGTGTGAATTTAAATATAAACCTATACAAACCACTATACAGTACACTTCATCTGGTGATATGTTCAGATATCACAATGCACACATTGTGACACATTCAGAAGCACTACACTGTGTCTATTATTAATAAAACAGCTTTGTTACTAAATTGCTACATTATATGTAACTGGTTAAAATAACAATTTTTACCCTTACGGTCAAATATTGCACAACAAACATCATCAACTGCTTTAGCTAACTTGTTAATGCCAAGCGACCATGGTATAGCCATGGATTTTCATTCATATAGAAAACATACGTTTCAACTCACTCGAAATTCATGGTTATTGCTGGATTGAATGTGTCTAACTTGCCAGAAGACCTTCAGTGTCACTCTTGTGGAAAAATATTTTCCAACTTTGTGTCGAGGTAGAATAAAACTCAGAGAGCAATGCTATCAGAAAAGTAGGACGTTTATTCTTGCAAGAAGTTTGTCTTACAAAGATTCTGCAGTGAAAAGACAAAAACCTCTATACCACTGTGGGGTTTATATAAAGATATTCTCCCCTCCCCCCTCATCTGGCACCTCTACGGATGCTGCATATGATTTCTCAGAACTAACACAGCAACCACAGGATGTTTTGAAATCATGCAAACAGTTCTAACCAGCTTGAGGATCCGTTGAAGGGGAAGACAGTGCATGAGCGAAAAACTTCACATATACACACTCCTATATTGAATGTAATAGTAGAACAAAAACACAAAAAAATCCTTGTAAATGGACATTTCCTTCACATTCTCCAATCTGCTTACAGCTAAATAATTTATTTATTTGTAAAACACAGAATTTTGAATTTATGTGTAACTGGGAGGTAAAAAGTATAAAAGTAATTTCTCTCTTTGCATGTTTAAACCCATTATTTCATTGTTACTTGTTGTGTTCTGTAAATTACAGTCAAAAGAAACAGTGAATATCTCTATTTTCCTGGAGTCGTAGGTCCAGTAGGTGGTGCTGTGTGTGTTACGTATGGGGAAATGCTCACGCACACTCGTTCTCGGACGTTTTGTGTGATTTACAGCAAGCAGTACCAGGGAGATGCACACTCTCTGTGAACTGTTGCAAATTGAAAGGGATAGTTCACCCAAAGATTAAAATTATGTCATCATTTACTCATCCTCAAGTAGTTCCAAACCTGTATGAATGCCTTTGTTCTGCTGAACACAAAGGAAGATATTCTGAAGAATGTGGGGAACAGAGCAGTTCTGGCGCACCATTGACTTCCATAGTATGCTAAATAAATAAATGTAGTATTTTATTTTTCCTACTATGGAAGTCAATGGTGCCCCATATCAGTCTGGTTACAAAATTTCTTTAAAATATATTCCTTTGTGTTCGGTAGAACAAAGAAATTCATACAGATTTGGAACTACTTGAGGGTGAGTAAATGATTACAGTATTTTCATTTTTGAGTGAACTATCCCTTTAAAATCTCATCATTTCAATCAACTGATTGCCTTTGTTTTTTTAGTTAATAAACGTAAACATTTTAAGTTTTCAGAAGTTAAATATTTGTATTACATGCTACACGTATGTTTTGATTACTGTTTAATTAAATGCTTTCATTAAGTCTACTCAAATAGTATAAGTTATGACAACTCAATGTTTGATAACTTATGCCATTGTATTAAGTTCACAAAACTTCAAATATGTATGAGTACTATATATTTATATATACACTATATTGCCAAAAGTATTGGGTCACCCCCGTCTAATGAAAGGTTTGACTACTTTAGTAATTTCCATGAGTACAAATATTAATGTTTAAGCATATAATGATATTCTAGGGAATTGTGTGCTTCTAATTTTATAGCAAAAGTTTGGACAGAACCCATTTCTATTCTAACATGACAGTGCTCTGTGTATAAGTTAAAAAAGAAAAGATTGACTGAGTCAGTGTGGAAGAACTTGACTGGTCTGCAGAAAGCCAAGTCCTAATCCCAGCTGAACACCTCTGGTGTGACTTTAAATGCAGACCTTGACCCAAAAACTCATCACCAAACACCAATGACTTGTACATTCATTATATGGGAAAAAGTATTTGGGCACCCCTTTCTTTAGAAGAGAAAAAGGCACTTCCAAACTGTGGCAACAAAGATGGAAACATAATTAATGTACTTCAAAATTGTATTTCCACCTCTGTTTTTTTTCCAAGTTAAGTTGAGCTTTATTGTCATTCCGCTACATGTGTGGACATATAGTGGAACGAAATGTCGTGCCTCATAGGACCACGGTGCTACATGAATACAGACATACAGCAATGAGGTAAAACAGTATAAACCTATACAAAAACTAACCTACTTTCAGATTTTGACTATACATTTGTTATATATAAAAGTGGTTACCTATAAATAAACTAAAAAATACAAACTGTACAACTGTGCAAATGCATCACAAATACTGTACATGTGCAAAAGAGAAACATTCAAGCAGCTGACTGGGAACAGTGTAAGGTGATTGTAGTGCATTAGCATGTAAACATACATATACAAGTCTTTTTGTGGGATTATGTGCTCACAGTAGCGTGTGAAAGTGTCTAGTGTGAATAGAGGAGAGTGTGTTACTACAGGTGGTTTGTACAGGCCCACTCACACTTTGAATTGCACACAAAAGTTTGAAAGTTTTTTTTTGTGATGTAGTAAGGTTGGGAGGGGGGGGGGGGGGGGGTGTTTCGGGGGGTGGGGGTTTGTATGGGGTTTCAGAGAGGGGCGGGGTGAGTTGAGATCAGGCCTCTCACAGCCTGGGGTAAAAAGCTGTTGAGCAGTCTGGCGGAGCGGGCTCTGATGCTCCGGTACCGTCTTCCTGATGGTAGGAGCTGGAAGAGACTGTGGGAAGGATGGGTGGGGTCCTTCATGATACTATTAGCTTTGCTGGAGCATCGTGTAAGGAAAATATCCAGGATGGAGGGAAGAGGGGCACCGATCATTTTTGCAGCTGTTTTTACTGTCTGCTGGAGGGTCTTGCGGTCTGCTGCACTACAGTTCCCGTACCAGACAGTGATGCAACTGGTCAGCACACTCTCAATGGTTCCCCTGTAGAAGGTGGTGAGGATGGGTAGAGGGAGACTCGCACTTTTCAGCCAGCGGAGAAAGTGTAGTCGCTGTTGCGCCTTCTTGGAGATTGACATGGTGTTGGTGGTCCAGGTGAGGTCATCAGTGTAGTCAGTGATAGTATGAATGGCTCGTCACAGGCTCTGTGTGTCTCTGCTGTCTGTGAAATGATTATTGATGTTTTGAGCATATGGCCGTTTTGCATTTTTGATGCCATATGATAGATTGGCTCTTGCTGTTTTGAGGGCTGCTTTATCTCCTGATCTGAATGCTTCATCTCTGGTCTTTAGCAGCCCACGGACCTCTGCTGTCATCCATGGCTTCTGGTTTGGATGTGTGGTGATCTTGGTGACTGTCACATAATCAATGCAGCTTTTGATTTAAGCGGTCACAGTTTCAGTGTACTCCTGCAGGTCTGTGTGGTTGTTGTAGGTGGCCGCTTCTTTAAACATGTTCTAGTCTGTGTCCTGGAAGCAGTCCAGCAGTGCTGAGGTAGCATTGTCTGGCCATACCGTGATCTGTTTTTGAACCGGTTTGGCAAGTCTGAGAAGTGGTCTGTATACAGGGATTAGCTTAACAGAGATGTGGTCAACGTACCCTAGGTGGGGGCGGGGCTCAGCTTTGTATGCGTTTTTCACTGTTGTATAAACAATGCCCAGTGTGTTGTTTCCCCTTGTTGCAAAGTTCACACGTTGGTAGAACTTTGGAAAAACTGTCTTTAAGTTAGCGTGGTTAAAGTCGCCGGCTATGATGAAAAAGCCGTCGGGGTTATTGGTTTATTGTTTACTGATGGCGCTGTACAGTTCACGAAGCGCGTCCTTAGCGTTTGCACACGGGGTAATGTACACAGTGACAATAACAATGGCCGTGAACTCACACGGCAGATAGAACGGTCGACACTTCACAGCCATAAATTCCACCAGTGATGAACAGTGTTTTGTCACTGCCACAGCATTGTTACACCATTCATGTATGAGTGATGGAATCGCTGGTCTAGTGGGGTTAGCCCTTAGCCTAGCTCGTATACCTCCATGCTCTGTCCCCTCTCACACCGCCGTTGCAAATCTGCAACAGTTTTGAAATGACTGTACCCATATGTACAAATCTTTGGTGTTTGGTGATGAATATTGGGCTCAAGGTCTGCATTTAAAGTCACACCAGAAGTGTTCAGCTGGGATTAGGGCTTGGCTTTCTGCACACAGTCAAGTTCTTCCACACAGACTCAGTCCATCTTTTCTTTTTGATCCTTGCCTTATACACAGAGGCACTGTAATGTTAGAATATAAAAGGGTTCTGTCCAAACTGTTGCTATAAAATTAAAAGCACGCAATTCCCAAGAATATCATTGTGGCAGGTGTCACTTAGGGAGTGAAGTCATGAATTAAGGGGGTGTGGTTAGCTATGTATAAAGACCAGCAGTAGGAACGAGAACATTATGTGCATTTGTTTCTGGCCGGCAGAGATAGATTAACACTTCTACTGTTTGTTTGCGAGAGGTTCGCAGGTGAATTTACTTGGACTTTGGAGATAGGTATGAGCCTATTTTGAAGTCTTAACATGTTTTAATATGTGGTGTATGTTTTGGGAAGAATAAAAAAGGTGGTTTGATGCATGTATTTCAGCTTGATGAAGCCTATTGCGTCATAGACGAGAGGATCGCATGTCGTCTTTTGGATCTTTTATGTAGGTAGGCTTTTGTTTAAAGCACTAAAATGTTTTAATTGGTCTTTGTCTTGATATAAATAATAAAGGTATTTTAATGTGTTTCAGCTATATGGAGCCCATTTGTTGCTCTTGTTGTATTTGAGTTGTTATTTATTTTTTGGCTTGAATGTTTTGGTTTGTCTAGTCCACCCGGGTATTTGCATCAATAATTGGGCCGACAGAAATAAGAACGGCCCTTTGGGTGGACTAGTTTATTTTTATATTTTTCTGCTGTTTGTATGTACTTTACAAGGACACAATGTGCTTAAGCAGAGTTGAGCTATTCTTTTCACGTCATTTACTGTGATGAACGGTGTGAATCACAACGTTTATTTTTGTGTTTTTGAATTTATTTAATGGGTTTGTGTGATTTGTTTGCAGTTTTGCATGGTGTGATGCTCAACTCTGGCTGCGTAAACTGTAAGGTGTCCTATGTAAGAAACCACTCTGTACAGCCATCAATAAATCTTGGGGGATTTATTTAAACGAACCAGTGTTGTTAATGTTTATTTAAAGGGGGGCCACAAAAGAATTCACCCTACACAAGGGGGCCTCCTCCTGAAAAAGATTGGAAACCACTGCACTAAGCGAACTTTGCTAAATGATGTTGACATTTGAAAGCACTCACTTCCCCTATCAATTCTAGACACGCCCCTTACTGCTGATTGGCTGCAAGTGGGACTCGGTCGGACCCTGTGGTCAAAAGTACCTTTAATGTCTTTACTTAATTATTTTAGTTCAACTTACTTAACCATTTTAAACCAATCAGTTTTCTAATATTTTCCTAGTAATGTGAACAATAATAAGAAGTTAGTATAACTAATTACAGTTTGAGTCAACAGTAGGTTCATGAGTTCTGTGCTTAAAAAAGGAAACAGCTAATAAAATGCATACGACTAATTCACCTAAAAACGTTAAAGGGATAGGTTTAATCCATTTAAAATGATAATTATGTAGGCAAGTCACCCATATTACAATTTTTTCAAGAACATTTACACCTTGTTACTATGCACTATAAAGACAATCCACATGATTTCTGCACTTAATTTCAAATCTTCCATACAAGGTTATTTTGTCATATGGACTGATTTTATGGTAGGCTATAGTTATAATATAATAAATAAACTGATAATAAACTGTACTAGTATAAAAATGGTTTGTATAAAGATTAATTTAAAATTATATTTGATGTACACCAGGGAAGACTATACAAATTCTAACAAAGCATGCCAGTTGTGTATTATGTTAATGATAAGCATAATTTTTATATATATTTATATGTATATAATATATATATATATTATTATACTTAAACTATATTCAAATTTCTGTATTGTGTAGCACGGACTGCTCAGTCTGCCCCTGATGCTTGTGTTAGGACTTTCTGTAATATGGCCAAAGGAAAAAGCCAAATACTAGATATTTGTACATTGCATATTGTGCAGGCTCAGATGTTAAGTGAGCACCTTTATTTTAACAACCCTGCTTTTTATCAGTGTTAAAAATAATACTAACATTATGTGTGAATTTAAATATAAACCTATACAAACCACTATACAGTACACTTCATCTGGTGATATGTTCAGATATCACAATGCACACATTGTGACACATTCAGAAGCACTACACTGTGTCTATTATTAATAAAACAGCTTTGTTACTAAATTGCTACATTATATGTAACTGGTTAAAATAACAATTTTTACCCTTACGGTCAAATATTGCACAACAAACATCATCAACTGCTTTAGCTAACTTGTTAATGCCAAGCGACCATGGTATAGCCATGGATTTTCATTCATATAGAAAAACATACGTTTCAACTCACTCGAAATTCATGGTTATTGCTGGATTGAATGTGTCTAACTTGCCAGAAGACCTTCAGTGTCACTCTTGTGGAAAAATATTTTCCAACTTTGTGTCGAGGTAGAATAAAACTCAGAGAGCAATGCTATCAGAAAAGTAGGACGTTTATTCTTGCAAGAAGTTTGTCTTACAAAGATTCTGCAGTGAAAAGACAAAAACCTCTATACCACTGTGGGGTTTATATAAAGATATTCTCCCCTCCCCCCTCATCTGGCACCTCTACGGATGCTGCATATGATTTCTCAGAACTAACACAGCAACCACAGGATGTTTTGAAATCATGCAAACAGTTTCTAACCAGCTTGAGGATCCGTTGAAGGGGAAGACAGTGCATGAGCGAAAAACTTCACATATACACACTCCTATATTGAATGTAATAGTAGAACAAAAACACAAAAAAATCCTTGTAAATGGACATTTCCTTCACATTCTCCAATCTGCTTACAGCTAAATAATTTATTTATTTGTAAAACACAGAATTTTGAATTTATGTGTAACTGGGAGGTAAAAAGTATAAAAGTAATTTCTCTCTTTGCATGTTTAAACCCATTATTTCATTGTTACTTGTGTTCTGTAAATTACAGTCAAAAGAAACAGTGAATATCTCTATTTTCCTGGAGTCGTAGGTCCAGTAGGTGGTGCTGTGTGTGTTACGTATGGGGAAATGCTCACGCACACTCGTTCTCGGACGTTTTGTGTGATTTACAGCAAGCAGTACCAGGGAGATGCACACTCTCTGTGAACTGTTGCAAATTGAAAGGGATAGTTCACCCAAAGATTAAAATTATGTCATCATTTACTCATCCTCAAGTAGTTCCAAACCTGTATGAATGCCTTTGTTCTGCTGAACACAAAGGAAGATATTCTGAAGAATGTGGGAAACAGAGCAGTTCTGGCGCACCATTGACTTCCATAGTATGCTAAATAAATAAATGTAGTATTTTATTTTTCCTACTATGGAAGTCAATGGTGCCCCATATCAGTCTGGTTACAAAATTTCTTTAAAATATATTCCTTTGTGTTCGGTAGAACAAAGAAATTCATACAGATTTGGAACTACTTGAGGGTGAGTAAATGATTACAGTATTTTCATTTTTGAGTGAACTATCCCTTTAAAATCTCATCATTTCAATCAACTGATTGCCTTTGTTTTTTTAGTTAATAAACGTAAACATTTTAAGTTTTCAGAAGTTAAATATTTGTATTACATGCTACACGTATGTTTTGATTACTGTTTAATTAAATGCTTTCATTAAGTCTACTCAAATAGTATAAGTTATGACAACTCAATGTTTGATAACTTATGCCATTGTATTAAGTTCACAAAACTTCAAATATGTATGAGTACTATATATTTATATATACACTATATTGCCAAAAGTATTGGGTCACCCCCGTCTAATGAAAGGTTTGACTACTTTAGTAATTTCCATGAGTACAAATATTAATGTTTAAGCATATAATGATATTCTAGGGAATTGTGTGCTTCTAATTTTATAGCAAAGTTTGGACAGAACCCATTTCTATTCTAACATGACAGTGCTCTGTGTATAAGTTAAAAAAGAAAAGAT
Source organism: Oxygymnocypris stewartii (assembly GCA_003573665.1). Lineage (NCBI taxonomy): Eukaryota > Metazoa > Chordata > Actinopteri > Cypriniformes > Cyprinidae > Oxygymnocypris > Oxygymnocypris stewartii. The sequence continues at coordinate 802,712 of QVTF01013893.1, read as the reverse complement.
TGACTGAGTCAGTGTGGAAGAACTTGACTGGTCTGCAGAAAGCCAAGTCCTAATCCCAGCTGAACACCTCTGGTGTGACTTTAAATGCAGACCTTGACCCAAAAACTCATCACCAAACACCAATGACTTGTACATTCATTATATGGGAAAAAGTATTTGGGCACCCCTTTCTTTAGAAGAGAAAAAGGCACTTCCAAACTGTGGCAACAAAGATGGAAACATAATTAATGTACTTCAAAATTGTATTTCCACCTCTGTTTTTTTTCCAAGTTAAGTTGAGCTTTTATTGTCATTCCGCTACATGTGTGGACATATAGTGGAACGAAATGTCGTGCCTCATAGGACCACGGTGCTACATGAATACAGACATACAGCAATGAGGTATAAAACAGTATAAACCTATACAAAAACTAACCTACTTTCAGATTTTGACTATACATTTGTTATATATAAAAGTGGTTACCTATAAATAAACTAAAAAATACAAACTGTACAACTGTGCAAATGCATCACAAATACTGTACATGTGCAAAAGAGAAACATTCAAGCAGCTGACTGGGAACAGTGTAAGGTGATTGTAGTGCATTAGCATGTAAACATACATATACAAGTCTTTTTGTGGGATTATGTGCTCACAGTAGCGTGTGAAAGTGTCTAGTGTGAATAGAGGAGAGTGTGTTACTACAGGTGGTTTGTACAGGCCCACTCACACTTTGAATTGCACACAAAAGTTTGAAAGTTTTTTTTTGTGATGTAGTAAGGTTGGGAGGGGGGGGGGGGGGGGGGTGTTTCAGGAGGTAGGGGGTTTGTATGGGGTTTCAGAGAGGGGCGGGGTGAGTTGAGATCAGGCCTCTCACAGCCTGGGGTAAAAAGCTGTTGAGGCAGTCTGGCGGAGCGGGCTCTGATGCTCCGGTACCGTCTTCCTGATGGTAGGAGCTGGAAGAGACTGTGGGAAGGATGGGTGGGGTCCTTCATGATACTATTAGCTTTGCTGGAGCATCGTGTAAGGAAAATATCCAGGATGGAGGGAAGAGGGGCACCGATCATTTTTGCAGCTGTTTTTACTGTCTGCTGGAGGGTCTTGCGGTCTGCTGCACTACAGTTCCCGTACCAGACAGTGATGCAACTGGTCAAGCACACTCTCAATGGTTCCCCTGTAGAAGGTGGTGAGGATGGGTAGAGGGAGACTCGCACTTTTCAGCCAGCGGAGAAAGTGTAGTCGCTGTTGCGCCTTCTTGGAGATTGACATGGTGTTGGTGGTCCAGGTGAGGTCATCAGTGTAGTCAGTGATAGTATGAATGGCTCGTCACAGGCTCTGTGTGTTCTCTGCTGTCTGTGAAATGATTATTGATGTTTTGAGCATATGGCCGTTTTGCATTTTTGATGCCATATGATAGATTGGCTCTTGCTGTTTTGAGGGCTGCTTTATCTCCTGATCTGAATGCTTCATCTCTGGTCTTTAGCAGCCCACGGACCTCTGCTGTCATCCATGGCTTCTGGTTTGGATGTGTGGTGATCTTGGTGACTGTCACATAATCAATGCAGCTTTTGATTTAAGCGGTCACAGTTTCAGTGTACTCCTGCAGGTCTGTGTGGTTGTTGTAGGTGGCCGCTTCTTTAAACATGTTCTAGTCTGTGTCCTGGAAGCAGTCCAGCAGTGCTGAGGTAGCATTGTCTGGCCATACCGTGATCTGTTTTTGAACCGGTTTGGCAAGTCTGAGAAGTGGTCTGTATACAGGGATTAGCTTAACAGAGATGTGGTCAACGTACCCTAGGTGGGGGCGGGGCTCAGCTTTGTATGCGTTTTTCACTGTTGTATAAACAATGCCCAGTGTGTTGTTTCCCCTTGTTGCAAAGTTCACACGTTGGTAGAACTTTGGAAAAACTGTCTTTAAGTTAGCGTGGTTAAAGTCGCCGGCTATGATGAAAAAGCCGTCGGGGTTATTGGTTTATTGTTTACTGATGGCGCTGTACAGTTCACGAAGCGCGTCCTTAGCGTTTGCACACGGGGTAATGTACACAGTGACAATAACAATGGCCGTGAACTCACACGGCAGATAGAAACGGTCGACACTTCACAGCCATAAATTCCACCAGTGATGAAACAGTGTTTTGTCACTGCCACAGCATTGTTACACCCATTCATGTATGAGTGATGGAATCGCTGGTCTAGTGGGGTTAGCCCCTTAGCCTAGCTCGTATACCTCCATGCTCTGTCCCCTCTCACACCGCCGTTGCAAATCTGCAACAGTTTTGAAATGACTGTACCCATATGTACAAATCTTTGGTGTTTGGTGATGAATATTGGGCTCAAGGTCTGCATTTAAAGTCACACCAGAAGTGTTCAGCTGGGATTAGGGCTTGGCTTTCTGCACACAGTCAAGTTCTTCCACACAGACTCAGTCCATCTTTTCTTTTTGATCCTTGCCTTATACACAGAGGCACTGTAATGTTAGAATATAAAAGGGTTCTGTCCAAACTGTTGCTATAAAATTAAAAGCACGCAATTCCCAAGAATATCATTGTGGCAGGTGTCACTTAGGGAGTGAAGTCATGAATTAAGGGGGTGTGGTTAGCTATGTATAAAGACCAGCAGTAGGAACGAGAACATTATGTGCATTGTTTCTGGCCGGCAGAGATAGATTAACACTTCTACTGTTTGTTTGCGAGAGGTTCGCAGGTGAATTTACTTGGACTTTGGAGATAGGTATGAGCCTATTTTGAAGTCTTAACATGTTTTAATATGTGGTGTATGTTTTGGGAAGAATAAAAAAGGTGGTTTGATGCATGTATTTCAGCTTGATGAAGCCTATTGCGTCATAGACGAGAGGATCGCATGTCGTCTTTTGGATCTTTTATGTAGGTAGGCTTTTGTTTAAAGCACTAAAATGTTTTAATTGGTCTTTTGTCTTGATATAAATAATAAAGGTATTTTAATGTGTTTCAGCTATATGGAGCCCATTTGTTGCTCTTGTTGTATTTGAGTTGTTATTTATTTTTTGGCTTGAATGTTTTGGTTTGTCTAGTCCACCCGGGTATTTGCATCAATAATTGGGCCGACAGAAATAAGAACGGCCCTTTGGGTGGACTAGTTTATTTTTATATTTTTCTGCTGTTTGTATGTACTTTACAAGGACACAATGTGCTTAAGCAGAGTTGAGCTATTCTTTTCACGTCATTTACTGTGATGAACGGTGTGAATCACAACGTTTATTTTTGTGTTTTTGAATTTATTTAATGGGTTTGTGTGATTGTTTGCAGTTTTGCATGGTGTGATGCTCAACTCTGGCTGCGTAAACTGTAAGGTGTCCTATGTAAGAAACCACTCTGTACAGCCATCAATAAATCTTGGGGGATTTATTTAAATGAACCAGTGTTGTTAATGTTTATTTAAAGGGGGGCCACAAAAGAATTCACCCTACACAAGGGGGCCTCCTCCTGAAAAAGATTGGAAACCACTGCACTAAGCGAACTTTGCTAAATGATGTTGACATTTGAAAGCACTCACTTCCCCTATCAATTCTAGACACGCCCTTACTGCTGATTGGCTGCAAGTGGGACTCGGTCGGACCCTGTGGTCAAAAGTACCTTTAATGTCTTTACTTAATTATTTTAGTTCAACTTACTTAACCATTTTAAACCAATCAGTTTTCTAATATTTTCCTAGTAATGTGAACAATAATAAGAAGTTAGTATAACTAATTACAGTTTGAGTCAACAGTAGGTTCATGAGTTCTGTGCTTAAAAAAGGAAACAGCTAATAAAATGCATACGACTAATTCACCTAAAAACGTTAAAGGGATAGGTTTAATCCATTTAAAATGATAATTATGTAGGCAAGTCACCCATATTACAATTTTTTCAAGAACATTTACACCTTGTTACTATGCACTATAAAGACAATCCACATGATTTCTGCACTTAATTTCAAATCTTCCATACAAGGTTATTTTGTCATATGGACTGATTTTATGGTAGGCTATAGTTATAATATAATAAATAAACTGATAATAAACTGTACTAGTATAAAAATGGTTTGTATAAAGATTAATTTAAAATTATATTTGATGTACACCAGGGGAAGACTATACAAATTCTAACAAAGCATGCCAGTTGTGTATTATGTTAATGATAAGCATAATTTTATATATATTTATATGTATATAATATATATATATATTATTATACTTAAACTATATTCAAATTTCTGTATTGTGTAGCACGGACTGCTCAGTCTGCCCCTGATGCTTGTGTTAGGACTTTCTGTAATATGGCCAAAGGAAAAAGCCAAATACTAGATATTTGTACATTGCATATTGTGCAGGCTCAGATGTTAAGTGAGCACCTTTATTTTAACAACCCTGCTTTTTATCAGTGTTAAAAATAATACTAACATTATGTGTGAATTTAAATATAAACCTATACAAACCACTATACAGTACACTTCATCTGGTGATATGTTCAGATATCACAATGCACACATTGTGACACATTCAGAAGCACTACACTGTGTCTATTATTAATAAAACAGCTTTGTTACTAAATTGCTACATTATATGTAACTGGTTAAAATAACAATTTTTACCCTTACGGTCAAATATTGCACAACAAACATCATCAACTGCTTTAGCTAACTTGTTAATGCCAAGCGACCATGGTATAGCCATGGATTTTCATTCATATAGAAAACATACGTTTCAACTCACTCGAAATTCATGGTTATTGCTGGATTGAATGTGTCTAACTTGCCAGAAAGACCTTCAGTGTCACTCTTGTGGAAAAATATTTCCAACTTTGTGTCGAGGTAGAATAAAACTCAGAGAGCAATGCTATCAGAAAAGTAGGACGTTTATTCTTGCAAGAAGTTTGTCTTACAAAGATTCTGCAGTGAAAAGACAAAAACCTCTATACCACTGTGGGGTTTATATAAAGATATTCTCCCCTCCCCCCTCATCTGGCACCTCTACGGATGCTGCATATGATTTCTCAGAACTAACACAGCAACCACAGGATGTTTTGAAATCATGCAAACAGTTCTAACCAGCTTGAGGATCCGTTGAAGGGGAAGACAGTGCATGAGCGAAAAACTTCACATATACACACTCCTATATTGAATGTAATAGTAGAACAAAAACACAAAAAAATCCTTGTAAATGGACATTTCCTTCACATTCTCCAATCTGCTTACAGCTAAATAATTTATTTATTTGTAAAACACAGAATTTTGAATTTATGTGTAACTGGGAGGTAAAAAGTATAAAAGTAATTTCTCTCTTTGCATGTTTAAACCCATTATTTCATTGTTACTTGTGTTCTGTAAATTACAGTCAAAAGAAACAGTGAATATCTCTATTTTCCTGGAGTCGTAGGTCCAGTAGGTGGTGCTGTGTGTGTTACGTATGGGGAAATGCTCACGCACACTCGTTCTCGGACGTTTTGTGTGATTTACAGCAAGCAGTACCAGGGAGATGCACACTCTCTGTGAACTGTTGCAAATTGAAAGGGATAGTTCACCCAAAGATTAAAATTATGTCATCATTTACTCATCCTCAAGTAGTTCCAAACCTGTATGAATGCCTTTGTTCTGCTGAACACAAAGGAAGATATTCTGAAGAATGTGGGGAACAGAGCAGTTCTGGCGCACCATTGACTTCCATAGTATGCTAAATAAATAAATGTAGTATTTTATTTTTCCTACTATGGAAGTCAATGGTGCCCCATATCAGTCTGGTTACAAAATTTCTTTAAAATATATTCCTTTGTGGTTCGGTAGAACAAAGAAATTCATACAGATTTGGAACTACTTGAGGGTGAGTAAATGATTACAGTATTTTCATTTTTGAGTGAACTATCCCTTTAAAATCTCATCATTTCAATCAACTGATTGCCTTTGTTTTTTTAGTTAATAAACGTAAACATTTTAAGTTTTCAGAAGTTAAATATTTGTATTACATGCTACACGTATGTTTTGATTACTGTTTAATTAAATGCTTTCATTAAGTCTACTCAAATAGTATAAGTTATGACAACTCAATGTTTGATAACTTATGCCATTGTATTAAGTTCACAAAACTTCAAATATGTATGAGTACTATATATTTATATATACACTATATTGCCAAAAGTATTGGGTCACCCCCGTCTAATGAAAGGTTTGACTACTTTAGTAATTTCCATGAGTACAAATATTAATGTTTAAGCATATAATGATATTCTAGGGAATTGTGTGCTTCTAATTTTATAGCAAAAGTTTGGACAGAACCCATTTCTATTCTAACATGACAGTGCTCTGTGTATAAGTTAAAAAAGAAAAGATTGACTGAGTCAGTGTGGAAGAACTTGACTGGTCTGCAGAAAGCCAAGTCCTAATCCCAGCTGAACACCTCTGGTGTGACTTTAAATGCAGACCTTGACCCAAAAACTCATCACCAAACACCAATGACTTGTACATTCATTATATGGGAAAAAGTATTTGGGCACCCCTTTCTTTAGAAGAGAAAAAGGCACTTCCAAACTGTGGCAACAAAGATGGAAACATAATTAATGTACTTCAAAATTGTATTTCCACCTCTGTTTTTTTTCCAAGTTAAGTTGAGCTTTATTGTCATTCCGCTACATGTGTGGACATATAGTGGAACGAAATGTCGTGCCTCATAGGACCACGGTGCTACATGAATACAGACATACAGCAATGAGGTAAAACAGTATAAACCTATACAAAAACTAACCTACTTTCAGATTTTGACTATACATTTGTTATATATAAAAGTGGTTACCTATAAATAAACTAAAAAATACAAACTGTACAACTGTGCAAATGCATCACAAATACTGTACATGTGCAAAAGAGAAACATTCAAGCAGCTGACTGGGAACAGTGTAAGGTGATTGTAGTGCATTAGCATGTAAACATACATATACAAGTCTTTTTGTGGGATTATGTGCTCACAGTAGCGTGTGAAAGTGTCTAGTGTGAATAGAGGAGAGTGTGTTACTACAGGTGGTTTGTACAGGCCCACTCACACTTTGAATTGCACACAAAAGTTTGAAAGTTTTTTTTTGTGATGTAGTAAGGTTGGGAGGGGGGGGGGGGGGGGGGTGTTTCAGGAGGTAGGGGTTTGTATGGGGTTTCAGAGAGGGGCGGGGTGAGTTGAGATCAGGCCTCTCACAGCCTGGGGTAAAAAGCTGTTGAGCAGTCTGGCGGAGCGGGCTCTGATGCTCCGGTACCGTCTTCCTGATGGTAGGAGCTGGAAGAGACTGTGGGAAGGATGGGTGGGGTCCTTCATGATACTATTAGCTTTGCTGGAGCATCGTGTAAGGAAAATATCCAGGATGGAGGGAAGAGGGGCACCGATCATTTTTGCAGCTGTTTTTACTGTCTGCTGGAGGGTCTTGCGGTCTGCTGCACTACAGTTCCCGTACCAGACAGTGATGCAACTGGTCAGCACACTCTCAATGGTTCCCCTGTAGAAGGTGGTGAGGATGGGTAGAGGGAGACTCGCACTTTTCAGCCAGCGGAGAAAGTGTAGTCGCTGTTGCGCCTTCTTGGAGATTGACATGGTGTTGGTGGTCCAGGTGAGGTCATCAGTGTAGTCAGTGATAGTATGAATGGCTCGTCACAGGCTCTGTGTGTCTCTGCTGTCTGTGAAATGATTATTGATGTTTTGAGCATATGGCCGTTTTGCATTTTTGATGCCATATGATAGATTGGCTCTTGCTGTTTTGAGGGCTGCTTTATCTCCTGATCTGAATGCTTCATCTCTGGTCTTTAGCAGCCCACGGACCTCTGCTGTCATCCATGGCTTCTGGTTTGGATGTGTGGTGATCTTGGTGACTGTCACATAATCAATGCAGCTTTTGATTTAAGCGGTCACAGTTTCAGTGTACTCCTGCAGGTCTGTGTGGTTGTTGTAGGTGGCCGCTTCTTTAAACATGTTCTAGTCTGTGTCCTGGAAGCAGTCCAGCAGTGCTGAGGTAGCATTGTCTGGCCATACCGTGATCTGTTTTTGAACCGGTTTGGCAAGTCTGAGAAGTGGTCTGTATACAGGGATTAGCTTAACAGAGATGTGGTCAACGTACCCTAGGTGGGGGCGGGGCTCAGCTTTGTATGCGTTTTTCACTGTTGTATAAACAATGCCCAGTGTGTTGTTTCCCCTTGTTGCAAAGTTCACACGTTGGTAGAACTTTGGAAAAACTGTCTTTAAGTTAGCGTGGTTAAAGTCGCCGGCTATGATGAAAAAGCCGTCGGGGTTATTGGTTTATTGTTTACTGATGGCGCTGTACAGTTCACGAAGCGCGTCCTTAGCGTTTGCACACGGGGTAATGTACACAGTGACAATAACAATGGCCGTGAACTCACACGGCAGATAGAACGGTCGACACTTCACAGCCATAAATTCCACCAGTGATGAACAGTGTTTTGTCACTGCCACAGCATTGTTACACCATTCATGTATGAGTGATGGAATCGCTGGTCTAGTGGGGTTAGCCCTTAGCCTAGCTCGTATACCTCCATGCTCTGTCCCCTCTCACACCGCCGTTGCAAATCTGCAACAGTTTTGAAATGACTGTACCCATATGTACAAATCTTTGGTGTTTGGTGATGAATATTGGGCTCAAGGTCTGCATTTAAAGTCACACCAGAAGTGTTCAGCTGGGATTAGGGCTTGGCTTTCTGCACACAGTCAAGTTCTTCCACACAGACTCAGTCCATCTTTTCTTTTTGATCCTTGCCTTATACACAGAGGCACTGTAATGTTAGAATATAAAAGGGTTCTGTCCAAACTGTTGCTATAAAATTAAAAGCACGCAATTCCCAAGAATATCATTGTGGCAGGTGTCACTTAGGGAGTGAAGTCATGAATTAAGGGGGTGTGGTTAGCTATGTATAAAGACCAGCAGTAGGAACGAGAACATTATGTGCATTTGTTTCTGGCCGGCAGAGATAGATTAACACTTCTACTGTTTGTTTGCGAGAGGTTCGCAGGTGAATTTACTTGGACTTTGGAGATAGGTATGAGCCTATTTTGAAGTCTTAACATGTTTTAATATGTGGTGTATGTTTTGGGAAGAATAAAAAAGGTGGTTTGATGCATGTATTTCAGCTTGATGAAGCCTATTGCGTCATAGACGAGAGGATCGCATGTCGTCTTTTGGATCTTTTATGTAGGTAGGCTTTTGTTTAAAGCACTAAAATGTTTTAATTGGTCTTTGTCTTGATATAAATAATAAAGGTATTTTAATGTGTTTCAGCTATATGGAGCCCATTTGTTGCTCTTGTTGTATTTGAGTTGTTATTTATTTTTTGGCTTGAATGTTTTGGTTTGTCTAGTCCACCCGGGTATTTGCATCAATAATTGGGCCGACAGAAATAAGAACGGCCCTTTGGGTGGACTAGTTTATTTTTATATTTTTCTGCTGTTTGTATGTACTTTACAAGGACACAATGTGCTTAAGCAGAGTTGAGCTATTCTTTTCACGTCATTTACTGTGATGAACGGTGTGAATCACAACGTTTATTTTTGTGTTTTTGAATTTATTTAATGGGTTTGTGTGATTTGTTTGCAGTTTTGCATGGTGTGATGCTCAACTCTGGCTGCGTAAACTGTAAGGTGTCCTATGTAAGAAACCACTCTGTACAGCCATCAATAAATCTTGGGGGATTTATTTAAATGAACCAGTGTTGTTAATGTTTATTTAAAGGGGGGCCACAAAAGAATTCACCCTACACAAGGGGGCCTCCTCCTGAAAAAGATTGGAAACCACTGCACTAAGCGAACTTTGCTAAATGATGTTGACATTTGAAAGCACTCACTTCCCCTATCAATTCTAGACACGCCCCTTACTGCTGATTGGCTGCAAGTGGGACTCGGTCGGACCCTGTGGTCAAAAGTACCTTTAATGTCTTTACTTAATTATTTTAGTTCAACTTACTTAACCATTTTAAACCAATCAGTTTTCTAATATTTTCCTAGTAATGTGAACAATAATAAGAAGTTAGTATAACTAATTACAGTTTGAGTCAACAGTAGGTTCATGAGTTCTGTGCTTAAAAAAGGAAACAGCTAATAAAATGCATACGACTAATTCACCTAAAAACGTTAAAGGGATAGGTTTAATCCATTTAAAATGATAATTATGTAGGCAAGTCACCCATATTACAATTTTTTCAAGAACATTTACACCTTGTTACTATGCACTATAAAGACAATCCACATGATTTCTGCACTTAATTTCAAATCTTCCATACAAGGTTATTTTGTCATATGGACTGATTTTATGGTAGGCTATAGTTATAATATAATAAATAAACTGATAATAAACTGTACTAGTATAAAAATGGTTTGTATAAAGATTAATTTAAAATTATATTTGATGTACACCAGGGAAGACTATACAAATTCTAACAAAGCATGCCAGTTGTGTATTATGTTAATGATAAGCATAATTTTATATATATTTATATGTATATAATATATATATATTATTATACTTAAACTATATTCAAATTTCTGTATTGTGTAGCACGGACTGCTCAGTCTGCCCCTGATGCTTGTGTTAGGACTTTCTGTAATATGGCCAAAGGAAAAAGCCAAATACTAGATATTTGTACATTGCATATTGTGCAGGCTCAGATGTTAAGTGAGCACCTTTATTTTAACAACCCTGCTTTTTATCAGTGTTAAAAATAATACTAACATTATGTGTGAATTTAAATATAAACCTATACAAACCACTATACAGTACACTTCATCTGGTGATATGTTCAGATATCACAATGCACACATTGTGACACATTCAGAAGCACTACACTGTGTCTATTATTAATAAAACAGCTTTGTTACTAAATTGCTACATTATATGTAACTGGTTAAAATAACAATTTTTACCCTTACGGTCAAATATTGCACAACAAACATCATCAACTGCTTTAGCTAACTTGTTAATGCCAAGCGACCATGGTATAGCCATGGATTTTCATTCATATAGAAAACATACGTTTCAACTCACTCGAAATTCATGGTTATTGCTGGATTGAATGTGTCTAACTTGCCAGAAGACCTTCAGTGTCACTCTTGTGGAAAAATATTTTCCAACTTTGTGTCGAGGTAGAATAAAACTCAGAGAGCAATGCTATCAGAAAAGTAGGACGTTTATTCTTGCAAGAAGTTTGTCTTACAAAGATTCTGCAGTGAAAAGACAAAAACCTCTATACCACTGTGGGGTTTATATAAAGATATTCTCCCCTCCCCCCTCATCTGGCACCTCTACGGATGCTGCATATGATTTCTCAGAACTAACACAGCAACCACAGGATGTTTTGAAATCATGCAAACAGTTCTAACCAGCTTGAGGATCCGTTGAAGGGGAAGACAGTGCATGAGCGAAAAACTTCACATATACACACTCCTATATTGAATGTAATAGTAGAACAAAAACACAAAAAAATCCTTGTAAATGGACATTTCCTTCACATTCTCCAATCTGCTTACAGCTAAATAATTTATTTATTTGTAAAACACAGAATTTTGAATTTATGTGTAACTGGGAGGTAAAAAGTATAAAAGTAATTTCTCTCTTTGCATGTTTAAACCCATTATTTCATTGTTACTTGTGTTCTGTAAATTACAGTCAAAAGAAACAGTGAATATCTCTATTTTCCTGGAGTCGTAGGTCCAGTAGGTGGTGCTGTGTGTGTTACGTATGGGGAAATGCTCACGCACACTCGTTCTCGGACGTTTTGTGTGATTTACAGCAAGCAGTACCAGGGAGATGCACACTCTCTGTGAACTGTTGCAAATTGAAAGGGATAGTTCACCCAAAGATTAAAATTATGTCATCATTTACTCATCCTCAAGTAGTTCCAAACCTGTATGAATGCCTTTGTTCTGCTGAACACAAAGGAAGATATTCTGAAGAATGTGGGGAACAGAGCAGTTCTGGCGCACCATTGACTTCCATAGTATGCTAAATAAATAAATGTAGTATTTTATTTTTCCTACTATGGAAGTCAATGGTGCCCCATATCAGTCTGGTTACAAAATTTCTTTAAAATATATTCCTTTGTGTTCGGTAGAACAAAGAAATTCATACAGATTTGGAACTACTTGAGGGTGAGTAAATGATTACAGTATTTTCATTTTTGAGTGAACTATCCCTTTAAAATCTCATCATTTCAATCAACTGATTGCCTTTGTTTTTTTAGTTAATAAACGTAAACATTTTAAGTTTTCAGAAGTTAAATATTTGTATTACATGCTACACGTATGTTTTGATTACTGTTTAATTAAATGCTTTCATTAAGTCTACTCAAATAGTATAAGTTATGACAACTCAATGTTTGATAACTTATGCCATTGTATTAAGTTCACAAAACTTCAAATATGTATGAGTACTATATATTTATATATACACTATATTGCCAAAAGTATTGGGTCACCCCCGTCTAATGAAAGGTTTGACTACTTTAGTAATTTCCATGAGTACAAATATTAATGTTTAAGCATATAATGATATTCTAGGGAATTGTGTGCTTCTAATTTTATAGCAAAAGTTTGGACAGAACCCATTTCTATTCTAACATGACAGTGCTCTGTGTATAAGTTAAAAAAGAAAAGATGGACTGAGTCTGTGTGGAAGAACTTGACTGGTCTGCAGAAAGCCAAGTCCTAATCCCAGCTGAACACCTCTGGTGTGACTTTAAATGCAGACCTTGACCCAAAAACTCATCACCAAACACCAATGACTTGTACATTCATTATATGGGAAAAAGTATTTGGGCACCCCTTTCTTTAGAAGAGAAAAAGGCACTTCCAAACTGTGGCAACAAAGATGGAAACATAATTAATGTACTTCAAAATTGTATTTCCACCTCTGTTTTTTTTCCAAGTTAAGTTGAGCTTTATTGTCATTCCGCTACATGTGTGGACATATAGTGGAACGAAATGTCGTGCCTCATAGGACCACGGTGCTACATGAATACAGACATACAGCAATGAGGTAAAACAGTATAAACCTATACAAAAACTAACCTACTTTCAGATTTTGACTATACATTTGTTATATATAAAAGTGGTTACCTATAAATAAACTAAAAAATACAAACTGTACAACTGTGCAAATGCATCACAAATACTGTACATGTGCAAAAGAGAAACATTCAAGCAGCTGACTGGGAACAGTGTAAGGTGATTGTAGTGCATTAGCATGTAAACATACATATACAAGTCTTTTTGTGGGATTATGTGCTCACAGTAGCGTGTGAAAGTGTCTAGTGTGAATAGAGGAGAGTGTGTTACTACAGGTGGTTTGTACAGGCCCACTCACACTTTGAATTGCACACAAAAGTTTGAAAGTTTTTTTTTGTGATGTAGTAAGGTTGGGAGGGGGGGGGGGGGGGGGGTGTTTCAGGAGGTAGGGGTTTGTATGGGGTTTCAGAGAGGGGCGGGGTGAGTTGAGATCAGGCCTCTCACAGCCTGGGGTAAAAAGCTGTTGAGCAGTCTGGCGGAGCGGGCTCTGATGCTCCGGTACCGTCTTCCTGATGGTAGGAGCTGGAAGAGACTGTGGGAAGGATGGGTGGGGTCCTTCATGATACTATTAGCTTTGCTGGAGCATCGTGTAAGGAAAATATCCAGGATGGAGGGAAGAGGGGCACCGATCATTTTTGCAGCTGTTTTTACTGTCTGCTGGAGGGTCTTGCGGTCTGCTGCACTACAGTTCCCGTACCAGACAGTGATGCAACTGGTCAGCACACTCTCAATGGTTCCCCTGTAGAAGGTGGTGAGGATGGGTAGAGGGAGACTCGCACTTTTCAGCCAGCGGAGAAAGTGTAGTCGCTGTTGCGCCTTCTTGGAGATTGACATGGTGTTGGTGGTCCAGGTGAGGTCATCAGTGTAGTCAGTGATAGTATGAATGGCTCGTCACAGGCTCTGTGTGTCTCTGCTGTCTGTGAAATGATTATTGATGTTTTGAGCATATGGCCGTTTTGCATTTTTGATGCCATATGATAGATTGGCTCTTGCTGTTTTGAGGGCTGCTTTATCTCCTGATCTGAATGCTTCATCTCTGGTCTTTAGCAGCCCACGGACCTCTGCTGTCATCCATGGCTTCTGGTTTGGATGTGTGGTGATCTTGGTGACTGTCACATAATCAATGCAGCTTTTGATTTAAGCGGTCACAGTTTCAGTGTACTCCTGCAGGTCTGTGTGGTTGTTGTAGGTGGCCGCTTCTTTAAACATGTTCTAGTCTGTGTCCTGGAAGCAGTCCAGCAGTGCTGAGGTAGCATTGTCTGGCCATACCGTGATCTGTTTTTGAACCGGTTTGGCAAGTCTGAGAAGTGGTCTGTATACAGGGATTAGCTTAACAGAGATGTGGTCAACGTACCCTAGGTGGGGGCGGGGCTCAGCTTTGTATGCGTTTTTCACTGTTGTATAAACAATGCCCAGTGTGTTGTTTCCCCTTGTTGCAAAGTTCACACGTTGGTAGAACTTTGGAAAAACTGTCTTTAAGTTAGCGTGGTTAAAGTCGCCGGCTATGATGAAAAAGCCGTCGGGGTTATTGGTTTATTGTTTACTGATGGCGCTGTACAGTTCACGAAGCGCGTCCTTAGCGTTTGCACACGGGGTAATGTACACAGTGACAATAACAATGGCCGTGAACTCACACGGCAGATAGAACGGTCGACACTTCACAGCCATAAATTCCACCAGTGATGAACAGTGTTTTGTCACTGCCACAGCATTGTTACACCATTCATGTATGAGTGATGGAATCGCTGGTCTAGTGGGGTTAGCCCTTAGCCTAGCTCGTATACCTCCATGCTCTGTCCCCTCTCACACCGCCGTTGCAAATCTGCAACAGTTTTGAAATGACTGTACCCATATGTACAAATCTTTGGTGTTTGGTGATGAATATTGGGCTCAAGGTCTGCATTTAAAGTCACACCAGAAGTGTTCAGCTGGGATTAGGGCTTGGCTTTCTGCACACAGTCAAGTTCTTCCACACAGACTCAGTCCATCTTTTCTTTTTGATCCTTGCCTTATACACAGAGGCACTGTAATGTTAGAATATAAAAGGGTTCTGTCCAAACTGTTGCTATAAAATTAAAAGCACGCAATTCCCAAGAATATCATTGTGGCAGGTGTCACTTAGGGAGTGAAGTCATGAATTAAGGGGGTGTGGTTAGCTATGTATAAAGACCAGCAGTAGGAACGAGAACATTATGTGCATTTGTTTCTGGCCGGCAGAGATAGATTAACACTTCTACTGTTTGTTTGCGAGAGGTTCGCAGGTGAATTTACTTGGACTTTGGAGATAGGTATGAGCCTATTTTGAAGTCTTAACATGTTTTAATATGTGGTGTATGTTTTGGGAAGAATAAAAAAGGTGGTTTGATGCATGTATTTCAGCTTGATGAAGCCTATTGCGTCATAGACGAGAGGATCGCATGTCGTCTTTTGGATCTTTTATGTAGGTAGGCTTTTGTTTAAAGCACTAAAATGTTTTAATTGGTCTTTGTCTTGATATAAATAATAAAGGTATTTTAATGTGTTTCAGCTATATGGAGCCCATTTGTTGCTCTTGTTGTATTTGAGTTGTTATTTATTTTTTGGCTTGAATGTTTTGGTTTGTCTAGTCCACCCGGGTATTTGCATCAATAATTGGGCCGACAGAAATAAGAACGGCCCTTTGGGTGGACTAGTTTATTTTTATATTTTTCTGCTGTTTGTATGTACTTTACAAGGACACAATGTGCTTAAGCAGAGTTGAGCTATTCTTTTCACGTCATTTACTGTGATGAACGGTGTGAATCACAACGTTTATTTTTGTGTTTTTGAATTTATTTAATGGGTTTGTGTGATTTGTTTGCAGTTTTGCATGGTGTGATGCTCAACTCTGGCTGCGTAAACTGTAAGGTGTCCTATGTAAGAAACCACTCTGTACAGCCATCAATAAATCTTGGGGGATTTATTTAAATGAACCAGTGTTGTTAATGTTTATTTAAAGGGGGGCCACAAAAGAATTCACCCTACACAAGGGGGCCTCCTCCTGAAAAAGATTGGAAACCACTGCACTAAGCGAACTTTGCTAAATGATGTTGACATTTGAAAGCACTCACTTCCCCTATCAATTCTAGACACGCCCCTTACTGCTGATTGGCTGCAAGTGGGACTCGGTCGGACCCTGTGGTCAAAAGTACCTTTAATGTCTTTACTTAATTATTTTAGTTCAACTTACTTAACCATTTTAAACCAATCAGTTTTCTAATATTTTCCTAGTAATGTGAACAATAATAAGAAGTTAGTATAACTAATTACAGTTTGAGTCAACAGTAGGTTCATGAGTTCTGTGCTTAAAAAAGGAAACAGCTAATAAAATGCATACGACTAATTCACCTAAAAACGTTAAAGGGATAGGTTTAATCCATTTAAAATGATAATTATGTAGGCAAGTCACCCATATTACAATTTTTTCAAGAACATTTACACCTTGTTACTATGCACTATAAAGACAATCCACATGATTTCTGCACTTAATTTCAAATCTTCCATACAAGGTTATTTTGTCATATGGACTGATTTTATGGTAGGCTATAGTTATAATATAATAAATAAACTGATAATAAACTGTACTAGTATAAAAATGGTTTGTATAAAGATTAATTTAAAATTATATTTGATGTACACCAGGGAAGACTATACAAATTCTAACAAAGCATGCCAGTTGTGTATTATGTTAATGATAAGCATAATTTTATATATATTTATATGTATATAATATATATATATATTATTATACTTAAACTATATTCAAATTTCTGTATTGTGTAGCACGGACTGCTCAGTCTGCCCCTGATGCTTGTGTTAGGACTTTCTGTAATATGGCCAAAGGAAAAAGCCAAATACTAGATATTTGTACATTGCATATTGTGCAGGCTCAGATGTTAAGTGAGCACCTTTATTTTAACAACCCTGCTTTTTATCAGTGTTAAAAATAATACTAACATTATGTGTGAATTTAAATATAAACCTATACAAACCACTATACAGTACACTTCATCTGGTGATATGTTCAGATATCACAATGCACACATTGTGACACATTCAGAAGCACTACACTGTGTCTATTATTAATAAAACAGCTTTGTTACTAAATTGCTACATTATATGTAACTGGTTAAAATAACAATTTTTACCCTTACGGTCAAATATTGCACAACAAACATCATCAACTGCTTTAGCTAACTTGTTAATGCCAAGCGACCATGGTATAGCCATGGATTTTCATTCATATAGAAAACATACGTTTCAACTCACTCGAAATTCATGGTTATTGCTGGATTGAATGTGTCTAACTTGCCAGAAGACCTTCAGTGTCACTCTTGTGGAAAAATATTTTCCAACTTTGTGTCGAGGTAGAATAAAACTCAGAGAGCAATGCTATCAGAAAAGTAGGACGTTTATTCTTGCAAGAAGTTTGTCTTACAAAGATTCTGCAGTGAAAAGACAAAAACCTCTATACCACTGTGGGGTTTATATAAAGATATTCTCCCCTCCCCCCTCATCTGGCACCTCTACGGATGCTGCATATGATTTCTCAGAACTAACACAGCAACCACAGGATGTTTTGAAATCATGCAAACAGTTCTAACCAGCTTGAGGATCCGTTGAAGGGGAAGACAGTGCATGAGCGAAAAACTTCACATATACACACTCCTATATTGAATGTAATAGTAGAACAAAAACACAAAAAAATCCTTGTAAATGGACATTTCCTTCACATTCTCCAATCTGCTTACAGCTAAATAATTTATTTATTTGTAAAACACAGAATTTTGAATTTATGTGTAACTGGGAGGTAAAAAGTATAAAAGTAATTTCTCTCTTTGCATGTTTAAACCCATTATTTCATTGTTACTTGTGTTCTGTAAATTACAGTCAAAAGAAACAGTGAATATCTCTATTTTCCTGGAGTCGTAGGTCCAGTAGGTGGTGCTGTGTGTGTTACGTATGGGGAAATGCTCACGCACACTCGTTCTCGGACGTTTTGTGTGATTTACAGCAAGCAGTACCAGGGAGATGCACACTCTCTGTGAACTGTTGCAAATTGAAAGGGATAGTTCACCCAAAGATTAAAATTATGTCATCATTTACTCATCCTCAAGTAGTTCCAAACCTGTATGAATGCCTTTGTTCTGCTGAACACAAAGGAAGATATTCTGAAGAATGTGGGAAACAGAGCAGTTCTGGCGCACCATTGACTTCCATAGTATGCTAAATAAATAAATGTAGTATTTTATTTTTCCTACTATGGAAGTCAATGGTGCCCCATATCAGTCTGGTTACAAAATTTCTTTAAAATATATTCCTTTGTGTTCGGTAGAACAAAGAAATTCATACAGATTTGGAACTACTTGAGGGTGAGTAAATGATTACAGTATTTTCATTTTTGAGTGAACTATCCCTTTAAAATCTCATCATTTCAATCAACTGATTGCCTTTGTTTTTTTAGTTAATAAACGTAAACATTTTAAGTTTTCAGAAGTTAAATATTTGTATTACATGCTACACGTATGTTTTGATTACTGTTTAATTAAATGCTTTCATTAAGTCTACTCAAATAGTATAAGTTATGACAACTCAATGTTTGATAACTTATGCCATTGTATTAAGTTCACAAAACTTCAAATATGTATGAGTACTATATATTTATATATACACTATATTGCCAAAAGTATTGGGTCACCCCCGTCTAATGAAAGGTTTGACTACTTTAGTAATTTCCATGAGTACAAATATTAATGTTTAAGCATATAATGATATTCTAGGGAATTGTGTGCTTCTAATTTTATAGCAAAAGTTTGGACAGAACCCATTTCTATTCTAACATGACAGTGCTCTGTGTATAAGTTAAAAAAGAAAAGATTGACTGAGTCAGTGTGGAAGAACTTGACTGGTCTGCAGAAAGCCAAGTCCTAATCCCAGCTGAACACCTCTGGTGTGACTTTAAATGCAGACCTTGACCCAAAAACTCATCACCAAACACCAATGACTTGTACATTCATTATATGGGAAAAAGTATTTGGGCACCCCTTTCTTTAGAAGAGAAAAAGGCACTTCCAAACTGTGGCAACAAAGATGGAAACATAATTAATGTACTTCAAAATTGTATTTCCACCTCTGTTTTTTTTCCAAGTTAAGTTGAGCTTTATTGTCATTCCGCTACATGTGTGGACATATAGTGGAACGAAATGTCGTGCCTCATAGGACCACGGTGCTACATGAATACAGACATACAGCAATGAGGTAAAACAGTATAAACCTATACAAAAACTAACCTACTTTCAGATTTTGACTATACATTTGTTATATATAAAAGTGGTTACCTATAAATAAACTAAAAAATACAAACTGTACAACTGTGCAAATGCATCACAAATACTGTACATGTGCAAAAGAGAAACATTCAAGCAGCTGACTGGGAACAGTGTAAGGTGATTGTAGTGCATTAGCATGTAAACATACATATACAAGTCTTTTTGTGGGATTATGTGCTCACAGTAGCGTGTGAAAGTGTCTAGTGTGAATAGAGGAGAGTGTGTTACTACAGGTGGTTTGTACAGGCCCACTCACACTTTGAATTGCACACAAAAGTTTGAAAGTTTTTTTTTGTGATGTAGTAAGGTTGGGAGGGGGGGGGGGGGGGGTGTTTCAGGAGGTAGGGGTTTGTTTGGGGTTTCAGGGGGGGGCGGGGGGAGTTGAGATCAGGCCTCTCACAGCCTGGGGTAAAAAGCTGTTGAGCAGTCTGGCGGAGCGGGCTCTGATGCTCCGGTACCGTCTTCCTGATGGTAGGAGCTGGAAGAGACTGTGGGAAGGATGGGTGGGGTCCTTCATGATACTATTAGCTTTGCTGGAGCATCGTGTAAGGAAAATATCCAGGATGGAGGGAAGAGGGGCACCGATCATTTTTGCAGCTGTTTTTACTGTCTGCTGGAGGGTCTTGCGGTCTGCTGCACTACAGTTCCCGTACCAGACAGTGATGCAACTGGTCAGCACACTCTCAATGGTTCCCCTGTAGAAGGTGGTGAGGATGGGTAGAGGGAGACTCGCACTTTTCAGCCAGCGGAGAAAGTGTAGTCGCTGTTGCGCCTTCTTGGAGATTGACATGGTGTTGGTGGTCCAGGTGAGGTCATCAGTGTAGTCAGTGATAGTATGAATGGCTCGTCACAGGCTCTGTGTGTCTCTGCTGTCTGTGAAATGATTATTGATGTTTTGAGCATATGGCCGTTTTGCATTTTTGATGCCATATGATAGATTGGCTCTTGCTGTTTTGAGGGCTGCTTTATCTCCTGATCTGAATGCTTCATCTCTGGTCTTTAGCAGCCCACGGACCTCTGCTGTCATCCATGGCTTCTGGTTTGGATGTGTGGTGATCTTGGTGACTGTCACATAATCAATGCAGCTTTTGATTTAAGCGGTCACAGTTTCAGTGTACTCCTGCAGGTCTGTGTGGTTGTTGTAGGTGGCCGCTTCTTTAAACATGTTCTAGTCTGTGTCCTGGAAGCAGTCCAGCAGTGCTGAGGTAGCATTGTCTGGCCATACCGTGATCTGTTTTTGAACCGGTTTGGCAAGTCTGAGAAGTGGTCTGTATACAGGGATTAGCTTAACAGAGATGTGGTCAACGTACCCTAGGTGGGGGCGGGGCTCAGCTTTGTATGCGTTTTTCACTGTTGTATAAACAATGCCCAGTGTGTTGTTTCCCCTTGTTGCAAAGTTCACACGTTGGTAGAACTTTGGAAAAACTGTCTTTAAGTTAGCGTGGTTAAAGTCGCCGGCTATGATGAAAAAGCCGTCGGGGTTATTGGTTTATTGTTTACTGATGGCGCTGTACAGTTCACGAAGCGCGTCCTTAGCGTTTGCACACGGGGTAATGTACACAGTGACAATAACAATGGCCGTGAACTCACACGGCAGATAGAACGGTCGACACTTCACAGCCATAAATTCCACCAGTGATGAACAGTGTTTTGTCACTGCCACAGCATTGTTACACCATTCATGTATGAGTGATGGAATCGCTGGTCTAGTGGGGTTAGCCCTTAGCCTAGCTCGTATACCTCCATGCTCTGTCCCCTCTCACACCGCCGTTGCAAATCTGCAACAGTTTTGAAATGACTGTACCCATATGTACAAATCTTTGGTGTTTGGTGATGAATATTGGGCTCAAGGTCTGCATTTAAAGTCACACCAGAAGTGTTCAGCTGGGATTAGGGCTTGGCTTTCTGCACACAGTCAAGTTCTTCCACACAGACTCAGTCCATCTTTTCTTTTTGATCCTTGCCTTATACACAGAGGCACTGTAATGTTAGAATATAAAAGGGTTCTGTCCAAACTGTTGCTATAAAATTAAAAGCACGCAATTCCCAAGAATATCATTGTGGCAGGTGTCACTTAGGGAGTGAAGTCATGAATTAAGGGGGTGTGGTTAGCTATGTATAAAGACCAGCAGTAGGAACGAGAACATTATGTGCATTTGTTTCTGGCCGGCAGAGATAGATTAACACTTCTACTGTTTGTTTGCGAGAGGTTCGCAGGTGAATTTACTTGGACTTTGGAGATAGGTATGAGCCTATTTTGAAGTCTTAACATGTTTTAATATGTGGTGTATGTTTTGGGAAGAATAAAAAAGGTGGTTTGATGCATGTATTTCAGCTTGATGAAGCCTATTGCGTCATAGACGAGAGGATCGCATGTCGTCTTTTGGATCTTTTATGTAGGTAGGCTTTTGTTTAAAGCACTAAAATGTTTTAATTGGTCTTTGTCTTGATATAAATAATAAAGGTATTTTAATGTGTTTCAGCTATATGGAGCCCATTTGTTGCTCTTGTTGTATTTGAGTTGTTATTTATTTTTTGGCTTGAATGTTTTGGTTTGTCTAGTCCACCCGGGTATTTGCATCAATAATTGGGCCGACAGAAATAAGAACGGCCCTTTGGGTGGACTAGTTTATTTTTATATTTTTCTGCTGTTTGTATGTACTTTACAAGGACACAATGTGCTTAAGCAGAGTTGAGCTATTCTTTTCACGTCATTTACTGTGATGAACGGTGTGAATCACAACGTTTATTTTTGTGTTTTTGAATTTATTTAATGGGTTTGTGTGATTTGTTTGCAGTTTTGCATGGTGTGATGCTCAACTCTGGCTGCGTAAACTGTAAGGTGTCCTATGTAAGAAACCACTCTGTACAGCCATCAATAAATCTTGGGGGATTTATTTAAACGAACCAGTGTTGTTAATGTTTATTTAAAGGGGGGCCCTGTTACATCATTATATGCTTAAACAGTAATATTTGTACTCATGGAAATTACTAAAGTAGTCAAGCCTTTCATTAGAAGGGGGTGACCCAATACTTTTGGCAATATAGTGTGTGTGTGTATATATATATATATATTAGTGGTGGGCCGTTATCGGCGTTAACGTGCTGCGTTAACGCGAGACTCTTATCGGGCGATAAAAAAAATATCGCCGTTAATCTATTCTCAAAGTTGGGTTGGGAGCTGGGTCTATACTACGCAAGCTATGATGACTTTCACTCTGATATTTTAGCGCGGATGTATACCTAGCCGAATTGCACTGTAGGGGGCGAGAACGAGTCTTCGAACTAGAGGCTCGCAGTCCGTGACGGACAGATTGTTAACGGCTGGTCTATGTGGTAATACACTCGGGCAGGACATCCAAACGCTCACCTATCATTCATCAACCTCAAATATGGCTTTTCATCTGAAAGATGTATGTAGTAGCAACTTTACATGGCCGCTCAATATGATGTTAACCTAGAGAAATGTGCGATATTGAAGTGTTTGTGTGGAAGCGCGTTTGCTGCAGGACAGGCTCCGGTGCGCTCACTTGCTCTTAAAATCTCCGTCATTCTTGGTCATACAGATAAAAGTAGCCTAATACATCTTTCGAATCTGTAAAGACTCTACGTTTATTTGTGTGCACTCAGAATAACAACGAAACGTTGCGCTTTTAAGCAAACAGGATGCGCTTTAGGTCTCATGTGAACTTGAGCGAGAAACTTTGAAACTCCGTCTTTGAAAAATATATCTATAGAGAGTGAAATGACTAAAAAATAAAAATAGAAGACGTGTGTGTTAGCATGGATGATTTACATGAAATTTAATCTGTGCAACACTGTGCATAAGATGGCTTTCAGTTCAATATAATAACAAAAAACGACATTTTGGGTTTTTATTCAACTAATAAGGTGGGCACGCTGTGATCTGTACTATATTTTTACTGTAATTGACAGTTATCAAAAAAAATAAATAAAAAAAAACCAACACGGGAGTGTGAGGGAATGGGAGTCATTCTTCCGGGAGTGGAACGGGATTTTCCCCCAGTTTTTTCGTGGGATTGGGACGGGAAGAGATTAAAGTTTGTGATGCATTTTGGAAACAGGAGATGAGCCCCTGGTCTAATGCGCCACCTGGCTTGAGAAACACGTTCTCAAAGACTTACTTTTAGTCATTATTTGGGTAGCACACATATTCTGAATGCCTTCGGCAGAATTCAAATGAGCCATTTTAATCTAGATTAATCTAGATTAATTCCAAGATTAATCTAGATTAAAAAAAATAATCTATGCCCACCACTAATATATATATATATATAAACAGTTCTACTCTGTTTCAGCAGACAGCAAACACTGGCTGTTTATTAATAAATAAAGTTATATTATTCAATTACTTTTCCTGTTGTTGTTTTCTTGTTTTGCCATAGTATCAATTTAGTATTGGTGTTGTGATATTTATTTAGGTATCATGACGACAAATGTGACTACTGTACTTTCTCATATCATGAATGAATGTGCTTGAAATGTGAAATGTGCTTGTCTACTACTTATTTAAATGAGATAAGTGAGACAAAATCAGAAAAGTTAGTGGAGCCTATATGTAAAACTTCAGTTTCCTTATGAACTAAGTTTTCTTTCTGTGTTTTGGATCACTTCTAAATCTAATCAGAAATATATGTTCAATGTTGTGAAAAAAGTCTTCAGCAGATCTGGGAGAACAAAGACAAGACGCAGAGAGGCATCATGGCTTTTGAACTCCTTTATTCTACAGAAAACCTGCCTTTATATAGGGTACCAGAACACTTGTATTACAGGAATTCCAAAGAATGACCAAATAATGTAAAGCAGGAGAGACAAAGAAGAAAATGACCCTTCCTCCACACATAGACAAAGAGCCGTTTATTCAGTGAGATTAAAAGCATTAAGGCCCGTACACACCGGGACGAATTTCGCGCGCGATATTCGCCGACGTTTAATGCCTCGTGACTAAACAAAAGGCGCCAATGTGAATGTGCACACCGACGCAAAAAACGCCACGCGTAAAAGCGTCATTTCAAAAAAACGCCTCGGGTTCGTTTTTTGGTTTGACGCGCCGTGTCAAAAGCTATCCAATCAAGGAGATTGGTGCTTTTGCTCACGTGTCTGGAGCAGCTGAAGTTACAGTAAAACACAACTTGGGGGCGCTCAAACACAAAACAGTCTTGCCGAGCACTAGGGTTGTGACGGTGAGGACATTTTCCCATTACAGAGTTACATTACAATACCCTGTAAGCGCCGTGCGTGTTTTACTTTGACTTTAATAGCAGCTGCAATTCTGCATCAAGCACTGTTTAAATAAAATAAAAATCAGCAAATAAATTCTCAAATAAATGAGAAACTAATGTTTTTTTTAAACATCACATAGAGCAGGGATGCCTAATAGATCGATCACGAAGGCAATGCTGGAAGATCACGCTTTAGGTCAGTGTTTCTCAACCAGGGGGGCGAGAGATAAAACTACAATATAATATATTCACTAATATTATGACTCGCATGTTAAGACATGTACAAAAATGTATAGCCTATACCAGT
Organism: Oxygymnocypris stewartii; assembly: GCA_003573665.1. Taxonomy (NCBI): domain Eukaryota; kingdom Metazoa; phylum Chordata; class Actinopteri; order Cypriniformes; family Cyprinidae; genus Oxygymnocypris; species Oxygymnocypris stewartii. Next base: position 777,787 of record QVTF01013893.1, on the reverse strand, counting down.
GGCGGCTGCTGGTCTTTCAAAGAGGGGAAGCTCATTTTTGGCCAACATCATAAAAATTTACCATTTATTTATACCTAAATTCTGCCCAACATTCCTTTTCAAGAAAATTTTCTAGCCTACTGTATGTATGAATGAATGAATGAATGAACAAACGATCTAAAAAAAGATATTAAACTCGAAATATGGGAATTAGGTTGAACTGAAACAAGGAATCTGGGTGAAATGTATGATGAAAATTGGCTAGCAATTTCACCAAGCAAATACCAAGAAATAGACCCCTTCAATGTTTGTAAACATCGGAAGCCTAGGTTGGGTGCGCGCGCAGCTTGGGGTCAGAAAAATGGCGCGGCTAATAGACCGGCATATTGTGTCAAGGAGAAACAGACAAGCCTTATAGATAGATAAGATACTTTTTTATTATTATTTGTACCTTTCCATTTTTGTCTTAGGTGTCTGGCTTTGTTTTGTGTACACAAACAAGGAGGGCACAAATTCAGGACTACTGGAGTCAAGTGATGCCTCTCCTACAAAAAATAATTGCACACATTGATTACAACACGATCTGCTGTTGTCATAGTGAAAACGCTAATGTAAAGCTAGTCTGCTATCTGCTAAGTCTGTAGAATGCCACAATTTATGCCAGATATCAAACTTCACCTAACTATTAAATCAGTCTACAGTTTACAGAAAACATTTGTTTACTTATCATGGCTTAACTCTACCGTTGTTGGCACAATGTTGGCGCTAGCCTGCGGCTAACTACTAGCAGCTGGTTACGTCTGTAGCATGACAGGTCCATGACATTTACAACACTATTAACCTGCATAGCTTAACATACAGAAAACTGTTCATGCAATCCAGGCTTTCGAGTTTAAGCAAACAGAAAGGGATGATAAAGGATGACTTTAACGTTTCCTGATATGAAGTGAGCGCTACCAACACGAGCCTCTTTGATCGTAGTATTGTCCCAGTCTGCCCGTTTAATAGCTTTCAGTCACAGATGTCGTCTATTTTTTGAAACGGATGAGATCCTGCAGGAATCCTGAAAAACTTGACTCCAGAATCTGGTGCGATTTTCACAGTCCACGACGCAACAAGTAGGCATTTTGTCTAGGGCTGTGATGGTGGCCGTGACAACCGCGTCACCGGCGGTAGTGCACGTGACGTCACACACCGAGTGTATTTAACTTTCTCATTTAAGGCTACTTTCCTATTTAACTGTATTATTTATTTGATATTTATTTTAGTGTTTTGCAGGCTGAGTGTTCACTGACGTAAGTGCTAAAATAAACACGTATGTTTGTTAATAGATGATTGAGCCTCATTTATTTATTTTTGCGTTTCAGAATTATATATATATATATCACAACACTGCGCCACCTGTAGTAGTTGGTCCATTACCACCGCGGTGGTAAAAATCTGCCACCGTCACAGCCCTAAGTTTTGTCTTGACGAGAAATTCTCTGGTTAACACAATGGGATGGAATGAACGTTCTGACCCCGACATACGCACTGCGAACTTCAAATTTTCCTGTGACGTATACCGTGAAGGGGTCTATAGGTTGCAGCAGTTTGTCTTTCGACTACACTTCCGCGATGGGACTGAGCTCGAATAGCTTCAGTGTCAGTGACTTTTATAGTACAAAATCGCTGTCAATCAAAAGGAGATGCAGTCTTTCGACAGACCCTCCAATCATCACGCAGACGCTCGGAGTCCGGGCCAGCCCACTCCTCCATTCATCCCAGAGACGCTGAGCGTCCGTGGGCGGGACATAATCGCAGCATTATCCAATGACCGTCTTGTTTCTAAGCACTGAAAAAAACTGTTTAAAGCAGCCGCATTGAAGTCAATGGACGCTGGGCTTCAACAGAGTAATGCACTGTACGCTACGGGAATGAATGAGAAGGAAATCGAGTCAGCCGACCTAAGTAGCTGATTCTGAACGAAATTGTTTTCGTTCGAGATGAACATGTTTAACGCATTTTTAGTCAATAAAATGTTAACATAATAGTACATTTATTTGACCATTCATTTTTTGACAATTATAGGGGAAGCTAAGCTTCCCTTGCAGTCTTAAAGAAATCGCGTCTGGCCTATACATAAATAACAGTACCACCTCTCTACATATTCTGTGTTTCGGAGCAGCACATATTTCTCAACGTGTGTAATACAGACTGAACGGTTGCTCAAAAACTCTGTATAATCATATGATACGCAAACTGAAACTACATCTCTCAGTTGGATAAAAGAAGCCGGTGTCACACTAGTAAACACAAATTTTGATGGACGACTCTTGTAATCAAGGAAAAGATGATTACAGTGACATACAGGATCGTGCATTAGGCGTGCGTTATGTCCATTATAAATGATGCGCAAACGAACCGTGTATGCGCTCTCGGTTCACTCATATTTCTGCTTGAACAGATAGTTAGGCTAACAAATAAAAGTGTAGTCTGCATAAAATTTTATTTATTTTATTCGTCTTGTATTTATTGACAGAAAAATGTAAATAACATTTTGCTGCCAACACGGAATAAAGTGTCACAGAGAGAAAAAAAAGTTATATAAAAATTGTAATCCTTATTTTTATTCGTTTTGTCAGGATATAATTTGTTTATGCTAACATTCAGCCTACAACACAATAGGAAACACATGTAGGTTTAGCCTAATATATATTTTATAAGTTTTGTCAAAACACTAAATTCATTTAGATGAACATCTTGCTGTTAACACAGTGAAAAGTGCAGCAGAGAAAAATAAATAAATTCGACACCGTCTGTCATTTAAAATGATAGAATAAGCATAATACAAAAAAAAGAAAAAAGGAAAGACGAGTTGAACGTCCTTCAATGACATCGCATTCACACTCCATCTTTATTCTGATCTGTCACTCATCACAACCTGCCAGTTCTGTTTGAGACCTGTATATTATATCTGCATCGTTACACATGCTTTGCTCAGACCCCGCAAATAAAACGAAGCACTGGTTCGTGCTGCAGCGCGCGCATAACGGTCCGAGTGCAGGCTGTAGGCTTGATAAGAATAAAGCGCAGATATGCTGTTCTGAAAGGACGTCAGGAACGGGATATTGTTAGACCGCCCGCTCCCGTTCAAATTGCACCAAAGTTACCGACCGTTACCACGTTATATTCAGGAAATTAATCCCGCGGCAAAATCTGGTTATCAATTATAACCCCAAACACAATGTTTGATTTAAAATACAGGTAAAAATCAATACTGTGATGCACGGCTCTCGTTCGTTCGGTGCACTGCATTGAGCAGCAGCGTTCAGTGTTAATTATAGTGTCCTCTAACTGAACTAAATTATTTTTATTACTATAAAAAAAATCTAAACGACGGTGAGATCTACACTGCCGGGAAGAAATAAGAAGACAAACAAGATGCAAGGCAAGATGAATGTAGAGCTGCTGGTCTCGTTGGTGTCTGAACACAAATAACTTTATGACAAATTTGTATGATTTTGACAAGCGTGTAAATACTTGCTCTCTTCTTCTGAGTGACAAGCGAGTGTCAGAAGCGTAAAGTTGCGCAGCGCCACCTTGTGTACCGGGGTATTTCTGTTTTACATTAAGCGCCATCTAATGTCAGGGAATGAATTTGCATGTTCACTCGGCTCATCGTCAGCGCAAATCGCTTGGGTGTGAACACAAAAAAAACGCGTTGAAAAACGCAGTTTGGCATGTGGTGCGTCCGATGTCACAGGTTTGGCATGTGTCATGGCGTCTGTGCGTCAGATGTCATGTCACGTAATGTTAAAACTATCTCTCTAATTTCGTCACTTTAACATGTGGGAAGGACTTTTATTTTGGTGTGGCGTTGTGACGTCTTTTGTTTGTGCCGCACTGTGCTCCTGCATCTGTGTGAATCGGCTGAAGACAGGTGTGAGTGTTAAGCGTTTATAGGGTTTAAATCCCGTTCAATACACTGTATCGTTTTGTAAGTGACTAGCTTTTGAATGGAACATATTAATATTTTAATTGGCATTTAACGAACGTTTTTGTGTGAGTAAAGCGCATCCGCTCGTGAATGACAGAAAATGCCAGTCTTATTTCTTTCCCTATATCGTGAATCAGTTTATAGTAAACACGACTTGCTCACTGGCAAGCAGTGATGAGAGAATATATTTTTAAAGTGAATCACGTTCTGCTCAAAACAGTGAATGCAACGAGATCAAGAAACGTGTGATGACAGCTATCACAAACCAGCTGCTGTGTAATATTGAATATCATTTAAATGGAAAATAGGTATATATGAACTTTCTATATAATCTGTGTTCTTTAATTAGTAGTGATAGTTGTGATTTTATTTCTTTATTTTAAATTTTTCAGTGGTTAATCATGCCATTTAGGGCCATTAACTATCACTCTGACCAGTGCACTGACTGCTGAACTAGGGAGCTGATTAAGATGCACACAGAGATTTAGTTGGGATTTATTTTTCTTTCTGTTAATTATTCTCATTTTACACCTGACAGAGTGTTCCAACACAGAGAAAAACTTCTGGTGAAGCAGCTGAGATCCACGTGACTCTAAAGATGGCGTTTATTAAAGAGGAGAGTGAAGATATGAGTATCGAAGAAGCAGTCAAACATGAAGATACTGAGACACAAACAGGTTGGTTTTCATTCTCACAGCTGAACTCAGTCATTTTATCCTCCTTAACCTCAGAAATGAATGATATTTTTGAAGAATGTTTCAAACGAGGTTTTATTTGACTTGGAACGTGTCACATACAAGTGTATCTATAGGTCATAAACCCCACCCTTTCCATATAATCTAATGGGATGCAGGGCTCTCAAATTATAGCGAAAGTTTGGAGTGAGATTAGGGGAGGGGCCACACAAAGGGGAGGAGCAACTCAAATATTTACAGCACCCAAGTTTTTGCTAGCAGTTCAATTTTACCTATTGTTCATAATTGGCCAGCACAAATAGAAATGATAACATCTGGTAAATCTAATGAAAGAAATTAATTATAATAAAATAAAAAGATTATGTATTTAAAAATACAAATGTATCAAAAATAAAAATAAACTTTGCCCCAAACGTGCCAACTGAAAAGCATGACTCGATGTACATACTGTACACATATACAGTAGTACTTACCCTGAGCATGTATGTAAAGCTGTGGGTGTCTGTGTCTGTGTGTGACAGAGACAGAGAGAGAACACATTTCAGCTTATGTTTATTTTTTTCTGTTGTAAATGTTTGCTGCATATTTTGATGCCTGATTACACGGGTATAGGACGCCCACATAAAGCACTGTCATGACAGATAATAGTGTTCCATCTAGAGCCAAACTGTTCCTATTTTTGGTTTTGTTCAAACCCACCATGGAAATCACACTGCATCTGAATTTGAGTGGGGAAGCCACATTGCTTTATATGGGAGTCCCCTATCCCTGTCATTGAGGCATCAAAATTCGCAACAAACACAACAGAAAAAAAAAACATAAGAGGAAATGTGTACTCTCTCTCATTATCACACACACAGAGCTTGACATACATGGTCAGGGTAAGTACTGTAATCCTACTGTGTGTGTACAGTATGTACATTGAGCACTGTGGTTCAGTTGGCATGTTTGGGGCCAAATTTCTTTGCATTTTTTTTATACTTTTTATGTAAAACAATTTATTTTCTTTGGATGAATTTGTCTGTCTTTTATCAGATTACCAACTGTTATAACATCTCTAGTACTTTCCTTTCAGGAAGCCAAAGCTAATTTAAAGCTGCTGGTTGCAAAGCAGTTGGAGGGTGTTTTTTTTTTACTGCATCAGTAATACACTTTAGCCCGAATTTGGCTATATTCCCCAAAATCAGCTCTCACTTTCTTTTCACAGGCAAGTGATTTCGTCCAGGAATCTTAAAATAGAAAAAAATTAAAATAAAAAATAAATGAAGGGGTTACTTACAGTATTCATCGGATCTTTCTCTTCCAACTTACACTCCATGTGCGCGCGCATCCATATTGCTTAGTAACGACCGCGCATGCGGCAGAATCGCGTAATTTAAACGGAAACAACAACATCCTAATTTCTGATTGGCTGGTAGGTGGCATTTAACTCCGTTTAACTAAAGAGTCGAGAGAGCTATGAACTCGGCAGAGAGTATTCCCTTGTCTATTAATTGTACATGCGCGGGACAAGTTATCCCTTTCTCAGCGGGAGAAATGCGAGGTGTGGCGGGTTGAAATGTGTGAGACTTGAGAGCCCTGGGGATGAGAGACAAACTAAATAATTAAATGTCACTTCAAATATTTTTTTCCAAAGATGGTTTTTGTAATTTTATGTAGTTCTTAACATGCTGATTTATGTTCAAGTGTATGTTTTCCAACAAGTTTGCTTTAAGGTAGTTATTTGATGCAAAAAAAAAAACGGGGTGTGGTGTAGGGATGTCGCGATACCAAAAATCTAGTAGTCGGTACCGATACAACTAATGGCGCTTTTCTACTGCATGGCACATTACGGTTCCCTTTTGGGGGGTTTTCCACTGGGTACTGTACCTGGTACCTGGTACTTTTTTAGTACCACCTCGGCCGAGGTTCCAAGCGATCCGTACCGTTACCATAACGTGACGTGTAAACTGCTGATCACTGATTGGCCAGAGAAAATCGTCATTACTGCGTCGCTGGACTTGCGACACGAGGCCCAACATAGACCCGCTTTAAATCAGTAAAGCCAGCGAAAGATCGGATGCACCTTTTGTTTGAACAAACACACCTTTTTGTATCAACCAAAAAAATAGCTGTTTCGTGGTCTGTCGAAGAAGTACAGAAGCCTTATGTATATACTTTTTGCACTTTGTATATTTTTAGAGTATGTTTTTTTTACCTTTGTATCTGTTTTGCTTCAACTAAAAACAATCTGATCGAATAAGTGTACCTCCAGACTATTTTAAATATGTATTATTGTATGAGCACGTAATGAACCTCTTGAAAAAGACACAATTAATGCCAGTATGATACCACATAAAAGAAAAAGGGATACATTGTACATTTTGAAATATTCAAACGTTTATTGATATTCACTTTTCAGAATATTCTACATGAATAGGTAACTATTCAAGTAACGCAGCACACCTGCACGAACATCCCTGCCCTCCTCCTCTACAGCCCGTGGCACTACACCACAGTCTCTGGTGCTGGGGTAAATCCCAAGCATTCTCATAGACCTCTCCATTGCTGTTAAAAACATCCACATGCCGAGAATGAAGAACACTATTTCGTCGATATGCTCCTTTGTTGTGTGTTTGTCTAAAACTATAACGACACGTGAATAATCCCGCCCATTCTAAAACTATAACGACACGTGAATAATCCCGCCCACTCTAAAACTATAACGACACGTGAATAATCCCGCCCACTCTAAAACTATAACGACACGTGAATAATCCCGCCCACTCTAAAACTATAACGACACGTGAATAATCCCGCCCACTCTAAAACTATAACGACACGTGAATAATCCCGCCCACTCTAAAACTATAACGACACGTGAATAATCCCGCCCACTCTAAAACTATAACGACACGTGAATACTCCCGCCCATTCTAAAACTATAACGACACGTGAATAATCCCGCCCACTCTAAAACTATAACGACACGTGAATAATCCCGCCCACTCTAAAACTATAACGACACGTGAATAATCCCGCCCATTCTAAAACTATAACGACACGTGAATAATCCCGCCCACTCTAAAACTATAACGACACGTGAATAATCCCGCCCATTCTAAAACTATAACGACACGTGAATAATCCCGCCCACTCTAAAACTATAACGACACGTGAATAATCCCGCCCACTCTAAAACTATAACGACACGTGAATAATCCCGCCCACTCTAAAACTATAACGACACGTGAATAATCCCGCCCACTCTAAAACTATAACGACACGTGAATAATCCCGCCCACTCTAAAACTATAACGACACGTGAATAATCCCGCCCACTCTAAAACTATAACGACACGTGAATAATCCCGCCCATTCTAAAACTATAACGACACGTGAATAATCCCGCCCATTCTAAAACTATAACGACACGTGAATACTCCCGCCCATTCTAAAACTATAACGACACGTGAATAATCCCGCCCACTCTAAAACTATAACGACACGTGAATAATCCCGCCCACTCTAAAGCGGCACTAAACTGCAAACCGAGCATGCCGTAACGAGCCGAGTCGTACCACACAGTGGAAAAGCACCATATAAGTACTCGATACTAGGGCTGAAATTATTCCTCAAGTTACTCGAGTAACTGGAATACAAAAAATCATCAAGGCAAATTATGTGCCTCGAAGAATCGTCTTGTCCATTTACTAGGGATGCACTGAATTTTCAGCAGCCGAAAATATATGCCGCACCCAGGTGGTGCACCCAGCAGTGTCCAGGTTTCCTCTCTCCCTCAGCCGTCATCACTGCGCCGTGTGACGCTCCACTCTCATTCTGCTCAGTTACCGCTCATGCTCACCGGAAAAGCAGAGTCCGCTCAAATAACGCGCCGACAAGAAAGGTCTATGTAACGTTTAGGGTTGAAACTAACGATTATTTTGATAATGGATTAATTGGCCGATTATTCTTTCGGTTAATCGATTAATCGTATTAAATACAATTATTTCATTTTATTTACAAAAAACACTTCCATATTCTGCTCAATGTCCTTCAAACAAACTGAATGCTATGAAAACATACAGTGCTTAATTTATTAGACCACTTGTCATAAGGAGAAAACAAATATTTTAGGAATCTGTCAAAAAAAAATTTTTATATAAAAATGTTATTGTCATTTATTGGGCAAATTACAAACAGAAACAACTAATTAGTATTTCTAATAACAAAAATGGCCTCATTACAGCTTGCATTCTTGCTTGCATTGTTTATGTACTTTTTGACTGTAATTGGGTATCTGAAAAAACACATAAAGTGCTCTGCCTTTCTTTCATAGATAACAGCAATAATTATATTATAGCATTAGAAATAGCCTACTACTGTTACTAAAGAGATTGCACATTTTTGAGGATTAACCAATACAGAAAGCTAAAACATGGTTTTGGTAATCACCAATGCTGTTAGTTTAGAGCAGCAGTGGCACAAACCTTACATATGTTAAAAACCTTACATAAATTTGTTTTAATAAATTTGTTAAGCATTGTATATAGTGAATATAGTTGAAATCAGGGCTGAACGATTTTAGAAAATAATCTAATTTACCAATATTAAGATTGTGATTTTTTTTTTTTAAAGCTCTTCATATTCATTATTAATCAAAGACATGCAATACATCATTGTATAGTGTGCAGTGTCGGGCACGTTAATAAAAAAAAAAAATGTAATTTGTTATATTACTAGTTACTTCTCACAAATACTAACCGAGTTACATCGTTATTAAAATAAACTAATTACTAGGGAAAGTAACTGTTACATAAAAAAGGTTCAAATTTGTCAAATAACTTGGATGCCCCAATATTAAATATGTTAAATAAATGAAATGGTCACCAAACAGAATACATTATTATTATAAAACATTACACTAATCTACACTGTTTTAATGTTTCTGTGGGACAATGTGAGAGACGCCTATCAAATTAAATTGATTATTTCAGTCAAACATTATAATATGATAATTTAGCATTATATGATGATAGAACTTTAGAATAACCATGTATGATGAATGCATATTTGTCATGTTGTCTGAGCTTAGGACTGGTGGTGTTGCTTAAGATATTGTTTGTCATTTAGTGTTTCTATATAAAGGGGGGGGGGGGACTACAAATAATACTGATAAGATGACAAAACTACCACGAATTCTACTATTAATAACCATATAAAACGCACTAAGGATTATTGAGCTGCTGGGTTCATGAATATTAATCAGGTCGTCTGCATTCGCTCGAACTAATTCGCTGAAATCAAAACCGGGACGATGATAGGTGAGTGCCGGCCAATGAGATTGTCGTTTGCGCATTAGCTCCGCCCACTACAGGAGAACCCGGCAGTTCTTCAAAGCTGAAGACTTCCAAACGAACTCCGTTATTTTGAAAGGAAAGTGCAAAAAAGGATATCGTTTACATGTAGCGCGTCAATTCTGCATGTTATGAAAGACCCGCGGCAAACTGCGGACTTGGCAACATAGCTGCGTGCTTCCTCTGAAGACTGCTTAGATGTGTTTGACTTGAAGCAGCGCTGCTAGACCGATCGGTGTGTGTCATCAAAGTACCGCGAGAGCTATAGTAGAGCGGACGTCTCCTAATGCTTTCTCTCGCCGTACTTAGATGTCAGACATTACTCTTAAAAAAAAATAATAATAATAAAGATTATAAAGACTCAGTGTGAGAGGAATGTTCTGCTGGAACTTTGATCACAGTCTAGTCTTACTTTCGTTTCTTTATCCTGTAAAAGGTGGTTATGGAGCATCTCATATTTATATTCAGACAATTACATGCTGTTATCCCTTTATAGTTCCTACTCTCATAAAATATATACACTGCATGTTGACTTTTAAACCTTAAATGAACTTTCAACAACAGATAATTCAGCACAATGGATATCTTTGCGCTGCATATGCTGTTAATTGTCTCCCTCTCTCGCCCGCCCGGCGCTCATTCGGTATTTTAGACTTGACACAGACTGTCAGGACGGACCTTTATGAAAACTTTATGAATCTGTGACATTTATAGATAAGGATACTGTAAACTGAATGTGTTTTGCACTGAAGACGCACACATGTGTCACAGCGCCTGACAGGGCAAGCCTTTACACTAATGCATTAACTTAAAGCTCAAAATAAAGAATTATCATGTTTTGGGCAGCTTGGATCACGTACCTCTACTGCGGCATCTCATTCTGTTTCCTCCACTATTTTTAGAAATTGTTATTCAGTGCTGTAATTTGACACAACCGGCTGAAGTATGGACGTGCACTGTGGGCAGACCCGACTAATCGATAATGAGAATCGTTGTCGATGATTTTCATAATCGATAAAAATTGATTTTATCGATTAGTTGTTGCAGCCCTTGTCCCTTGTAACTAATTAACTAAACCTCCGATAAACCTACCAGATAATGCTGCTCAATCATCCGGATCTCGTACGATGACCGAAATACATTCATCGTGGGTCTCTTAGTAGACTTCTACTAATTCTGATTATAGTGGACAAATTCGGTCCTTTTGGTCTACTACTCCAAGACTGCCTAAGAACGCTGGGAGGTCTGTTGACCATGAAGTGCTTACTCCGTTCCCCAGGACATAGTATATGCCTTCTGCACTCCGCTTTAGACTTTTTAATGTTCGGTCACTCAACAACAAGACGTCTCTTATTCATTAACTTATTGAGGACCAAAATATTGATTTTATGTGTGTGACTAAGACTTGGCAGAAGCCGAATTATTATTTTTATTTAAATCAAAAAGATCCATCAGGATACGAATATATATGTAAACCTCGTTATTCTGGTAAGGGGGGTGGCCTTGCACTTATTTATCGTGACCGACATAAAGTCTGTCCGATTTTGCTATCAGACCCCTCAACTTTTGAAATTTTGGCTGTGCAACTTAAAGGTCCGACTCTCTCTGTTCTTGGCATGATTTATAGGCCACCAAAGGCATCTACTATGAATGCTTTTTTAGGTGAATTTTCTACAATTTTAACATATCTGTGTACCCTATCTCCGAATATCATGTTTATGGGAGATTTTAACATTCATTTTGATAATATTGCCAGCACTCAATATAATGATTTTAAATTGGTTCTGGACAGTGCTGACCTTGTGTAGTTTGTTAATTTTCCAACACATAATAAGGGACATATTTTAGATCTTGTATGCTGTTCTGGCGTTATGCCGTATAATTTTACTTCAACTGTATTTCCTATTTCAGATCACAAGCCTATATTTTTTTTATATTTCTCTTTTTTTGGGCAAGAATAAAACCTCAACGCTCCGTCTCATTTCGTAATATCAAAAATATTGACCTTAATGTTTTAGATGGAATGATTGATTACTCTGTAAACCAGTGCTGCTTTTCTACTTCTACATCTGATTTGTTATATTTTTATAAGAAGACTGTCTCAAATACATGACACTGTGGCTCCTATGAGGACCCGCATTGTATCTTTTGTTAACCCTTCTCCTTGGTATACTTCTGAACTTCGTCATCAAAAGGCTTTAGGTCGTCGATTGGAGAGACAATGCAAAAGAACTGGTCTTGAAGTACATAAACCGATGTATTCTGAGCATCTGGTTTCCTACAAGGTTGCACTGGAAATAGCAAAAACATTGTTTTATGCAAAAAAAATTCTAATGGACAGTATAATACAAGGACTTTATTCAGTACCGTTAACAAACGGTTGAAACCTCACAATGCTGTCTCACTTTCTCCCACTCAATGTGTGTCTTATTTAGGGTTGGGTATCGTTTGAATTTTATCGATTCCGATTCTGCTTATTCTTTTCGATTCCCAGTTTCGATTCCAATGTAATTTAAAAAAGTAAAACAACAACAGCAAAAAGTTTGTATATATCAAACATGTTTATTTTCTGTGGCATTAGTTTCAGCTCAAATAACACACAAAAACCAGCACTAGGCTACAGCTCAGTTCGAGCTGCTCAGCTACACATGTTCAAAAAAGTTAAATTAAAATACACAACACTTATTGGTTTCAACTAAATAAAGTGCATAGGACTTGCAAGGGCTTGTAGTGGTTCGCTACAGTTATCACCAGTGCTAAACTATTTTTATTCAGAAAAATCAACATATCAGCCTTTTCTGGGAGTATACGAAATCTTTTGGAGCAAATAGACAGTGTCTCCAGCAGGGGAAAAAACCCTTTCACTTGGGGTTAAAGAGGCCTGCACACACAAATATGAAGAGGCAAGATCTGACAGGAAAGGATGTGTTTTTCTGTTTCCACCACCAGGCAGCAGGGTCATCAGATGTCATTGTAGGTGGAATGTCGTGGTACATCTTTATCTCTGCATCCACTTTGTAGTCAATGGACAATGTTGTGCGCTCTGTGGATTTCATTTTCAATTCATCATCTGCTGCAAAAAGCTCCTCCAATGGGGATATTATGGCTCTTTTACAGGGAGGTGGCTACAGAGAGAGTAGGCTTATTACTTATAACAATAAGAGGATACTAAATAAAAAAAATCATAAATAAACAGTTCAAATATTGTTAAGATTTTAGTTAATTAATATAATTGTATCTATTTTTTCCTATATTCTCACATTATCATCCTCTTCTTCACTCTCCCCTCTGTCTGTGATGTCATTCTCTCTTTGTTTGCTTCTCTCCTCATTTGACTGCATTGTAATCCCTGCTTCACAATCCACTCTTGGCTAGAGACAGTGCAATTAAGACAGGTAGGTATTTTGTCATAATTGAGGATATTAGACCAACATATTTTGTGTGTAAACATCAATTTTCCCCCTGTGTAGACTCTGGTACATTTGCCGTCATTAGCTTTTCTTTTATGCGGACCCAAACAGTGCTGCGGCCTTCAACTTTGTGTTTAAAGCGTGGGTCCAATGCAGTGGCCTCCAAGAAATCTTCTGATGTCCTCCCTCTGTAAGACAAATATTTATTAAAAACAAAAATATCAAGCAAGCATATTATTATTCATTTTTTCTTTCCTTCTTTAAAAAGCTTATTTACCTGGTATCGCTTGGACAGGTTTTCCCAGATAGCCTGCTTAGTGTTGGACACAAACACAGTGTCTTCCTCTACAACTGTGAAGTGTTTCTCAAGCTTTTGAATAATTGGTAGGATCTGACCACATGTAGGGCTCTTTTCAGAAGAAACAGAGTGTAGATGTGTATACAATTCTCATCCGATGTACAAAGGCTTCTCCCTTTCTGAAATCTTTTTCAGTCAGCCGAGCAAGTCTGTTTTAATAAAGATTACATTTGTTATGTTACATAACAAAGAAGCTTAGGTAAGTTTTCACCTTTATAGTCATATCACTTATAGCAAAGAACTATGCAAACTCGTTTTGCTTACTGGTCTCTATCTATTGGCTTTCTCAAGCGCTGATCCAAGCTGGCTGCCTGAATAGCAGGGTACTGATCCAGGAACCGTTCTATCATCAAGTAGAGGGAATTCCAGCAGGTTTTTACATCAAGAATAAGTGAGTGTTGAGGCAAATCTAGGACAGAAGCATGGGTGATATGAAATGTAGGTTCAATTTTTTTAAACAAATGTTCAACTTTATACACTTTAAAATTCTATTTACATACTATATAAATGTTTCTAATGTACGTAACACAGTGCTGGTAAAGAGAGGAATTCTTACTTAGGACTTGTTGTTTTTCCCGAAGCATAGTCTTTGCCATAGATTACCTCTTCATCCAAACAACAATGTTCCGGAATTTTTGCTATCCATTTTGCCACTGATGCCACTGAATGGATGCTCTGAGCTCCAAGATTAAGTGTATGGGCAAAGCAACCTACACTGTAAACCCGGATAAGTAGAATTTACTTAAAAAAACCCAGGTAACCCGTTGCCTTAAAATTTTTAAGTAATGAAGCATTAGTTGAATAAGTGAGGTGAACTACGTTCAATGTACTTAAGCACATAATGGAATGGAATAAAACATTTAAGTTGAATGTACTTATAACCGAGTTACAGTAACTGAAGATACTTAGTTTAAACAATCATTCCCCACCCATTTATTTAACTCAGCTTGTTAAGTAAGCATTACTCTATAACCAATTTAACTAAATTGTATTCTAACTGACCCAACTTAACTTCTTGTTCCTGAAACTCAAAATATCTTTCAATTAATAGACCTATGTAAAATACATACATACAACTGCAACATTACACTGATCCAATTGTATTTTTATTGAACATGTCCTTTTTTTTAGCAACAAAAGAAACAAAGCCATGGCCTAATAGGGTTCTAGTGTGTAGTTTCCTCAGTGATGGTAAGAAAAGAAAAAAAAATCTCTTCATCTTTACTGCCAATCATTACAATATTGTACTGCACCTCTTCAAATTTGGTTGACAAACTGCAAAACTCAGCCCGGTTGCTCAGACAAACTGCAAAACTCAGCCCGGTTGCTCAGACAAACTGCAAAACTCAGCCCGGTTGCTCAGACAAACTGCAAAACTCAGCCCTGTTGCTCAGACAAACTGCAAAACTCAGCCCGGTTGCTCAGACAAACTGCAAAACTCAGCCCGGTTGCTCAGACAAACTGCAAAACTCAGCCCGGTTGCTCAGACAAACTGCAAAACTCAGCCCTGTTGCTCAGACAAACTGCAAAACTCAGCCCGGTTGCATGGGTGACGTCAATGCCGTGTCATGCCATCCCGCCTTGTGCCGTCCACGAGCTTCTACATTTCAAAGTAAAAGCTCAGGTCTGGAATAAAATACTTTTTGTTAAAAAAATCTCTCTATAATATAAATGCAGATTATCATGCTAATGAATAAAATACTTAAAGCTAATGCTTTAAATATTTGGTGTTTTTTAACTAAAAAGTAAGATACATGCAGACTATCATGCTGATGAATAAAATACTTAAAAAATATATGTCCGTCTATAAAATAAATGCAGACTAAATTTTAAATGAGGTTTGATCAAATGTATGTTAACATCAGGGACACAACAATAACGTCCAGAAATCACGAACTTACCAGTGACTCCATCTGGAAAATAATTTGCGATATCGTATTTTGTTTTTGACCCTCTGAACTTACCGTTGGACAGGCAAAACTTGATGATATTAAGTTGTTTTAGCTCAAACACATAATTACAATAAGATAGGCCATTAAAAATACAGTTTACTCAGAATTCATAATTAATGTAAAGAAAGGACACATGTTTAAGTAATACAAACTCAGTTTGTTTGAGTAGACACTACTGATTGGACTTAAAAACTCAATTACAATAAGAAAGGACAAGAAAAAGTTCAGCTTAATCAGAATTAACAAGTAATGTCAATAAATTAGACACATTTAAGTAATATGTACTCAATCTCTTTGAGTTGAATCAAAATCTGGGTTTACAGTGTAGCTTTATGAATTGTAGCCTTTTTATTTCCACATCCATTTTGGCAGCGTTATCAACAGTGACCGCCACTATTTTATCCATTATGCCATTCTTGCAAAACCTCACTTATTTCTTCAGCAACAACTGGCCCTGTCTGAGCTTCATATAGTACTTTTGTAGTTAGAACTTTCTGTCTAGTTTCTCCTTCATGAATGTAGTGTGCTGTCACTGTGAGATAATGATCTTGGGACAGGCTTGTCCAGCTATCTCTGGTCAGAGCAACTTTTCCTACAGTAGTTAGCTCCGTTATTAAGTTTGCCTTTTCTAACCTGTACCATGCAGGGATTAAGCGTTTGAAAAGCTATCCCTGGAAGGGGGTGTGTACTTCGGGTTGAGCGCCCTTGTCATCTCCCTAGGAATAAACAAACATTGCTAATAGGCTGGTTCAAAATGGTAAAAATGGTTTAAAAATTATTTCCCTCTAATGTAAAAGCTATATAAACAATGGTGAATAGACAACAGAAAAGGGGTGCAATCCTTTGACAATAAACACTGTGATCGACCTGTGACACTCCTGCTTTTTCTTGTGTGAGCTTTGCTTTCGAAGCGAATGGTGTCTCACGCGCAACATTTTGTGGCATTGTTGACGTACTAGTGCCAGCTAATGAAGGGCAATCGGCACTCGGGATGCGCAATGAATCAAACACGGTGCATTCTTTTAATATGACGCGGTGAACCAACCGCAGATGCTTAGTCATGTTGGTCGTGACGCCTTGCTTGCAACATATTATTTTATTACAATAATTACACTTAGCTTTGTCATCGGTCTTCACAAAATGTAGCCACACTTTTGAGTGCTTCCCGCGGTCCATCTTGTAAACTGATGTTTAGATTACCTCGTAAGGTCCTGGCAGTTTGCCAGCACAGAAGGTCCTGGCAGATTGACAGGTGAAAAAAATAAAAAGGTGTGCACAGGAATCGATAAGAGGAATCGAAATATTAATTTATTACAAGCATTCGATTCTTAATCTTAAGTATCCGATTCCAGAATTGGAATCGATTTTCGATTCCCAACCCTAGACTTATTCAATTTTTTTAAATTCTAAGATTGACAGTATACACCACGAATTGCTTAATTCTGTTTTAATGTCTAGTGATTATGAAAATTGACAATCATATTTTTTGGTCAGCAAGTACTTTTTTTGAGCTGCCTTCAGTTGACTACATTTCTAAGCAGATTATGAAGTCTAAGACTTCTACCTGTTCACTTGATCCCTTACCTACTGTTTTAGTTAAGTCTTGTAACCATTCGGTTTCCTCTATTATTACAGCTATAGTGTGTTCTTCATTATCAACTGCTACTGTCCTTTATCTTTAAAAATGGCTTCTATCACTTAAATTCTCAAAAAGACTGGTGTTGATCCTAATGATTTAAATAATTACAGGCCTATTTCTAATATACCTTTTATTTCAAAAATACTTGAAAGAACCGTAGCAGCTCATCTTGAATCACTTCTGCAAAGTAATGATATTTATGAGCATTTTCAGTCAGGTTTTCGACCCAAACATAGTACAAAAACAACTCTTGTTAAGGTTATAAATGATCTTCTCCTAGCTGCTGATTCTGGTTTTCTGTCTATGCTTATTCTTTTAGATATTAGTGCTGCCTTTAATACTATTAGTCGTTCAGTATTATTGGAACGGCTGGCTAGCATAGGAATAGCTGATAATGCACTTCTCTGGTTCTCATCATATTTAAGTGACAGAAAACAGTTTGTGCAGATTAAGAATATACAATCAGATTCTGTTTCAGTTGCTCATGGCGTTCCACAGGGGTCGGTCTTGGGTCTCCTTTTATTTAAAATGTATATTTCTACAAAACCTAATGTTTCTTATCCTCCTCCTGACCTCACTAAATCTTTGCAGGATGTTAATATTTGGATGACCAATAATTATTTTAAGTTAAATACTAACAAAGCAGAAGCCCTTCTTGGGAGTTCTAGATCTTTTTTATCTAAAACTCAATTGCCTAGTCAATTTTTCTACACGGGTGAAAAGCCTTGGGGTTATATTCGATGGTTTGCTTTCGTTTGGTTCTTCTCATATTAGTAATATTTTACGTTCTGGATTTATTTTTAATCTACGCAATATTGCTAGACTTCGTTCTTCACTTTCTCAAGATAGTACTGCAGTGCTTATTCATCCATTGGTTACATCTAGGATTGATTATTGCAATTCTCTTTTAGTTGGCATTCCTGAAAAGCAATTGCATCGATTACAGTTAATACAGAATTCAGCAGCTAGGATAGTTACTAACTCACGTACTTTTGACCATATATCTCCAATTCTTTTTCAGCTGCATTGGCTTCCTGTTCATTATCGTGTTCACTATAAAATTGTACTTCCAACATACAAAGCTCTTCATAATTTGGCACCTCATTATCTCAGATCTTCTTCATTTGTATACTCCTTTGAGATCATCTTCTGCAGACCTATTGTCTGTTCCAAATTTCAAGATGAGTTCCTTTGGTAGTAGGGCTTTTAGTTGTGTAGCGCTGAAGTTATGGAACTCTTTACCTTTGCACATTCGCCAGCTGGACTCAATTTCCCATTTTAAAGTTCAGATAAATACCTATTTGTTTAGAATAGCTTTTAATTATTTGCTTGTTTAATGTGTTAAATGTTATTATGCTTGTGTTTTGTTTTGTATTTTACTGTACAGTGTCCTTGAGTGTCTTGAAAGGCGCCTATAGATAAAAAAAAATATTATTATAAAATAAATCACAATTATGCATAATTGTGAATTCACAAATGCTATGATTTAATTAATGATATGTGCTTTAATTATTCACATGTAGGTTTAGTATGTGCGTCACACAGCATTCACAGTAGCTCCACAGAAACTGTTATCATTTACATGTGGAGCATCTCAAACTCAATCTCTGCATGTTGTTTTAAGTTTGTATTTATTATAGCGTTCATCTGGGAACACAACGTGTGCCATTTCATCAGATGTGTAAGGTAAATTATTTATTAACCTACACAAACACAGGATACATCGCGATTTCAAAATAAAAGCTCAAACCCTTGCTCTGAGTTTACACGTTTTGATGTCCACATATTCATCTAATTACACCGGCTATAACATTTATTTCCTAAAGAAATTGCCAAATATTAAAGATCAAGTGGACATTTAAATTAATGGTGCTTAATGCTCAATATTAAACAAGGATTAGATCTCGCAGTAATGTGTATAAATAATTAGCAGGCGGCCAGCAGGCCTTTGTTGTGTAATGAACATTAGCTCTATTGTTTATGTATTTTAACAGATTTGTTAAATAAATCCATACGATTTCTTGCTTTTGATACTTTATTTGAACTAATTATTATTGCATCATTGCTATTATATATGTATGTTAATGCATTGTAGAAGCTATTGTTAACTTACATCTATTTGTATTACCACAAAAAAAAAATATTGTAATTATAGGGCCCTATGAACTTTTTCCATTAAAAAGTTTTTTTCTATATTCTGTTTTAATGGTTAAATTAAATTCCATTAATAAAAAAGCCTGTATAATTAATTGAGTTTTACAGTTTTATATTTACCAAATTCTGGTTTCCATTATTTTCTGGATTTTCTTACTGATACTGAACTGATTTCAGTGATTCAGTGATCAGTGACTATGAGATGGACACTTGCGTCTTGCACACAATGTTGCACGTTCATTTTGATTTAAAAAAGGATTTCATAGAAATTTGGATTTCATTTTGTTTAATAAAATATTAATAAATAAGTAAAATTGTTGATTTTTTTTGTGGGAAATTAATCGTTTATATTAATCGATTAATCTATGAATTAGTTGTTAGATTAATCGAATAAAAATAGTCGTTAGTGGTAGCCCTAGTATACATGAAGTAATTTCTGCTTGGTAACTGGTATCTTGAGGTTGAACAGCTAAAACATTTGCTGAAACCCATGTTTTTCTACAGAGAAAACAGGAACTTGTTACATGCATTTAAATTCTGCAACTGCCCTATCCAGTTTCTTTGCTTTGTTTCAGCTTTCATCATATTTTGAGTGCCTTTTAAAAAGCTTCTGTTAAGGTTGTCTGTGTTAATGTTTTCTGACTTTGCTCCTGTATCTGGTGCACATCCACCTCTGGCTGATACTGGTTAAAAAAAATAGATTTCTGTTATCAAACATCCTGTCTGACAATGATTAATAAAACAGTGGAGGTCCTAAGGTGCACTCATAAACACACACACACACACACCTATACTGAATGCAAGCTTTAGTTTAAATTCACTTGCATACTGGCTGGCCGAAAATATATTTTAAAGCCATTAACATAAACAACAATTATTTAATCATGGAATATTAGGCATTAATGTTAATAGGGATAATCCATGGACGGATACACAACGAATGAACTAGCAGAAAGCTGTCAGATAGCCAGTAACTTTGTGTGTGCGTGATCATGATTGTGTGAGATTTAAATGAGAGCGCGCAGCTCTGAAAGCACGAGCGCTATGCGCTCTCATTTAAATATCACACAATCATATTTATAGCTCATTTAAAAGCAGCCACCTTTGTAAATGATATTAATATGACTTAAAACTCACTTTAAATTATTTGAAAAGATCGGGGGTGCCTGACTTGTAGGTGCTTTGCCAAGTTTGAGGTGTTACCTCCTTTGGTTTGAACTGCATGAAGGCATTGTTTGCAGACTGGCTTAAAGGGCAAAATCCAGGTTAGAGACCCCAGTGAGTCTAAATAGAAGAGTTGTATAGAAAAACAACTAGATTTTCTTTAAAATATACTTTAAAGTGCGCTATTAAGGCTTCTGGAGTCGTTTTTGTGAGATAATTTTACTTCCGCATCTGAAAACCGGAAGTGACGTAACGAGAGGGAGAGCGGTCCATGTTAACCATAGGAAAACAATGGATCGCCATGACAGTTCGGACGCTGAGGAAATTGTAAATGTTTATTCTTATTCGTATGACGGACCACAGCCATACAACTATGAGCCTGCTATACGGCAAAGAGAGCAGGGACAGGCCAGGATTAGACCGAATAAAGGTCTGAGGAGACAAATTGAGTTGTGGCGTGAGGAGAACCAGTGGAGAACAGGGCAGGTGTCTTGGTGAGAGACCAGTGTTAACTCACAGATATAACTTACACACGTTAGCTAACAATATGTAATCAAACAATAGCAAAGCTAGTATTGGCCATCTGTGAGTACTTATTCTTATCAGTAACAGAAACTAATAAGTGTTGATCAGGCGTATGTCGCAGTCGTTAATATACATCCACACTAACATTACGCGAAATAGCAGTTTCTCATCTCCGCAGGAGAAGGAAGGAGGGAGGGAGGGAGAGGGATGAAGATAAACACGTTTTTGTTTCATAGTTGTTTGTGTGGGAAATGCGAGGCCATGGTCACAGCTGAGGAAAGTCAGTGCTGCAGGGAGTTGGATGCATACTGGGCCTTAGTGGAGACTGTGACCCCTTCACTTGATGTGCAGTGCCTGACTCTGCGTCCAGGCTTTGAGGCTTGCTGTCTGAGCCCATATGTGCTACAGATAGCCTATATGCACTTTAGACAGGAGCATGGACCTCTCCAGGCCAGCAGACATGAGTGTTTAGGGCAGAGATAATTATTACGCTGAACAAAATAATTATCTGTATTTAAATAGTAAATTAAAGATTTTAATTTGAATATTAAAATAATCTGAATAATTTTACCTATGTCACAATTTTTGATGCCATTGGTATAAGACAATCAATACTGATACTCTGTCCCTATATCCAGACAATACCCCTACACAGCATACAGGCAAATTGTCCGCTGGGTCTATGGCATTCTGGGCAGGCACATCAGGAAGCCCTTACCTGCATGTGTTGTCAGCCATTAGAAGACAGTTTCCAAAAGAAGGAGGACTTTATAAAGGTTTTGAATGGCCCCATTTTGGTGGCAATCAATAAAAAAATACTCAATCAAAAATTGTCTCGCTGTACAAAAATGTGTTTATTAAGTTTAGATCAGATATATTAAGCAGATCTGCATTTATAGTTAATTCAATTAAAATCAGTTTTATTTATAAAGCACTAAATCATAACAGTTATCTCATAGTAGGGCTGTCAAAAAAAGTTTAATTTCGAATATTCGTCGAATTTAAAATAAAAATCCACATGCGAATGAAAAATGCTGCATTCGAATTTTAGGTGTCCGTCAGGCAGCTTGGCACACAAATGCAATGACAAGATGTCGTTGCATTTTAATGCTTTTTTTATAGCCTGTCCAGTTCGATGCGATGCTGCACATTCAAAATATTGCGGAAAAAGAGAAGATCAATGTGGAGGTGTTGTTTGCCTCAAAACTGAAAACAAGCCGTTAACACAGAATGCATATTTGTTGCATTTTCTAGAGCAGGGGTAGGCAACGTCGGTCCTGGAGTGCTGCTGTCTTGTAAAGTTTAGCTCCAACCCTAATCAAACACACCTGAACAAGCTAATCAAGGTCTTCAGAATTATTAAAACTTCAGGCAGGTGAGGTTTTTTCAGGGTTGGAGCTAAACTCTGCAGGACGTCGGCACTCCAGGACCGACGTTGCCTACCCCTGTTCTAGAGGGACATCTATCATCGTTGCACTCGCGTCTCACACGAGAGCCCAAAGCCATGTAAAATTAATATAAGTTCGACTTTTAAAAAAACATGTAATTACTAGATTAAGACATTAGCTTGCTAGCGAACGTGCATATTAACAGCGTAAACAGGAACTTTGCAATCATATGATTAAATGTTAATAAATGAGGTGTATCAGCAATGATACATCTTTGAGTTTAAAGCGGCTCTGACATAAAGGTTGCGTGTGCCCTGACAGAGATGCGCTGTTTGAGCTATGTGCTCTTTTCCTAAATGCATAACTTATATTTCACAGGTATATTCTCCATCTGTAAATGTTAGACAGCCTTGGAAATATTTCCATCTTGCGATTCTCCGCTAAACTTCACAGACTTGGTTCTGAACGCACGCCGCCGTGCGCCAAACAGAGCGCAATGAAACAGGAACACAATAACTTTGACTAAAATATACATTTTGTATATTAAAAAAAAACGAGGTATTGAACTTTGGGCTAACTGTATTGTTACATCCATACTGTTTACTCCTGTTTACTGTATAGCAGGAATATCAGTCACGCCCACCCATCCCATCTCCCACCCCCAATGATGTTACTCAAAAAACGAATTCCAGGAAAGTCTGGGCTTGCAACTTACTTATTTTGAGATAACGGCATCCATATTATGTTTTTTTCACATTGTGATTAACCAGGGATTATCATTTAAAACCCTGCTTGTAAGCCCAGTTAGAGGAGCATAGCACACTTGGAATTTAGAAGCGGGGTTAGCACCAGTTTTTACTGTGGGTTATGAAGCCCTGCCAGAGCTCTAGACTCATTCAACCTGTTCTTTTTCATTTCTGATTTGAATTTTGTAAACGGGAGTACCTCTTTTGCTATAAGCCGGGCTTTAGATGTTTTCACTTTCAAATTCACGATCTTGTCATGTTTTACAGGAAAAGATAATTGTCTGTTTTGCTTACATCTATACACTTAAACCTTTTTGAAGAATAATCTAGTCTGAGTCCAGTTAAACTAGTTCCCAAGTATTATCCACAGGCCATCATTTTTGTGATCATAATGAACATGAGGGATTATAACACAACAGAAGTTTGCAAAATTGAGGAACAAAGCTTAATTATTTCTGATGCTAAAATTTTGGATGTCTGCTGCTTTGTGCCATTAAACTAGGGTAAACTTGTATTTCTTTATTCATACTAGACCTGATGGTGCAGAAAGAGGAGAGTCATGAAGACAAAGATCAGCATGAGGAATATTGTGATTTCAAAACTGATGAAAAATATATTTCTTGCTCACAGTCTAAAAAGACTTTGTCAAAAAAAAGAGCTCGAAAGAAAGCGACCGGAAGTAATTGCACCTGCTGGCACTGTGGAAAGAGATTTTATCAACAAGATAACCTTAAAGTCCACATGAGAATTCACACCGGGGAGAAGCCTTACACCTGCCAACATTGCGGAAAAAAGTTTTATCAACAAGGAAATCTTAAAGTCCACATTAGAATTCACACTGGAGAGAAGCCCTACACCTGTCAACAGTGTGGAAAAAGTTTCAACAAGAAAGGGAACCTTAAAGTCCACATGAGAATTCACAATGGAGAGAACCCTTTCACCTGCCAGCAATGTGGAGTAAGTTTCACTCAAAAAGGAAGCCTTAAAGTCCACATGAGAATTCACACAGGAGAGAGTCCTTTCACATGCCAAGAATGTGGGAAATGTTTTATTAGAAAAGGAAGCCTTAGAAGCCACATACGAATTCACAATGGAGAGAAGCCTTACCCCTGCCCACAATGTGGAAGGAGATTTACACACAAACCAACCCTTAATGCCCACATGAGAACTCACACTGGGGAGAAGCCATTTGTATGTGCTCAGTGTGGAAAGAGTTTCCGATATCATTTAAGCCTTAATAACCACATGAGGGCTCACTCCAGCGAGAGCGGTTTCAGATGTCTGCAGTGTGAAGAGTGTTTCACAGACAGGAAACACCTCAAGAATCATGTAATAACTCACACTGGAGAGAAACCTTACATGTGCCATTACTGCAGCAAAACTTTCAAAAACAAATCATCTCTTGATAGCCACATGAGAGTTCACACTAGAGAGAAGCCTTTCAGCTGCCCTCAGTGTGGAAAGAGTTTCACACTTAAAGGAAACCTTAATATTCACATTAGAATTCATACTGGAGAGAAGCGTTTCACATGTATTCAGTGTGAGAAGAGTTTCATGTACAAAAAAGACCTGAAGAGCCATTTGCAAACTCATTCTGCATAGAAATTATAGTTTATTTCTAGTGGTTTAGAAAAAGAAGCCATTTCAAAATAATATGTGTATTTACTCTGGAAGAAACTTTCAAAACCATAAATTTTTTTATGAGTGCAATCATTTATTTTTGTGTGTGTTCTTTATTGAACTCCTGTGAAAAGAGTTTGAAAGTCCCCCTGTAGTCAATAATTGTATCCTTCAAAACACATTTTTGAACATTAAAGTGACATTTAAACCAGTTTTTTTTCTGAAAATATTTCCTTCATGCCTTAAAATAGCTTGAATGTAACTCTATGCTAGGGGGGCCACTGTCCTGTAGAATTTAGGTCCAACATGCCTGCCAGGAAGTGTCCAATATGCCTAGCAAGACCTTGTTTAGCTGGTTCAGGTGTGTTTAATTGGAGTTGGTACTAAATTCTGCAGGATTTTCTGCCCTACAGGAGCAGGATTGGACACCCCTGCTTTAAGCTCTTGTTTAATTTAGTATATGTGGATACATGAATATGCAAATTAGTCCCTACCACCACTCAATCACACCAGCAATGTCTACCTGATCCTATATACAATAGCATAGTGGAAATGTTGGTGTAATTCAACCGTATGTTTAAACTAGAAACTCACTCCGTAGAAGAGGAAGAGCGAATTAAACCGGCTTGTCTACAAGTAGATGTGTCAGAATGGTAATGCATTTTATGCATTACTCTCTTCAGTGTCAGACACATGACGGTAATTTATATAATTAGCCTTTGGATTGACTACATTATCAAACGGATAATACTGTGTTGCTAATGTTAAACAAACCATGTTCCCATTCCCCACCTCAGAGTCAGACATCATAATATACATAATGCATACAATTCACCCACTATATTGGTAAATGTAGTGGGGGTTTCCTCGAACCCCCCACGTTTGAGGAAAAATAATTATTTACCAAATGTATTGAGTTCTACAAACTAATAAACTATTTTAGTCATCATACATACCACTGTATGTTTTTCAATTATACAATAATTATAGAACAGGGCCGTGCAAAGACCTTTGGAGGGGCAGGTGCTCAAAGTATAAAAGGGGCACATGGAACACGGCTTTTAATAGCACTGTGCTCCTTGCTGATATGTGTATTGAAATGGATGCTTCTGTATTGATACAGCAGCAAATGCCATGACGCAGGTTTGAAAAAGAAACAGAAAATACAATTTTAAGTTTAAATGTTAAAGACATATTTTGCACACCTTAATTACTCTGGAATTGTATTGTTGTTATAGAGTTTACCGGGTATGGTGGTTTTGCTGTTGTTAACACTACTATGTTCATATTCATTTTTTGAATGATAATCATTATAAAACAGCATTGATAAGTATAATTTGCAGGACGAGAATCTGAATAAGCCTGTTTTACCAGTGTTATGAAAATTATTTTTAAGGCACTGTTTTTTAAATAAATACTGTAATAATAGTTCAAATTAAGAATAGTTTTTTTTATTCAGATAACAAAGACAAGACACCTCGACGCGCTTTAAACTTTTCCCAATTAAACCGCAAGAATGAAAGAGAACAAGCACCTTTGTTTATATTGCTGTGTTGAACTACGTTAGCTGCACTTTTAATAAAATTTAAATTCGTCATGCGTTCATTCAAGGTCGGGCAGGTGTTTTCACATAGAGGTTTCTAGATTTAAATTAAGAGACCTGACGTTTTATTCGTATCCAAAATGAGGAGATGTGAATATCAGGAGAGCTGATCACTCTCGTGCAGTGCATGTTTCATTCATACTCGAAACCAGAGGGCGCTCTCAGGAAATCCCTAATATGGACAAACTCAGGGCTATCGCTGTAACGTTAGCTGAGCTGAATAAAAAGCAGAAACGTTGTTACTGATTAAACGTGAAGACAATAAACACGTGATTGTGAAAATATATGGTTTATGTGTGTTTTTCAAGATATCTCCAGGTAATAAATAAATAAACTACAGGTGCTGGTCATATAATTAGAATATCATCAAAAAGTTGATTTATTTAACTAATTCCATTCAAAAGGTGAAACTTGTATAATGTATACATTCATTCCACACAGACTGATATATTTAAAGTGTTTATTTCTTTTAATTTTGATGATTATAAGTGACAACTAATGAAAACCCCAAATTCAGTATCTCAGAAAATTAGAATATTGTGAAAAGGTTCAATATTGAAGACACCTGGTGCCACACTCTAATCGGCTAATTAACTCAAAACACCTGCAAAGGCCTTTAAATGGTCTCTCAGTCTAGTTCTGTAGGCTACACAATCATGGGGAAGACTGCTGACTTGACAGTTGTCCAAAAGACGACCATTGACACCTTGCACAAGGAGGGCAAGACACAAAAGGTCATTGCAAAAGAGGCTGGCTGTTCACAGAGCTCTGTCCAAGCACATTAATAGAGAGGCGAAGGGAAGGAAAAGATGTGGCAGAAAAAAAAGTGTACAAGAAATAGGGATAACCGCACCCTGGACAGGATTGTGAAACAAAACCCATTCAAAAATGTGGGGGAGATTCACAAAGAGTGGACTGCAGCTGGAGTCAGTGCTTCAAGAACCACTACGCACAGACGTATGCAAGACATGGGTTTCAGCTGTCCTTGTGTCAAGCCACTCTTGAACAACAGACAGCGTCAGAAGCGTCTCGCCTGGGATAAAGACAAAAAGGACTGGACTGCTGCTGATTGGTCCAAAGTTATGTTCTCTGATGAAAGTAAATTTTGCATTTCCTTTGGAAATCAGGGTCCCAGAGTCTGGAGGACGATAGGAGAGGCATAGAATCCACGTTTCTTTCAAGAAAGAAGTTTTAGAGCACTTCATGCTTCCTGCTGCTGACCAACTTTATGGAGATGCAGATTTTATTCTCCAACAGGACTTGGCACCTGCACTCAATGCCAAAGCTACCAGTACCTGGTTTAAGGACCATGGTATCCCTGTACTTAATTGGCCAGCAAACTCGCCTGACCTTAACCCCATAGAAAATCTATGGGGTATTGTGAAAAGGAAGATGCGATATGCCAGACCCAACAATGCAGAAGAGCTGAAGGCCACTATCAGAGCAACCTGGGCTCTCATAACACCTGAGCAGTGCCACAGACTGATCGACTCCATGCCACGCCGCATTGCTGGAGTAATTCAGGCAAAAGGAGCCCCAACTAAGTATTGAGTGCTGTACATGCTCATACTTTTCATGTTCATACTTTTCAGTTGGCCAAGATTTCTAAAAATCCTTTCTTTGTATTGGTCTTAAGTAATATTCTAATTTTCTGAGATACTGAATTTTGGGTTTTCATTAGTTGTCAGTTATAATCATCGAAATAAACACTTGAAATATATCAGTCTGTGTGGAATGAATGTATACATTATACAAGTTTCACTTTTTGAATGGAATTAGTGAAATAAATCAACTTTTTGATGATATTCTAATTATATGACCAGCACCTTTATATGAAAAATGCATTAGGCCTACTGAATGACATATAATTTACTATAGAAACTATAAAATATATTTCCTGAATTATCCTGTGATAAAAATGGGAAAAGGGTGTGCGTAGTTACCTTTATAAATAAATCATAAAATTGTCATTAGGAAAACATTGAACAAAAATATTGTAGCCCCTGCAACTAACCTTGCTTCCACAGGCTACACACAGCAATATAAACAACAGCTGTGCATGATTTCTTCACGCCGTTCTCGTAAAATAATAATATTTCAATAATATAAGTTCACACGCATAAGTTTACTCTGCTTAAAACTCCACTTACCGGCCGCTGCGGATGTTATTGAAGGCATTCTGGTGCCCTAAATTACTAAAGGTGTCTGAACATAAGGGATCGTCCCAGATGATCTCGCTAGATCGTCAGGAGAAAGGTCATCATGTGGATAATTTTATTTACGGCTAAATTATTATTACTACATTTTATTAATAGTTATATTGGGTAGGCCTTCACAAAAGGGCGTTAAAAAAATTGCCATGATAAAAGGGCACTTTGAGCATCAAAGGGAAAAGGGGCAGGTTTTTCAAATGCATCAAATTTTGCATTTGATAAACAATATATTAGAAAATTAGTGTTTTACACGTTTCTCTAATTTTATGTCTAGGCGCTTCCAAAAAAAGTACACTTGGGAGACTCCAAACGACCCTTTGTAACCAACGTGTCGTACAAGCTGTAATTCTTGAATGCTTTAATGTACAGTCATAATTTTGGGCTCTAATGAAAGGTTACACTTAGAGCTATTCAATTTCTCCAGATTCACTGTCAATAATTAATGACACATAATAAATGAAGCATAAACACATTATAGTGACATTTATACATAGAATCCAAAATGTGTACACTTTTAAAATTACATATATATTTATAATTTATAATCTAAATACATTTTTTTCCTATATTTCTATTTCTGTACATAGTACATTATTTAATTTGTGGGTTTTTTTCTTATATTGGTGTTATATTGCATCCCTACTGTGTTATTCCTATGTATGTCTGTACTATCATGCATGTCTGCATTGTCAACAAAAAGTGGTCTGATAAAGACACATTGTACATGCTGTATTTATTGTATCTTAAAATGGTTTACATCGTTGAAATCACAAGAATCTCAGCTTTCCATGGATATAGGACGGTCAACTTTTTGTTTTTTGAGTTTTTGTGTCTGACGACTTTACCCCATCACTACTTGGTGTCCCGCTTCATTTTTAAAGAGTTAATCTATGTGTGAACAATGACATGTGCAAAGAGCGTTCAGAGCGCCAGCGTCCTCGTCCAGGTTAACAGGTCTGCTCTGTTATTGTGTTTGTGCTTACTGTGTTAAAAAGATATCCAGAAATTTGTTCAAGAAAAAAAAGACTGACCTTGTAAACTGTATTTCTGTTTCCCTCAACATTAAAGAGCCTCTCTACAAAGGTGGATGAAATGAGTGGAAAACATGATGCACTCTCAGTGACTCACACCAGCAAAATAGAAGATGGAGAAAAGCAAGTAACCCATCCAGAATTCCCACTTCTACCAGACATTTCACCTTTGAAAACTTCCACTCTTACACCCCTGTTGAAAAATCCAGCATATGCTTGTTAGGTGTGTTTTGAAGCATAGCTGCTGGTTTAAGCTGTTCGTGAGCTGGGCATGTGCTGGTCCTCATCAGGAGCTAGTTGCTTAGGACCAGCACATGACCAGATCAGGACCAGCTCGTGAACCGCTAAGGACCAGCTCAAACCAGCATATGTTGTTTTTTTGTACAGAGCTCTGTCCCCAAAACTGATCATATTAAATTATTCTTTTCTATCTATGGGAGGCGGCCAGGAAATGATCCTGATCCGCTGCTGTACTTATCAAAGTGTCAAGATTTCCTTGCTTTGCACCCATTAATTGACACTGATGTTCTTGCTACTTTTTGTACTGTTTTTCATGGCACAGCCCGAGATTGGTGGGAATCAACACATTCCAAAGTTCCATCATGGGTAGAGTTCAAAGCTTCCTGTTTGTCATCTTTTTTTGGCATAAGACTATGAAAACAAGCTTGAAGAATGCATCAGAATGAAAAAACAGGGAGAACACAAACCAATCTGAGACTCCGCATATTCTGTCCATGAGTGTTAGGCTTATTTACAATCGGAGTGCGTGAACACAAAAAAAATATAACGTATTTTAAAAATGTATATTTTCTCACAGACAATAGCCATTTCTCAATATGCGTTCTTTCTCTGTTCTTGTGAAACGTCATTGCCCAAAAACCTGCGTAATTTTCACATTTTTACTGATATTTTGTCATGAAATGTAGTCAGTCAGTCATATTTGTTTAAAAAGCACATTTAAAAACAACAGCTGTTGGCCAAATTGCTGTACAAAATTAAAACATATACCAAAAGTAAACAAAACACAACGACAAATAGTAAACTACAGTTATGCCACTTACTTGTGATATGCAACAGTGAATAAGTACGTTTTAAGAAGAGACTTAAAATCAGCATATGTTGAAAAGGCGCGATCACCTTTCAATTTCAGGCGTGTCCTTGGAACAGTCAACTGAAGACTACTGGTTGATTGAAGTTCCCTGGAAGCAGGGCTCGAAATTGCGACCATTTTGGTCGCATATGCTCCTGAAATGTAATCTGTGCGACTCCAAAATATATTTGGGAGCATTTGTGCGAGTGCAAATAATTGCTGAGGTGCGACCTCTACAGTTCTCTGCTAAACGTTCAAGAATTACTGCACAGCATGTGCCACGTGACCGGGAGCTAAAGCAGGTTAATCTTTTCATTCGCGCGCTGGTCTAAAGTGTGCTTTTTCTGAGCCCGTGCATCCGAAACGTTCACATCTAACAGCGCCTGATTACTCAACTAAGTTATCTTTTGAGCCAATACTGTCAAAACACACAAGGTTTACATATAGACTCAGTTGGTTATGTTTAAAATAAATTAAACCGGTGAGTGGAACCGAAGCGTGCCTGTATATTAGATGCGTGCAGCTCTTAAAGGGACAAAACTAAACATGCAGCCGACTGTCATTAAAGGGATAGTTCACCCTACAATTTTATTTCTGTCATTATTTACTCACTGACATGTTGTCCCAAACCTGTATTAATTTATTTCTTGTGGTGAACACAAAAGAAGATATTTCAAAGAATGTGGGTAACCAAACAGTTGCTGGTCCACTTGATAGTAGGATATAAAAAAATACTATGGAACTCACTGTGGACCAGCAACTGTTTGGTTTTCCACATTCTTCAAAATAGCATGTATGTTCAGCAGAAGAAAGAAACTCACTCAGGTTTAAAACTAATTTTGAGTGAGTAAATGATGGTATTAATTAGGGATGAGCGAGTACAGCATTATCTGTATCTGTATCTGTTAACCATATGAATTGTCTGTATCTGTATCCGTACTCGGACTGGGCGGGGCCTAACCCGGAAGTGGGCGGGATTTAACCTGGAAGTGGGTCGGGTTGTCTTGAAATGGGCGGGGCTTTAACCGGTATGTTATTTTAAGCATGCAATTGATATGGGTTGATCAGAAATTGTTATATTTATTGCTGATTAGAAAACTATTTACATGACAGCATCAGCATAGAGTTTCAGATCAATGGTTTTGATCAACCGAACTATATACAGAACAAGTTTTGCAACAATGAATACAACACATGTGGTTGCAATTATGAAGTAAAATGTAATGAACAAGAGTTTTCATCTCAACATAACTTTCTTTTTTTAACTTGTAATTTTTTTATGATCAGTGTGAATTATTTTTTTTGGGTTCTTTTAAAAAAAAAAATCCACACCGGTATGTGTGTGTGTGTAGCTAATTAATTTGTAATATAGTTTTATACCACTACTTCCGTTTTTTTTTTTTTTTTTTTTTTTACAGCAAGAAAGTGTCAGACACTCAGTGCGTGAAGTAAAAAAAACTGGTTAGAGCCAGCTAACCAGGTTTTAAAAAGAAAAAAAAATCTCCGACAGGCAGAGACGCGAGTCGCATTCTAACAAGCACCACGTCTGAACAAACCCCACGTTTGCCAAAACTCTACTGGTTAATAGGTAAGTACTACAAACCAAAGTAAAAAAAACAAACCTGAAGCTGAAGAAACCCTAAACGTTAACGGGAAAAACCCGCGAACCTGAGTGACTGAGGGAGAGTTAGGGGCCGCTCACATATCGCGTCATTTGCGCGCTCAAGTTTGTTATTTCAAATGTAAACGCGCGGTATGCGCGTTCATAATGGAAGCGACACGGTCGCGGTGCGACGCGCTCGTTTTTTCCAGGCACGTCCGCGGCGCATTGAGATAAAAACTTCTCCACTTTTCAGAATGCCGCAAGCGCACTGCAGGTCATGTGACGAAATTTCCTTCTTGTAACGGAGAGCGCAGCTGATGGTTGCTTAGCAACGACAAACGCCTCCGGAGCGCAACCGCCCGAGCGCTTTGGAAAAAAGGAGAAAGCAGCGCGCCTAGCGTTTTCCACGCGTTTTTAGGCGCGATATGTGAACGGCCCCTTAGGGAGAGAGAGAGCGCGCTGTTCTCTTCTCTTCTCAGTGTTCTGTGTGTGAGTGAGCAGAGCGGGACACAGCAACACAATAAATCTGTATGTGTGTAGGGGAGGGGCGCTGTGACTAGCCTATCACAGAACGCAGACACAGTCAGCTACCCAATGAGAATTTTTATTCAATCCGAGCACAGATATTGACTCGTATTACTCGTATGATACTCGTACTCGGCAAAAGTGCTTTATCCGTACCGGATACTCGTTTCAGCCGAGTATCCGGCTCAACTCTAGTATTAGGCCTAATATAAAACACTATGACAGAACTGTTTTGAGAAAAGTTTAAATGACATTTTCTTCTCATCTTGCATGTATAAAAAACAAAGCACTGCAGCTTAAGGATCAGGTTTAATTGATGAAGCTTTTAATCATCAGGAAGGATGTTGCCCGCCCTTCCGCTCAATTGGCGGTTGTGTTGCTCCTTAATATTGAGCGGGTGCTCGTAAAACATTTGTGGTGCTCCTAACTTCTTGAAGTTGGGAGCACCAGTGCTACCAAGTAAAAAAGTTAATTTCGAGCCCTGCCTGGAAGCATTATAGTGTAACAAGAGATTGGAGAATATATGACAGATCCAGTCCATGCAAACCCTTAAAAACAAACAGCAATGTTTTAAAATGGATACGATATTTAACTGGGAGCCATTGAAGAGAGATCAGCACTGGTGAAATTTTTTCCCTTTTCCTTGTTCCAGTTAATAATCTATCGGCAGCATTTTGAACAAGTTGAATACGTGACAATAGGGACTGTGAAACACCCAAGTACAATCCCTTACAATAATCTAATCTGGATGAGAAGCATGAATTACAGACTCCATGTCTCTTAATGTTAAGAATGACTTCATCTTTGCAATATTCTTTAGCTGATAAATACAACTTCTAACCACAGAATTTATCTGTTTATCAAAAGTCAAAGCAGACTCAAATGTAACGCCTATGTTTCTGACGTGAACGAAGATTACCACATAGATGTCCCAGTTTACTGCCCAAAACCTCTGTAGAAGCAGTAGAGCCAAAAAGACCTCAGTCTTAATGCCTTTCCATACTGAGCGCGAAAAAGCGAAACGAATTTCGGACGCGATAATGCTTTGGAATAAATCAACAGCTTCTTATGGATGCTTCCACATAGACCGCAAACATTCGCGAAAATCTTTTCGAATCTTTTCAGTTTCGCAAAGCGAGAGAAGGGCCGTCCAACAAAATTTGAGCATTATATCAAGTGGCCAGAAGAACTGTTGTTAACCAAAAGGTCGACGCAGTGGCGCTAAAAGCTCATACTGTATCGAGTACGAGCGTAAAAACACAGAAGTAGAGGACTTTTTCCACAGAGAAGAGTGAATGCTGAGTTCTTGTTATTGTTGGTATTTAAGAACAGACTCACATGTTCTTTATACAGAATAACATTTCTATTAATTCTCCACTGAATTATGTGATCTGACGAGCACCGTCCCACGAGCTCTAGCGCGAATCAGAGCTCGTTCACTCTAGACCTGTCAATCATGTAATCATGTCTCTTTCCCTTCCGTAAAAAAGAGAAACCTTTTTTTCTACACATGAAATATAAAAGCAAATAGACCTAATTAGGAAGATTTTCTGTATATGTTTTTATGCAGTTCATGGTATTTTTTAACAATAAAGGATGTTTATGACATGACAAGCAGGTATCGATCAGTCCATTAAAACATACAAAGAGTGCATGTCTGCCTATTATAGAATCAAAATAAATTTTAGATCACAATCGGAAGTTATTACAAGCACTCCATGATTATTTAAAGTGGGGTTTGAGTTTGTAAAAAAAAAAAAAAAAAACCTTAATAGTTGCATACATTTTCAGTATGCATACTTGATGCTAATTGTACCTCTAATTATTTCAGATGTATTCTTTTAAGCAATATGGATATTTTGTGTTTCTGATGCTGTATATTAAGCTGCGGATGATGTAAACAACACAAGGATACATATGCTACATGAAAAAGAAAGCATTGTTTGTCGGCGCCGCCTAGCGTGCAGGCGTGAATTAGCAGAAGGCGAACATTCGTTTCGCTCTTGGTGTGAAAGCAACCTTCGCGGGTGATTCGCCTCGCTTTTTCGCATCGCGATCATTGTTGAAAGGCCTTTAGACTCATTTAACTGGAGGAAGTTGGCAGACATCCAGTGTTTAACATCTCTCAGACAATCAAACAAACACTGTAGACTGGAGACATCCTTTGGGTTCAGGGGGAATATTATATTACACTGAGTATCATCTGCGTAACAGTGATATGAGACATTGTGCTTTTTAAATATAGCATACAAAGGAAGCATGTACAAAGAAAATAGAACAGGACCCAAAATCGAGCCCTGTGGAACCCCATACAAAACTGGTGCACAATATGAAGAATATTTGCCAGTCCCTACCGAGAAGGTTCGATCCTTTAAATAAGATACAAACCAACTTAAAACATAACCTTGAATCCCGATTTGCTGTAAGCGATTTAATATAATGCCATGATCAAGAGTGTGTCAGAGGCCGCACTGAGATCCAGCAAAATGAAAACAGCACAATTGCCAGAATCGACAATCAACAACAAGTAATTTAATACTTTTAGCAATGCAGATTATTTACTGTGTTGTGTCTGAAACCAGACTGATATTTATCAAAATTACCTTTTTCCTGTAGGAAAGAGGAAAGCTGATTAAACACAACCTTCTCCAAAACTTGAGAACTCTTCTTTTGAAAAAAATTGTAATTTCGAGATGGGACGGTAATTATTAAAAACTGTTGGATCTAGATTAGTTTGTTTTTAAGTAGGGGCTGCACAGTGGCATGCTTAAAATAAGAAGGGACTATTCCACTGATTAAACTGTTAAATTAAATATTGAAAGTAAACTAGGACTAATATCGTGTCTCTAATAAGAGACGAGGAGGGATGACATCCAAAGAACAAAAAGTGGGCTTCTTTTTATGAATAATTTGTCACCTGGAGTAAATTCAAATAAATATGTAGAAATTGATGTGGACTGAGAGAAGTCCAGAGAGGAGGGAACAATACATAATCTTATAACAATGATCTTGTCAGGATTTTTGTTTTAAGTTTTCACAGGCCATAGGAGACAGATCTGGATATAAATTAGACATCGGATTTAGCACACTATTAATGGTATTAAATAATATTTTTGGACTATGGCCATTTTTAGCAAGGAGATTGAGAAACGAGAAACAATTTGCCTTTGCAATCTTAACAGTTTTTTGATAGTGAATCATACACTCTTTGAAGCAGTCATGATAGTTGTAATTTATCCCTCTTCCACTTCCTTTCCACTTTTCTACATTTATGTCTAATAGCCCTAGTTTCATAATTAAACCAAGGATGTACACAACTTGTAGTGTTTTTTTTATTTAAAAGGGGTAACCGCATTAGAGAGATAGTTGTATGCTTTGTGTCACATAAAAATTATTTATTGCCCCCTCATAAAATGCCACCCATAACTGGACACCTGTTCGTGTACAGCCCCCACCCTTGCGTCTAAAGGACCACAAAAGCCGGAGTGGCGGTGCAACTATAACAACACGTAAATAATCCCACCCACTCTAAATTAGTACCAATCTGCAGTAGAAACGCAAACCGACCCGAGGCGTGCCGTAACGAGCCGTGCCACACAGTGGAAAAGCGCCATAACTGTCTTGGAGCTAATCCTGATGAGCTGTTTAATGGGCTATGTTCAAATATACTTAATGCGAGAGAGATAGTTGTATGCTTTGTGTCACATAAAAATGATTTATTGCCCCCTCATAAAATGCCACCCATAACTGGACACCTGTTCGTGTACAGCCCCCACCCTTGCGTCTAAGTCTCCCCACGTGGGGCTTAGACGGATAACCCACGTGGGATATCTGATCCTGGGGAGGAGGTGTGGAATGTTTTGTGAGACTTGTTTTGTGTGTGTGTGTGGGACATTGAAATGTGCTTTTAAACATTAAACTGTGAAACTGTGTAAAATGGGAACAAAGGAAAGTTTTTATTATTAAAGTTTTTCATACACATACATATGAAGGCATCAAATATACACGTAAAATGAGCAATGTCTATTTTTCTCTTCTAGTGTTGTTTAAAATAAATTAGGTAAAAGGTAAAGTTTGTTAAAAGTTAGAGAAAAAATACAAATTAAGACATGTCAAAATCTCGTGGTCTAACATTAAAAGTTAAATCATTGAATTGTCTTATCTTACTACGGTATAAAATAAACATCAAGCCGTTAAAAAGATACGTTTGTCAAAATTTAGTAATACTACAATTTAAAACAAATTAGGAAAATGCAGTGTTAGAAAACAAATAAAAATTAAGACATCAGTCCGTTAATAAGATTTAAGATACAGATCAAAATCTATAGGTTTTAGTCTAATCTTACAAATGAGAAAATAAATAAAAATGCGTCAGACGCGTTTTTAAAACCAAGTAATATTGCAATCCAAAAGTAGTTAGTTTGACAATGTTAAAGAAAATACAAAATCAAAGTAAGAAGACAGAAGTGTGTTACAAGGAAAGCGGGTAAAACGAAGGTAAAAAGCTTCATACATTTACCAGCGATCTAAAAAGAATACAATCTCAGAGACGTTTGTTAAAACATAACCTATTTGTTAAGATAGTCTATCATTAGGCTCGCTGAACAGAAAAGTTAAACAAACTAAAAAAGTCCTTATCACCTTCTCGGTGACCGGACGGATGTCCTTACATGGTGCCTGCCAAACTCGAATGAACTCTCAAGCACAGCGGGGGCAGACCACGCCTACGACCCACCCCTAACGCCGGAGGAGGCACCAAAACGGAGATTTAGAGTAAAGTAAAACATTAAAGTTATTTTTAATAAGTCTTTTACATGTCTTAATTAATTAACCCATTCAACATCATTCACCTAAAACATGTATAGCTTGAATGCGCTGTATATTATTATAACATCGTCAGGATAAATGAATAAAAGACGTCTTCTCACGGTTAACTTTATTTGAATGTTTCACTTATATAAAATGACCTCGAGTTGTTGGAAAAAGAGTTGTATGCCAACGAACCGTTTTGTTGAACCGAAGTGTGGGAAAGAATCGATTCGCAGAAATGAACCGGCCTTCGCGTCACTGACAGATCTCACACAAATGGGTTTGTAACATCGCAAGGCGAAAGAAGCGTATACTTCGTAAAAAGCATTGGTAATGCGAATCTTTCTATATAGGTTATCCGTCTAAGCCCCACGTGGAGAGACTTAGACGCAAGGGTGGGGGCTGTACACGAACAGGTGTCCAGTTATGGGTGGCATTTTATGAGGGGGCAATAAATCATTTTTATGTGACACAAAGCATACAACTATCTCTCTCGCATTAAGTATATTTGAATATAGCCCATTAAACAGCTCGTCAGGATTAGCTCCAAGACAGTTATGGCGCTTTTCCACTGTGTGGCACGGCTCGTTACGGCACGCCTCGGGTCGGTTTGTGTTTCTACTGCAGATTAGTACTAATTTAGAGTGGGTGGGATTATTTACGTGTTGTTATAGTTGCACCGCCACTCCGGCTTTTGTGGTCCTTTATGCTTCTGTAGTTGCTCTTCAGTTTTTTTAACTTGTCCCTACACTGTTTGTAAGTCCGGTGGTAGCCGTAGAGCTTAGCAACATCCTGAAAAACTTTTTCATTCCGCGTCGCCGCATCAAGCTCTTGCTGGATCTGCTCCTCGGCTATCAACGAGAGGAATGACTTTACTTTCTCAACAGACAACGAAACAGCCATTTCTTGGTTGATATAAAAACGTGCGTTTGTTCAAACAAAAGTTGAATCCGATCCGTCGCTGGCTGTGCTGATTTAAATCTAGCGGGTCTATTGTTGGGTCTCGTGTCGCAAGTTCAGTGACGCAGTAATGATGATTTTCTCCGGCCAATCAGTGATCAGCAGAGGTTACACGTCACGTTTTAGTAACGGTACAGATTGCTTGGAACCTCAGCCGAGGTGGTACCAAAAAAGTACCAGGTACAGTACCCAGTGGAAAAAACCCTAAAAGTGAACCATACCATGCAGTGGAAAAGCGCCATTAGACTCCATTTCATGGAGTTATAGGGGAAGTAATATAAGCATCTAAAACATTTTCAGATGTGTATGAGTTAAAAAGCGAGTACACTGGTATGCAGAGGCATGGCGTAATACAGGACTAGGAACAGCTATGTTAAAAATAATAGACTTGTGATCAGACCGAAAAAATCTTTAATACCTGCATCACTAACTAAAAGGCCGTAAGATAAAATTAAATCAATTGTGTGCCCTTGGTTATGAGTGGGACAACCAACAGATTGTATAAGATTGAAGGTGTCAATAATTTGTAGAAAAACTATAACCATATGCTCCGAGGGACAGCAAACATGCATGTTAAAATCGCCCAATATCAAGAGCCTATCTGCTTTTGGCACCACAGAGGATAAGAAATTTGATAACTCACTTATAAAATCCTTATTGTACTTGGGGGGGGGGGGGGGGGTCTATAAACAAGTATACATAATAGTGGATTACAGCCATCCATCTTAAATAGCAGAACTTCAAAGCTAGAAAACAATTCTGAGGCAAGTAGACGGCATTTTAGATTATTTCTAAAGATAATAGCTAAGCCCCCACCACGACCAACCCTAACCTAATCCTAACCAACTGACCTTGTCGTGTTAAAGTTATGATCTGTGGGACAGACTTCAGAGAGTGGACCAAGTTCACCGGCATTTAGCCACGTCTTAGTCATAAACAGGAGGTCCAACTCGTTAGATAAAATGTTCATTAATTGCAAATGTCTTGTTTGAAATCAATCTTACGTTTAGCAGCGCCATCCCCACTTCAGGGGAGTCTGTTTCCAGATGAGTAGATTGATGGTGATATTTTGTAGGATTATGTTGTTGATGCTCCGACAACGGGGATTAATCCAATGAATTATCCTTTATTATTGAATGCTACATTCTGGTGTTGTGCCCATTTTCGACTTAATTTGACTCCATTTAATTGTTTTTTTACATTTTGTTCAGTGTCTCAGTTCATAAAGACTTGTTTCACTATTGAAATCTCCTGACTGAATGATTCAATGTCAAATACATTTTTAAACGGGTTGTCCCCACCTCATGGTGGAAGATAGTGTTACAATACAAGTGTTAAGATACTTTCATTTTGATCGGTACTGTAGACAATAAGTGTTTATACCCAAACTATAAACCTTTTATCCCAGTACTTCTGTTATTTAAATGTCTGTAACACAGAAATAATGATGTGTGGTTGAAAAGACTGTTTGTGTTGCTCTTTCTGGATCTGCAGCAGCATGAATTGCAGTTTTGAATGTCTTTAAGACGCTTACGATGCGAAACAGGTGTTAGTGGAGTTGTTAGTTTGAGCAGCGCATGTTTTGTCGCCACCCATATCAGTGAATGACAGCATTCACATCGTAAGAGTGATAATGGCCGACCCTCTGATTCATTTAACATGGGAAGCGACGAAACCTGCTTCTTACGATCCACTGACACTTGTAATAGACATAGTTGAATCGTTGTCATTCATGAATAAGATTGCTTGGGTGTTTGAATCAAGATCGCAATTTTTTTAACGATTAATGGTGCAGTTCTAATGTAAACACTGCAAAATGTTTTGCGAGGATACTGTCACGTTCTCGTGAGACTAGTTGGGTCTCGCAGCTAGTACTGACCCGTGCCGCTCGGTGGAAACGAGCCATATAACAAACAAAAATAAGTACTAACCCAGTAACTTTGAGGCCCTTGCCCCTTTAATCGGCAATGCTAAAGTGCCCTTTTGGTCCGATCTATGTGCCCCCAGACTGCGATTTCAACCGAGGGAGACTGAGCTCATGATAGGGAACTATGTGACAGTCAAAATGTTACATTTACATTTTAGATTAACATACTGTGACGATCCTGTGTGCGTTCCCTAACCCTCCCTTGCATTTGGAAGATGGTTGATTCCATCACGCACACCTGGATTTCCCATCGTCTTGTCTTTTAAAAGGAGCCATTCCACTACATGTGGGGGGCCTATTCGTTTGGTTTACTTTGTGCTTCCGTTGCTCTTATTTTTCTTTGTTGTATTTTTGCACCAGGGCCACAGTACATTAATTATCATCGGTAACATTAGTATTTGCTTGTTTTCCTATTTTTTCTAATAAACAGTGAGTTATTTTCGAGATCCACGTGTGTCCCTTTCTTTGTTGCGGCCTTTCAGGAGCCATAGGTCATAAAAATACTGTAATTTAGTGCACAAACATAATAGATGCAGTAGAATGATGAACAATACAATTTTTAGTTAATTGTTTAACATTTATTTACAATCAAAATATTCCAATATGTTTGTTGCCACCTTTTTTCAGATTACTTCAGAGGAGGAACATGCACTCCTAACCCAAATTAGTTGACTTTACTAGAAAATTGTGTAAACCCGTTGCCTAAACCATTTTTTTACACAAGGTAGAACTAAACAAAACACGCTGAATAAACATAGGACATAACCAAGCACAATTTTGACTTGTGCAACCACTGTTTTGTAAAATATTTTCATTGCTTAAAGGGATGGTTCACCCCCCAAAAATTACATTTACTCTGCATTTACTTGTCAAGTTGTTTTAAACCTGCATGAGTTTCTTTGTTCTGATGAACACAAAACATTTTTTTTATGTTGGTTACCAGTAGTCATTGACTGCCATGGTAGAAAAATGTACTATGAAGTCAAGTAATACTACTAAACCAAAATATCTTCATTTTTGTTCACCAAAATGACGAAACTCATACAGATTTGGAACAACTTGACATATTTATACATTTTATTTTGAGGTAAACCATCCCTTTCATCTGCATCAGTGAGAAGGGCCCTCAAGGTGGTTTCATATCCGCACAATATCTAATTCCATCTACAGAGACTAAAGCCAAGTTCACACTACAGGACTTTGACATGTCGGCAGATCGCTGTGCTGTTCAGACTCCGGACTTGATTGTCCGTCTTTAATTGTAAATGATCCGCAAACACGTTTTGTCACGAAAACACACGTGAGAAGTGGAACAGTAAAAACAATGTGCGAAACAGGAAGTGAAAATGGATGCCGGCAAGAATTTTGTGCTGAAACCTGTTTGCGTGATGATCTGTTCCAAAAAAAAAAAAAAGGAAAAAGCAAAGAAAATGGGTGAAGGAGTGGATCAGTACACATGGGCAGCAGGGATTGGCTGTGCTACAGAGTTGGAGGGGAGTAAAACATGTTTATCCACATTTTTCTGTAAATGATGAGCGGCACCATCATTTATTATCGA
Organism: Oxygymnocypris stewartii; assembly: GCA_003573665.1. NCBI lineage: Eukaryota > Metazoa > Chordata > Actinopteri > Cypriniformes > Cyprinidae > Oxygymnocypris > Oxygymnocypris stewartii. The sequence continues at coordinate 735,523 of QVTF01013893.1, read as the reverse complement.
CCCATGTTCGTTATACTCAAGTGGCTCGCGCGGGCCAGCCGTGGATAGTTGGAACTCAGTGACAGCTAATCAGATTGAAGCATTTCAACAGCTGACCAAAGAGCAGAAATGGTGTGACAACCAATCCGATTTTGTCATGCATTTATTTGGATAGTGGGTTCGAATCCCACTCACACAGGACTGAAACCACTATTTCACACAGCTTTGTGCTTTTTATCAAACAAAATTGTAAAATATAACAATACATTACAGCTGCAAAGTATTTGAAATGTGTGTCTTGCCTTTTTGGATTTCAAAGCAAAGTATTATGAATAAATTATTAGTATTCAAATAAATAAAGTAAAATAATAATATACACGACATGGTTATATGAAGACATGAATATTATAATAATGGTTTCATTAAACATGAATGGTCTCTACTTAATGGCTTTTGAAGAGAAAAAAGAGGCATTTAAATTGAAGTAAAACTAAGTAATATTCAAGTACTACATGGACGTTGATTGCGTTATGTAGTTATTATTTTTTATGCGTTATTTATTTCACTAATTCCATTCAAAAAGTGAAACTTGTATAATGTATACATTCATTCCACACAGACTGATATATTTCAAGTGTTTATTTCTTTTAATTTTGATGATTATAACTGACAATTAATGAAAACCCCAAATTCAGTATCTCAGAAAATTAGAATATTACTTAAGACCAATACAAAGAAAGGATTTTTAGAAATCTTGGCCAACTGAAAAGTATGAACATAAAGTATGAGCATGTACAGCACTCAATACTTAGTTGGGGCTCCTTTTGCCTGAATTACTGCAGCAATGCGGCGTGGCATGGAGTCGATCAGTCTGTGGCACTGCTCAGGTGTTATGAGAGCCCAGGTTGCTCTGATAGTGGCCTTCAGCTCTTCTGCATTGTTGGGTCTGGCATATCGCATCTTCCTCTTCACAATACCCCATAGATTTTCTATGGGGTTAAGGTCAGGCGAGTTTGCTGGCCAATTAAGTACAGGGATACCATGGTCCTTAAACCAGGTACTGGTAGCTTTGGCATTGAGTGCAGGTGCCAAGTCCTGTTGGAGAATAAAATCTGCATCTCCATAAAGTTGGTCAGCAGCAGGAAGCATGAAGTGCTCTAAAACTTCCCGGTATACGGCTGTGTTGACCTTGGACCTCAGAAAACACAGTGGACCAACACCAGCAGATGACATGGCACCCCAAACCATCACTGACTGTGGAAACTTTACACTGGACCTCAAGCAACGTGGGTTCTGTGTCTCTCCTCTCTTCCTCCAGACTCTGGGACCCTGATTTCCAAAGGAAATGCAAAATTTACTTTCATCAGAGAACATAACTTTGGACCACTCAGCAGCAGTCCAGTCCTTTTTTTCTTTAGCCCAGGCGAGACGCTTCTGACGCTGTCTGTTGTTCAAGAGTGGCTTGACACAAGGAATGCGACAGCTGAAACCCATGTCTTGCATACGTCTGTGTGTAGTGGTTCTTGAAGCACTGACTCCAGCTGCAGTCCACTCTTTGTGAATCTCCCCCACATTTTTGAATGGGTTTTGTTTCACAATCCTGTCCAGGGTGCGGTTATCCCTATTGCTTGTACACTTTTTTTCTGCCACATCTTTTCCTTCCCTTCGCCTCTCTATTAATGTGTTTGGACACAGAGCTCTGTGAACAGCCAGCCTCTTTTGCAATGACCTTTTGTGTCTTGCCCTCCTTGTGCAAGGTGTCAATGGTCGTCTTTTGGACAACTGTCAAGTCAGCAGTCTTTCCCATGATTGTGTAGCCTACAGAACTAGACTGAAAGACCATTTAAAGGCCTTTGCAGGTGTTTTGAGTTAATTAGCCGATTAGAGTGTGGCACCAGGTGTCTTCAATTTTGAACCTTTTCACAATATTCTAATTTTCTGAGATACTGAATTTGGGGTTTTCATTAGTTGTCAGTTATAATCATTTATCATTTATTTTTATATTATATATTTTATTAACTATAGTAACAACATTTTAGTATACTATATTAAAATATAACATTTTATTAATGAGTTCAAGAAGCTTCAAGTGCCTTCGGCGTGAAGGTGCAACGTCTATGTATTGCTGTGATGTGACACATCCTCAAGGTTTAATTCGGTGGTTAGTTTCCATACTTTCCCTTTGGACAAGGAAACAAGTAAAAAATTGATTCATTATATCCGACGTGAGGATTTTAATATCACTACTAACACAAGAGTCTGCAGTCGTCACTTCAAGAGTGATGATTTGATCGAGCCATCGACTCCCACAGGACGCCGGCTACTGAAGAAAGGTGCAGTGCCTACTTTGTTTGAGTGGAACAACTACTCCACTTCAGCACCAAGGCGCACCGGGACATGGCAGAGGAGAGAAGTTTCTCCTCCACTGAACGAAGATCCTGTGCCTGTGGACCTCCAGCATCAGGAGCATGATTATTGTTCATTTCCCGTTCCTGCGGCTGTCGATCTTTCTTTAGATCAAGGCAAGGCAAGTTTATTTATATAGCACATTTCATACACAGTGGTAATTCAAAGTGCTTTACATAAAAAAAGTGAAATAATCATTCACAGCAATAAAAACAAGGAGTTAAAAATAATAAAACAAGGAATTTTAAAATGATATAGAAATTGATTTAAAATGAAATTTAAAACAGTTAAATAGAAAAAGGATTATACATAAAATAATGCAGTCAGTTCGGACGTAGCACAGTGCTCATTCAACAAATGCACAGCTAAATAGATGAGTTTTGAGACTGGATTTAAATGTGGCTAATGTTTTAGCACATCTGATCTCTTCTGGCTCCAGCTGGCTCCAGCTGCGGGCGGCAGAATAGCTAAAAGCGGACTCCCCTTGTTTTGAGTGAACCCTTGGTATTTCTAACTGACTCGATCCTAATGATCTGAGTGGTCTGTTAGGTTTATATTCAGTGAGCATATCTGCAATATATTTAGGTCCTAGACCATTGAGTGACTTATAAACGAGTAAAAGTACTTTAAAATCAATCCTAAATGTAACTGGAAGCCAGTGTAAGGACCTGAGGACTGGTGTGATGTGCTCAGATTTTCTGGTTCTAGTCAGAATCCTGGCAGCAGCGTTCTGGATGAGCTGCAGCTGTCTAATGGTCTTCTTTGGAAGGCCGGTGAGGAGACCATTACAATAATCCACCCTGCTGGTGATAAAGGCATGAACAAGTTTCTCCAAGTCTTGACTGGAAACAAAACATCTAATTCTTGCAATGTTTTTGAGATGATAGTATGCTGATTTAGTTACTGCTTTGACATGACTACTAAAACTAAGGTCTGTCTCCAGAATCACCCCAAGATTTCTGACTTGATTTTTAGTTTTTTGCGCTTTTTTAGAAGGGGCTTAACAACTGCAGTTTTCAGGGAGTTTGGAAAAGTCCCAGAAAGAAGTGAGGTGTTCACCACTTCTAAGAGATCTGCTTCTAAACAGTTAAGCACACTTTTGAAAAAAGATGTGGGAAGTGTGTCAAGATAGCAGGTTGACGATTTAAGATGCTGTACTATTTCTTCCAAAATTTTGCTATCAATTGTTTTAAAAACAGACATAGTCACTTCTTTTTGAGATTGCTGTCGAATCTGTGTGATCTCTGTATTACAGGAAGATGTGCCAATCTCCTTCCTGATATTACTGATCTTCTCTGAAAAGAAGGAAGCAAACTCATTGCATTTGCTGTCAGAGAGCATTTCACTGGGAATCTGACTTGGGGGGTTTGTCAGTCTCTCAACAGTAGCAAAAAGAGTGCGAGTGTTGTTTAAGTTACTGTTTATAAGGTTTGAGAAGAAGGTCTGTCTAGCTGTGGCTAGTTCCAAATTGAAAGCATGAAGGCTGTCTTTATAGATGCTATAGTGTATTTCAAGTTTCGTCTTCCGCCACATCCGCTCAGCTTTTCTGCATTGTCTTTTCATATTCTGAACTGCTGTTGATTTTCTCCAAAATGATTTTTGTCTGCCATTCTTCTTGCTGACCTTTATCGGTGCAATATCATCAATAACATTCTTAACTTTTGAGTTAAATGAATCCAGGAGAAGATCAACAGAGTCTGCAGAAATGCTTGGTGTTAAAGATATTGCCTTCATAAATAGCACACTAGTGTTCTCATTAATGCATCTCTTTCTGACAGAGACAGATCTAGATTCAGTGGTGACAGAGATCAATATATCAAAGAAAATACAGAAGTGATCAGACAGAGCTACATCCTTAATGACAATGGATGAAATGTTTAGACCTCTACTGATGAGTAAATCTAGAGTGTGTCCACGATTGTGTGTGGGTCCGTGCACATGCTGAATCAGGTCAAAAGTGTTTAAAACAGTTATAATTTATTTTGTAGTTTTGATTTCAGCATTGTCTATGTGAATATTAAAATCCCCTGCAATAGCAAAACAGTCAAACTCTGAGGAAATCATTGATAACAGTTCTGTGAACTCTTCAACAAAGGCTGGAGAGTATTTTGGGGGCCTGTAAATGACGATAAACAGAATGCGTGGGGCACCTTTCAGCACAATACCTAGATATTCAAAAGACAAGTACTGACCAAATGACACTTGCTTGCATTGATAAACATCTTTAAACAGAGCAGCTACACCTCCACCTCTCCTAACAGTCCTGCAGACACTTATAAAATTAAAGTTAGGAGGGGCTGTTTCAGTGAGGACTGTTGCACTGCAGTTGTTTCAATTAGAAACATAAAATCCAGGTTGTTTGTGGTTATTAAATCATTGATCACAAATGATTTATTTTTTAGTGAGCAAGTGTTTAAAAATGCTAACTTGATGGAATTACATTTTGTCTCTACAGCAATCTTAGACTGATGCATAACAGGCCGCAAATTAGATGGGTCAGCCGTACGGCTTGAGAAGGCCTTAGACCTTCTATCACGTGATAAAACAGAAATAGAGAAGGCTACAGGCATACTGGGTTCCCGCTTGTTTTGTAAACGTTTGTGAATGTTGCTGCTAATATAGCGGGGACCCGACACATATCACTGAGAGCTGTTATCAGTTATTTTTGGTTCACCTACAGCAGATGGAGGAGGGTTTGGGCCCTTGCGTTGTGGCAGCGGTCGGAGAGCTCTCACAGGAGGAGGCGGGAGAGCTGCAGTCTTTGGTGGTTGGGGGGCCCGCCATTTTTTAGTTGATATCTGGGGACTTGCAGAGAGTTTGGTCCTAGCATACACCAATTCCTCCATTTTCTGTGAAAAGCTTAGAAGTGGAGATGCTGGAGAGAGGGATAGTGTGTCTGGTGAGCGGGGCTCTAGCTCTGGTGTTTCCGGTGACAGTGATGTGTTTTCCTGGCTTCCCAGGCTGTTTTCCAGAAAGTCGTCCTTGGGTGCTGAGTCTTGGAGCTGTTGTTATACGTCACAGTCTGCATGTGATGAGCTCTGTGGGCAGGGCTCAGCCGGGATGTCCATGAGCAGTGCTTGTTTTGGCTGTGTGGCGTTATCAGTATCCTTGTGGGATTCTTCAACCACATAATGACTCGGAAGCTGATATGAAGTCCTGTGGTCACTCATATTCTGTCCAGGTGAGTGTTTGAGTGGATTGGCACACACCACTGAAGGATGACGGAGGGAGAAATAGAAATTGTCCTTTAGCACTCTTGCACCAAGTTTGTTTGGGTGGAGGCCATCCAGTTTAAACAGTTGTCTGTGGCCCCAGAAAATATTGAAGTTGTCGATGAAGTTGACTCCTTTTGTACTGCAGGTTCTTTGTAGCCATGTATTCAGCCCAAGCAACCGTGAAAACATGTTAGTTCCCCTTGCTGGGAGTGGTCCACTGATGAACGACTGAACTTCAAGTCTTTGAAGTGTTTCAAAGAGTTCACTGAAATCTTGCTTAAGCAGTTCTGACTGCCTTTTCCGTATATCATTCTTACCCACATGGATGATGACTCAATTTGCAGTCTTGTGCTTCATCACAATGCTCCGAAGTTCCTTGTTCACATCAGAGACGGTTGCTTGAGGAAAGCAGCAGGTAGTAGCAGTCCTGGTTCTGACGTTTCTAATAATAGAGTTGCCACTATCAGAGTCCTGGGCTCGGCTGCGCTCTGAGCTGAATGCCGCCGTCTGTTCGACCTTGAGCGCCTGTTAGTAGCAATGTTAGCTGCTGGCTGATTCGATCCGAGTTTTGTCATATTTTGGGATTCCTCATCCACATTCATCAATGCTTCAAATCTGTTCTCAAGATGTATAGGGGGTTGTAGAATACCAGTGCTTACAAGTCTTGTCATAGCCGTATTTGGGGTAGAGGATGCTACAGCAGCAATACAAGATACTCGTGACAATTTGATGTCTCGAGAGCCTTTGGGTCTCGCTCCCTGTTTGTGCCATCGATTTGTCCGTCGATCAGTTTCGGCTTGTTCCTCTACACTTGGTATAAACTGTTTAGATTCACTAGATTCACAGGACTCACCGGCTGTATGCTGAGGGGGTCCGTGGTGACCGTCTGCTGTATGTTCCGTCTGTTTTGGAAGTCCAGCAAATAACTTTGTTTCAAGAACCACAATCCTTTGTAGAAGTTTGTGGCAGTTCATGCAGCAAGTAGATTCCACTAGAGGCATTTTCTCTGTTTGAATGTAGACAGCTGTATTTATCTGTCTCCGGAATGTAAACTGCTGGCAGCGGGAGGCAAAGAGTCCACTTTTTCCAAAAAATGTGTTGTTTGAGCACTGTGCTGATCTGCTGAAGTAAAAATCTTAGAGAGATCTGAGAAAAGAACAAAAATAGGGAGCAAAGCGCAGAGCAATAGCAAGAGCGTCCGAACGGTATCAAAGCCGGAAGACTGATGATCTCAGAAAGGAAGTGGAACAACTGAGGAAACAGGTGGAAGAACTGTCTGTCCGTCAGAGATTTTGCTTGGGCAGATTTGCTGCATCAGACGATGACATACGGTTCTACACTAGGTAAGATTTAAAACGTATAAATAATATTACATTATATCATTATTAGGATGCTGTATTATAATTTTCTGGTCTTTGCATAATACAGTATTTCCATGTAGATATTTTATTTACATGTCAGTATACCCGTATACTATACAAGTAAGCTACAATACAGTCTAAAAGTAAGATAAAACTGTTGGTCATTTTGTGATGTGTATTATCTCAAACATGTCCCACATCTTATGTAGGTTTGTGACTTACAATCACTTAATGGTATTCTGGAGACTCATTGAACCTGCATCCCACAACATGGTTCGTGTGACCAGAGCAAGGGCAGCTACAACTAGGAGTGAAGGTGGAGCATCAGGCAATGCATCTGTAATTATATATTTTTTTAATTTATCATTCCTTTCTAATTTTGTGTATTATACTTACAATATACATTGTGTTATGAATCAATGGGGGGGGGGGGGGGGGGGGGTGGAAGAAAACAAAATTGAAATACCACAAATGATACTTTATGTATAAACACACATATAAAAAGTTTAAAAAAATAATTTCACAGGGCCTGCAGCCCATAGATGAGTTTTTTTCTCTTCATGGTTCATCTCTCAGTTGGTCTGACACAAAGGGATCTGGCTCACAGATTTGATATTCATCAGTCCACCGTGAGTCGAATTATAACAACTTGGGCAAATTTTCTTTATACCGTTCTTGGATCAGTGTGCATCTGGATGTCTGAGGAAACGGTCAAGGCTCACATGCCAAAGGAGTTCCAGGACTATCCAGACACACAAGTGGTGATCGACTGCACAGAGCTGCGGTGCCAAACTCCATCCTCTCCTGCTTCAAAGTGAAATGTTCTCCTCTTATAAATCCCACTGCACCTTCAAGGGGTTAATTGGCATGGCACCACATGGCGCAGTCACCTTTGTGTCATCCCTGTATGCAGGATCCATCAGCGACAAGGAGCTTCTCAAGCAGTCTGGGATTGTGTCTCTGCTGAAACCTGACATGGCTATTATGGTCGACAAAGGTTTTCTCGTGGACGACTGTGTGCCATGCAAAGTCTACAGACCTGCTTACCTGTCAAAAAGGGAACAGATGTTGGCTGATGAGGTAAAGGAAACTCAATCCATTGCTCGACTGAGGGTCCATGTTGAGCGTCTCATCCGCAGGGTGAAACAACACAAGCTGTTTGACACAGTCATCCCTTTTTCCATCACAGGGAGCATCAACCAGCTATACACTGTTGCTTGCCTCCTTGTTAACTACCAGAATGGCCCCTTGGTAAAAGCATGGGCAAAGGATTAAAGACTAGACAAGACACTTCACTACTGATTTGTCTGGCCGGAGGGGAACTGGCCCCCCGACTGAGCCTGGTTTCTCCCAAGGTTTTTTCTCCATTCTGTCACCGATGGAGTTTTCATTCCTTGCCGCTGTCGCCTCTGGCTTGCTCAGTTGGGGACACTTCATTTCCAGCACAATCATCGACTTGATTGCACAGATATTATTAAACTGAACTAAGCTGGACAATGCCATTACTAAATTCAATAATGAAATGCATTCAGCAGATAATTGAGTGTTAAATCCTGTCATTTTACATTATTGACAAAATTTGCCTATTTTGATATTGTGCAGTGCTTTGTTACAATTTGTATTGTTAAAAGCGCTATATAAATAAAGGTGACTTGACTTGACACTTGCTGTAGGGGATGGAACAATTTTAATTTATTTGTAGAGAATATAAATATGTTGATTAATTGTAAACAATTTTAATAATGTGTCTGTAAATAAATCATTTTAATACAGCATTTCTGTAAACATGTAAATATAAATAACTTTGATACAGCATTTCTGTAAACATGTAAATATAAATAACTTTGATACAGCGTTTCTGTAAACATGTAAATATAAATAACTTTGATACAGCGTTTTTGTAAACATGTGACTATAAATAGCTGATAGTGTTTCTGTAAACATGTAAATATAAATAACTTTGATACAGCGTTTTTGTAAACATGTGACTATAAATAGCTGATAGTGTTTCTGTAAACATGTAAATATAAATAACTTTGATACAGCGTTTCTGTAAACATGTAAATATAAATAACTTTGATACAGCGTTTCTGTAAACATGTAAATATAAATAACTTTGATACAGCATTTTTGTAAACATGTGACTATAAATAGCTGATAGTGTTTCTGTAAACATGTAAATATAAATAACTTTGATACAGCGTTTCTGTAAACATGTAAATATAAATAATTTTGATACAGCGTTTTTGTAAACATGTAAATATAAATAGCTGATAGTGTTTCTGTAAACATGTAAATATAAATAACTTTGATACAGTGTTACTTATTTATTATTATAAATAAATAAAGTGTTTTTGAAAATTTGTAAATAAATAACTTTTTTACAATGTAAATCAACTTGAATTTATTTATTTTTCCTTTTACATTTTTAAGGATCTTGGCAGGTAGAAATAAAAAAGAAATGGTCAGCCCTCTCTCTAATGGTTTTAAACATTCTACAGTCTTTGTAGATGCGCTGGATCATCATGTCATCCTGTGCGTACACAACAAAATCACACCAGTCCAATCCCGAGATCAGCATCTGACCTTGCACTTGCCAGTAATAAGCATGTTGTTGTTTTAGCTCTGGTGTGCCATTCTGCAGCTTCAGGTAAGGGCAGTCAACATAACTTTTTAGATTTGGGCACTTTATCTCCAAAAGGCCAAAAACCTGGTGCTTTTTGTGGGGTCGTAAACGATACCATCAGGAGAGGAGCCAAGCCAAGGTGCATCTGGGTGAATTAAGAATCCACAAGGGTAGAAGTTCACTCCACGCAACAGACAGTATTCCTCCACCACTGCAGATTCCAGTTCAAGGCCTCTCTTCATGTCTGCTGTCTGGCGAGTTCCCTTGTGGATTCTTTCAGCCAAGTGTTCAGCAGAGCTCTGCCCCCGTACATGGCAAACCTCTCTAAATCGGGACGATGTTACTCGTAGCTTTCTAACGGAGTGCCAATCCATCGAAGCACTCTGGTCTTTGGTGGCATGCTCAATCTTGTGTGCCGTTTCCAGAGTTACTGCCAGTGACTTCATGTGCAGTAGTTCATGTTTGCTATGTACAAATAAGCACACAGATGGGTCAAGGTTGTAACCATCTAGTGGCAGAGGTGGTCGTGGTGGGGTATCTTGATGGGGAGTAATGTTGCGTGTTGTTGCTGTTGGCTGTTGGTATGACAGAACACTCCCAGCCTGAACTTTACCGAAAGCAGAATCCACCATCCAAACATCACTGGACATCCCCATTGCGGTGACTAAAGGGGCTGTAGTGCTGGTAAAGTCCTTATACACCTCTGCCACTTGCAGGGCTGAGAGGTCAGGCAAGTTGCTGGAAACACCTTTATACAAGGTACTCCTGAAATGAAAATAAGTAATAACTAATAATTATAAAAATAGTATGAAAAATAAGTTGCACATTTTTATAGACTCAGTTACCATTCTTTATTGTATGGAGAAAAAAATGCAATGAAAGTGAATAGTGACTGAAACAGTCATGCTGCCTAATATATGTTTTTGTGTTAAAGTAATATGGGTTTGGAATGACATATGAGTGAGTAAATGCCATGACTTTTTTGTGAACTATCACTTTGTCCACATAGTAAACAATCCTAAACAATCCCATATTATACTTCTACATTAAGTAAGTAACTCATTGCACTGTGCACCTTAAGCCATCAGCGAGTTTCCTTTCTTTAGGTCGTGCAGATATAACTACCATCCCACTGACAGGACCTGGCCGGACTCCCTAGGAATACCAATAATCACTTTAGTATGAACCAGTGTTTGCCAGACATGTTCCTGGAGGCCCACCAACAGTGCATGTCTTGGACATCTCACTAACCTGACACACAAGTTTTAGGTCTTTTAAAGAGCAATGAGTTGAATTTAAAACAAGGTTTGTGTGCCTCCAGGAATGATGTTAGGAAAGCAATAATTTAATATAATTTATTCTTAAAAGTTTTGAAAAATTAACTTAAACTTACCATTGTTCGTGGTTTGTGCCTTTAGTTTGTGCTCAGTTTCAGTACAGCTGCGAACTGGAGGAACTGCACTGATGCCAAGCTGAGAGTAATGTGCAGTCTGGTACAATAGTGCAACAATATGGTTGCACAGTGCTGTGCCAGCAACACAGGAACAGCTACAATGGGACAGTATGACAGGTTTGGAGTCCTTTAATGTAATCTGTAAAGATAATTAAACAATGACACAGTAAATGGATGGACCCAAATGAAATATCTATCTATATATATATATATAAAACTATTTCAAAATCAGTATCTTTCTTTTAAAGTGCTAAACTTATTTATTGAATAGCCTTGTTATGCCTGCATTTCTAAACTTACTGTATAAATTAATAGAAATTAAATAAAATAAAACAGTTTAGAAAATTTCAACATTTTTAAATATGAACAATACATTCATCCTTTATTTCTCTAGTATTGTCTCCCTACTCTCAAACTATGTGGCTTCTCTGTCTTCATCTGAAACAAGTCGCCCTCACGCTGATCTCTCCTGTCACCTGATCCTTTTCAGAGACTGAAAAAAATGACATAGCTTTAAAGGGTCATACAGATCGTATTAACATAATATCATTAGCAAGACTATAAAAACAGAAGATCTTAAAAAGGTTAGGTAAACAAAACACATCCTATAAGAGTATGCACTGTCACAAACGAAGCTAGCTAACGTTAGCTTGAGAATACGTACCTTCAAAGTTGTCGATATAGCTCGAAACATACAATTTGAAGCCCTTCTCCTTTTTACTTGAAGGAGTGACCGATGCTAATCTTACGCCCGTTCCCGTTTCACACTGCAAGCGTGAGCGGCGCAGAAGCGGTGCGTATGCAGAGCAGGAGCAGCGCGCGCCCATTGCCCTTTCACACCGGTAGCGTTTGCAGCGCGCGGCTGAACAGCGTCTTCTGTACAGAATGGGCAAATTCGAATCTAATTTTAAATACAATTGGTCTTGATTTATTATTAGAATAGTTTATATTACTGTATTTGTTTTATTTAAGGATATGACGTAGATGTTGGGTGCCCCCAGGCAACGGAACAGCAAAAAACAATAACTGACCATAGCAGAAATGTTATAGTTATTTTATACATTGTGTTTATATTGAATATGGTCAATATTTTAAAGGTGTGTACTTGTAACCAGAAGTTTATTTTTGCACATATGTAAGCTGCTGTTGTTGCACCAATTGTACTTAAAAATAGATTCGAATTTGCCCATTCTGTACAGAAGACGCTGTTCAGCCGCGCGCTGCAAACGCTACCGGTGTGAAAGGGCAATGGGCGCGCGCTGCTCCTGCTCTGTATACGCACCGCTTCTGCGCCGCTCACGCGCTGCTCACGCCGGTTTCACACTGCAAGTGTAAGCAGGGCGTATTTTTTTCGGCGCCCATGTTAACGGATGAGAGCGTTCACACAGCACGCAGGGGCGGCGCGGCAGCGCGTAGCAGGAGCAGAGCAGGAGCGGCAGTGCCGCGATCGTTTCGGCGCCGAGTCTATTTTTTGCTGCGCTGCTTACGCTCAATTAAAGTGACATGACATTATTTATGATCGACACAAAAAAAAAAAACATATTTAAAGTTTGTAAATTGGATGTAATGTATTTTAAACAGTTACCATGAAGTTCAACTATTTCGTAGCAAATTGTAATATATATTGTGTAGTTTATAGGCCTATATGTTGGCATAGAAGCAGATGTCATGCTGACAACGGGCATCATCAACAAACGCACGTGACAGCGCCCGGTGTAGCCAGACGGGGGTCTTCAGAGTACACCTGGAAGATGACCTAATGGACGACACTCGTCTCATCATAGAAGTGGAAAAACAAAAAGTTATTTATGACCCCAAAAAAATAATGTATAAGGACTTACAAGCCAAAGAAAATGCATGGGATGCCGTGGATTGATCATTTGATAATACACGAAGTGACAAACGAATTAATACATATTCAAATACGTCACATAAATAGTACACATGTAGCTACACCAAATAAGTCTATGATGTGGGTGACTTGTTTTTCGTGTGTTTGCTAATATCCCTATTAAAACGTTTACACATAGTGTTAATAAAGACATTAACGATGCATGTTGAAGATGTTAGCATGGAGATTGCTTGTAAATCTGCTGTTTATGAGTATGTTTATCAGATATTGCTTCATTATTAAATAAGCGTTCGTCAGCAGGCATTATAAAGAGGTTTTCTAATAAATGTTAAATGTTGAATAAAGATGCAAAATATGTCAACATTGTAGATGTAATCTTTTGAACAAAACTTCAAAGGCATGTCATTCTCCTATAATTAATGTGTTTTTTTTACAAAGGACTAGTCATTTTGCGTTGGTAGATGGTACGTCATTTTTAATGTTTTTTTTATTTTTATTGAAAGACAAAAAGTACAATCTGTCCAATCAGTGCAACTTTTTACAATCTGTAAATAACAATCAATACAAACAAACATAAAGAACAGCAGCTTACAGTATATATGTGCAAAAATAAACTTCTGGTTAAAAGTACAAACCTTTACAATATTGACCATATTCAATATAAACACAATGTATAAAATAACTATAACATTTCTGCTATGGTCAGTTATTGTTTTTTGCTGTTCCGTTGCCTGGGGCACCCAAAATCTACGTCGTATCCTTCTTCGTAATCTCCGTAGTAACGCAGAGCTGCCAACTCTCACGCTTTCGCCGTGTGACACACGATTTTGACTGTTTTCACACGCACTCACGCCACACATACAATTACTCACGCAAAAAAAACAACAACAAAAAAAACACGATCTTGGGCCGAGACTAGTTCGTTCCTTTTCAAACACCTAGATGGCGCTGATTGCGTCTATGGCTGGCTGCACCCCGAAGTTAGCAACAAAAGAAGAGATACCCCGAAAGACAACGAGAGAAACGACCACCTCGAGAAGTCTGATGATGAATCTGAGCTGAGACTAGGTGTGTAACAATGAAATCTCGTCCAATTGAGTACTCAATCTATTAAACTTTAAATCTTGAAATACATAATTTGTTTGTGTTTGTGCGTGTGTCTGTGAACATGATTTAGTGTGGTGAATGTAAACTGTCATAACAGGCAGCAGGAGAGCACCCTTTTAACTTCGTAGTATACAGCATGCTCAAAACATCAGTTCATAGCATTTTTTATTTACTCACATGCCATTTATCTTTTTATTAACAGGCCAAAGAAAAGGACTCACTGTGGATGAAGACTTTTTTCTGTAGGACTAAAACAGCACTTCGAACAGGTAAGATGTATTCCAAAGAATTTAACATAAATACAGGAAATTTGTGCAATATAAGTAACGTTAGGCATGTTTTTGTAACTGAGAGTAGAGTTATTAAACCAACATGACCATAAATTATTTAAGGTTTCAAAGATGTCCCGTAAGAGACCTTTGCCAGGACAAAAGCGAAACCTTTTATTTTATTTAAACAACCAACCAAGTGAGAAAAGACAGATGGATCAACCTACAGTATACTTACAGTATTAATCAATCAAAAATCAAGGTATGTTTTTCCATTGTGTTCTTGGTGCATTTTCCATAGGTGACCGGAGCCAAAGAATTCGAGAGGCTTGCTGCCGTCGCCAAACTGGTCCTGGTGTTGCCCCATGCAAACGCAGATGCTGAGAGGGTGTTTTCAGTTGTGGGACTGAACAAAACCAAGAGAAGAAACGGCCTAGCATTGGATGGCACCCTGTCATCAATAATGACCATAAAGATGGCCAATCTGGAGCCCTGCTTCAAATGGGAGCCCCCCTCAGATATCATCAAGGCCTCCAAGAAGGCCACAGGCCAGTATAACCATGCCCACAGATCATAGACAAGGACTTTACCCAGCTTCTGATCTGCATCTGGTACTGATTATGCCTCATTTTTAGTTATTTTTGTAATGCAGTCATCTATTTTATTGCTTGAAAAAGGTGTACTGTTTATGCACTTTATTTGTTGCACTTTATTTGTTTCTGATGGACCATGTGGTAGGAAGCTTTGAATTAAGAATAATGTCCCTCCCTAACTAATCTTGTGTCGTTTTTGGCTGAACATTAATCTTCAAGTGGTCTTAAGAATACAATTATTCACAACATAGGCTAGGTTTCGGTTAAGAATTAGGTTAACACCATTCTAATCAAAATATCAATCAACCTACCTAGGTCAAATCTTAAACACTGGTCTATGAATAAGGCTTTATTGTGGTACATAGGCAGTCATTTAGGCACAACAATAGTTTTCTGGTTGAATGTTCAGCTCAAGTCTAGAAGGCCCTACAAGTCATTATGCCGAACATTATACACATCTTTATCAGACCACCCAAAAATCCACTAGAATGCAGGAAGTCACATTTACTTAATCCAAAATTTCCTGGGGGTGGACCTTCAGCTATGTCTGCTTCACAGAATGTAACCAATATTGTCCATCTCCAGTAGGCTGCCCCTATCAACGGCTTTGGGCCTCCCCACAAACCACCAGAATGCAGGGTACAACATCAAATTAATTCCAATTCTCTGATATCTGAGCCACCAACTTGTGAGGCTGCATGTGCGGCATAATTTTGATCACCCCTGACAAAATCTCACTCCAAGGTTTTGTGAAAAGTTGGCAGGTATGGGATACAGCGCAATTGCCTTTCTTTTATCTACAATACATGCTGGACATAAACACAGATGCACATGTACAGTGTAAATAAAACAAATACAGTAATATAAACTATTCTAATAATAAATCAAGACCAATTGTATTTAAAATTAGATTCGAATTTGCCCATTCTGTACAGAAGACGCTGTTCAGCCGCGCGCTGCAAACGCTACAGGTGTGAAAGGGCAATGGGCGCGCGCTGCTCCTACTCTGCATACGCACCGTTTCTGCGCCGCTCACGCTTGCAGTGTGAAACGGGCGTCACGCTTGCAGTGTGAAACGGGCGTCACGCTTGCAGTGTGAAACGGGCGTCACGCTTGCAGTGTGAAACGGGCGTCACGCTTGCAGTGTGAAACGGGCGTAAAACTAACTTTACCGCACTGTCTGAGCATGCCTGTATATGATGAAAATAGTTTACATTTACAAAAACATTTACATAGAACAGTACTGATTGTTGTTAGTGTTGTAAAAAAAGTACACTATGATTTACAAGTTTATGTAATTTTTTTTGAAAAAAGTTAACTTATTTGTAATAATTTTATTCAATGAACATTTCCATGCACCGCTGTATTAAGAGTGGGACTTTTATTTTGGTGTGGCGTTATGACGTCATAAGGCTGCTGCGTATGTTGTGATTCGGCTGAAGACAGGTTTGTGGTTTTAAGCATTTAACGTGTCAATGCTTCCCGTACGAGGTATTTTTGTTTTTGTGTGATGTAAAAGTAATGTAAAATGGCTTAATTATTATCTCATGTAACATCGCTATGCTTTATCTAACATGTTTTGGCCTTAACGTTACATATGTGAGTAACGTTAGATGCGTCTCATTTCACTCCTCACATCGTGAATCAGTTTATAGTAAACACTAATTCAGTCACGGGTAAGTAACTTCGAGATGGAGAAACTGAGCTTATCGAAACTTCGTGTGAATTGAACCAAATGCACCGCAAAATGATTCACTGTTTCGTTCACCGCACACTGACGACCTCTGATGCTCAAAGCCCTGTGAATAGCCTACAACAACAACAAACACATGCAATGGCAACCTTAACCATTCAACTGCAAATATTTTTATTTAAAGTGGCAAATGCATTCTACAAATGAATAAGTGCATTATGCGACGCATAAATGCATAATGAGATTTTAGCCTCGTTCAGACTGTCAGCCCAAATTGATTTTGAGCTTATCCGGATGAAATCTGATTTGAATGACTGACTGTCATAACTAAACGTTACCTATTTTCTTCGAGCTCTGTAAAACTATAAGCTTAAATTCAGCTGATCCTTATGCATTGTCAGATACTCTTTCTGCTGCCTTCTCAAACGTTTGCTGAAGCATCAGGGTTTATTCCTGCCTTGAAAATGTATTTAAATTAATTTTATTTTTAATAACGACATCTCTTAATCTTCTGCAGGGAAGTGAATTGCGCCGACTCTCGCGAGAAGTGAATCAAACTGACGCTATCCACGCTCCGTGCGATTGGCTTTTTGCTGCAGGTGTCACACTTTCAGGTGCACGCGCTCCAGAGTTAAACACTAAGTTGACAGAGTACGTTTATATCAAGCTTTGTGAGCCCACTGAACCTGGGGGCTGTTTCATAAAATAAGTTTACCAAATAAGCCAAGTTTATTTAAGTTAGTCTGACTTTTTGTTAGTTGGTTTGGTTCAAAATAAGTCAAGACTAACTTAAATAAGCATGGCTTATGTTTCCTGTTTCCCATACATTGATTTTAATTGTATCGTTGAATAAACATGAGCACTGCAGGTTTCAAAATCGAAACCACGGTTTATACCACTGTATTTCTGATGGAAACAGACTGTCTTCAGGTTTTTGTTAATGTTATTTTCATTTCATCTTGAATGTAATGTCTGATAAAGCAGCGTTTGTGAGCGGAGCTCTGCTTTGTGTACAGCGTTACTGGGGAAACTGCTACTTCTCCGTTCTCTAAAAGCACATCCTGCTGGCAGACAATTAATTTGCATTTATGCCGCCACAAATAGAGTCCAAGTCTGTGGGAAACCCTGTTTGATAAACTTGTTTAATTAAACAGGCCACATATCTAAACCAGGTTGGATTGGTTTGGTTTTGTCAACTCTAAACCTACTCTGCAACATGGGCCTGTAAAACAAGTTTACCAATTAAGCCTTATTTCAGTTAGTCTGATTTATTTTGAAGCAAATCAACTGATAATAAGTAAAGCTAACTGAAATAAACCTGGCTTATTAAACCCAGGCCCCTGATGTTGTCTTACGACATGACAACATGTTGCCGTCATGATTATTTGTCTTGTGAGGCAGCCAGAGCCGATCCTAGACTTACATTGTCATTTAGCAGACGCTTTTATCCAAAGCGACTTACAATTGGGGAGTACATAAAGCGATTAATCTTGAAGAGGCAAACATACAGAGGAAGTTCCAATAACACCAAGTCTCAGGCATTGTTTAAATAAGTACAAGCTAGCAAGGGAAGGAGAGAAAGATAAAGAGAAAGATTAAGATTTTGAAAAAAGTGAAATAATAATTATTATTATATATATTTTTTTAAGTAGTCAAGTAGAGTTAAAAGAGATGAGTTTTCAGTTGTTGCTTGAAAATTGACAGGGATCCAGCATTCCGGATGGGGATGGGAAGATCATTCCACCAGCCAGGAATAGTGAAAGAGAATTCTGGGAGCCTTACGTACAAATGTGCCGGGTGGGTGGGGGGAATGAAACGCATTTGTCCGTGTTTCACTCCGTCTCGAATCGCGCTCGCGGAAAACTTTACGAGAGACTTTACAACATTCACGTTACATGATTTGACATATTTTTACGTAGAAAGGGTGACAGCATCGCATTACAATAAATGATCATTCATGTTTTCATAGCCGCTGGCCAAATTCAAAACAAAGCTAAATTTAAATCATCTTTGAGAGCAAGGGGGGCTCCTGGTGTTTCGGGGGCCCTACGCAGCTTGCGTATTCTGCGTTTAGGGAGGATCGGCTCTGAAGGCAGTGGTAGAAACGCAGGAAGCTGGAATTTCCAGCTTTATTCCGTGCTGCCGTGCCGTCTACGTTGGTTTCAACACTCAAAGAGGTGCGTATACTAGCAGTATATTGTCTTTTCCACTTGACTTGTAGTTCACAACAGCACAAGCTTTTTTTGCAAAGACGCTTATTATGTTTTCTACAAAAACGTCTGATTTCTTTACGTTTTATGTGGCGCCAGGATGTGAAAAAGCTATGCTAAATCCGATCTGACCGGTCAGACTGAAATGGATTTCCAGTAGTGCGGTTTGAATAGGATTCTAAAGCGCACACGAATGTAGCTCGAAATGACTTTGCACAAATCGGATTTCATGTAGTTCATTGCTGTTCAGACTCTAAATATGATCGCATTTCTATCGAATTTGCCCAAAAATCGAATTTGGGCTGACAAGGCTTTATTTTTCTTTCTGTTAATTATTGTCATCTTAATCTTGACAGAGTGTCCAAACACACAGAGAGTAAAGCTACTGAGATCCATGTGATGTAAAGATGGCATCTATTAAAGAGGAGAGTGAAGAAATTAAGATAGAAGATGCAATCGGCGTGAAACAAGAAGATCCGGAGGAACAAACAGGTTGGTTTTCATTCTCAAAGCTGAACGCACTCATTTGATCCTTATAAAAATGTTTCACTCTACAGAAATGAATAATAATTGAAAATTATTAAAAAAAAAAATATTTGAGATGGAGTGTGTGGCCTCATATGGACAGACATGTTGAGGTCACACGACCAGACAAATACTAATGCTGCCTCCGAGTACAGCTGAGAGATCCTACTGCCAGGTTAAGCATTTATTATGTCATCACACATTAATTTAGTGAAAAAAATAATACATTAGTAGCCCAAACAAAATTCATATCAATTAATTCACTCAGCCCTCCAATACCATTGTCATAATGCAGTTGAATAGATGGGGCTTAAACCATACTAATGCTTGTCCACAAATGCCAGCATATTTTTTTTATGCTATTATCCAAGATAATATTTGAGAAGAAAGTGGTGACATAAATTAAATGACATAAATACAGTTTTTTTGCAGAACTGAACAGTAACACTGTAAAAGAGAGAACTAAACTGTGAGATGTTACTTTTTTGATACAAGCTTCGAAGCCTTGGTGCCAAATATTACATAATTAGTAGCAGGTATTTGTTCAACATGAGCGTCCACATGACGGGCATAAAAAAATTGAAGTGAAATGCCTCCCTGGTACCTGAACTGCACATTTCAGATGTCTCACTTATGACCAGAGCATGTGAGTGAAGTGGAGCGGTGTGTCGCTCCGCTCAATATTCCGCTCTGTGTGTGTGCGCTCCGATCAGTCGCTCACGACCAAAATCAAACGCTCCGCTAATGTTCCGCTCACGCTCACCGGTAAACCAATCCCGCTCAGATCACGCTCTCACATTAAATGTCCCCTGTAACGTTAGGCCTAATTATTTTTTCCTGTTTATAGTGAAATTATTGAATAGATATCTCAATTAAAGCAGTAGTACGATAAGAAATTGTTATGTTTCAGAGTTAAATTGTTAATTTAAATTAGGGATGTTCATTAACCGTTAACCGACCGATAAGAATTTTGACCCATTAATACAATCAGTTAAACGGTTTAAATTCACTTATTTATTTATTTTTAGTAATTTATCAAAATATTTTAAATGGTTTGCTGCATGGTTAAAATAAGCTATACGCGTATAAAAAAACACGTTTTTTATTTTAGAGAGAGCGAGAGAGAGAAAAAACAAGTCGCATTTTCTTATATCATTCAGAAATAGGCCGATGCGAATAACAAACATTATAATAAACACTGTAAACATAGCTAGGCTATTTTAGTTCCCCTCACTCCACAACAAAACCTTTCAATTAACAGTAGTCTAGAAAATAACAAGAATTAAAAATAAGAAACGACAAACCAAAACATATTATTTTAGGCTAAAACGAAACTGAAACCCATGTTGGGTCTCTCCTTCAACACAAAATCAAATGTTCCCGTATTCGCGATATTTGAATGCCAAAATATTATTTACCTTTTATTTATGCCTATTTCCTTCCCGTTACAATATCCACGCGAAACAAAATGTTTTGCATAACTTCAAGGCGGTAGGTGATAACGCTTAACGGCACAGATTTGGCTACATAATTAAACAGAGCAGTGTGTTTTTTCCATATGTTTGACTGGTTGTTTTTTATAATGATAATGAACATGCTGCATTTGATAGAATGCTTAACTGTGAGCGCATGCGGCGCTGGAGCAAGCACTTGATTTCTTCCCTTCTAACAGTGGAAGCAATTACTCCTCTTAGTCATGAAGATAATAGGAATTGTAAAAGGTTTGCTTTTATTTGTGTACATTTACAATAAAAAAAAAAGAATCTTTGCTTTTTTGTAAAATAAGACGAAAAAAATAGAATTCAGCCTTCTAATTTAATTTCGCACAGCACAATAATGAACATACTCTGCATACTCTAAAAAACACTGGGCTGAGTAAATCTAGGACAGAACACATTTGGGGTTAATTTTACCCAGTAAATTGGATTGTTTATTTAACCCATCATAAATGGTTGAGTTAAAAACTCAGCTGATGGGTTTATTCGTTTCTATTATAATATTAGCTTTTTTAACTTTATGCATGAAATTATATTTACAGATTAACTTAAATCCTCTAAACTTTTTTTTAAATACTCCAGAACCACCAGTTTACGTGATAACTTCCTTTACTTCTCATTTGCTTGGTTTTATGTAAGCTTTACACATTGCCTATTTAATCCCGTTTAACAAACATAAGAAGTAAAGATTAAACAGACGTAATTCACGAGTGAATCGACCACTCTGTAATTCTGTTTCCACCGTAACGGCTCTGGCCCTCGCACCCGAGCTGGAGTCGTGTTCGGTGGGAAATGTTCACGGATAAGTTCACGGCCCTGCGTTTCACTCATGGACGAAATGAACTGCAATTGCCTTCACAGTCTGCCCAAAAACAAACAGTAAACAGCTCTGAGGACAAATTTTAACATCCAGAGTATTTGTGTTCTATATCTTTATAAATATAATCGTTTATTTTAAGCAACGCTTCAGACTCTTCATCAAGCAATAAAACGGACACGAGCGACGTTTGTTTAGTGATTCACACCCCGCGCCTGTATGTTGCTCTGCATACATTTGAACGATATACTTTACAGAAACAATTTTATAAATAAAATAAAATGTACACAAACTACCCATACACTGAAAAAATAACCAAAACAAATGACCCAAAAGGCTCAACCCAGCATTTGGGTTTAAAAAATAACCCAGGATTTTTTTAGCGTAGGCTGCTTGTTGCACAGTATTTCTTTCGTTTTCTTAAATTATTTAAGTGAAAATATATTTATAGTATATGTCTATTTATTCGTTATAATATATAGTGCCTGCTGCAGGTGCATGATGTAATATGATATGATCATGTGAATCCTCGTGTTCTGTTGTTTGCTGCTTTTTGCGCATGTGAAATTAATCCCCAGAAAACAATTGTTAGTATTTTTAATGTGTCACAGACACTTATTCTTTTTAATTTTATTCAGTGCTAATTTAAAATATTCTTATTGGTTAATGGTTAGGAAAAATAACCGAAATGAACATCCCTAATTTAAATGTATAAAATTAAAAATCTTAATTTAAAAATGTGTCTTGTTTTTGAAGCCACTTGGAAAATTTTCGTAAAAAATTAAATAACTGAAAAAGTATACTTTTACATTAAAACACCACTTCATATTCAAAACACGCACACAAGATGAAATGCAGATATAGAATTTCACAAAATACTTATCGGGCCCATGAAAGCACACACAAGATGAAATGCACTTAAATAATTATTTCGTGGCGTAAATAATATAAAAACTTTCTATAATTAAAATAGACCAACACTGCGAGGAAATGCGGTCTATTAAAACGTCTTTCAATCTTCACAGGATTTTAGAATTTGGTTTTAGAAACACTAGCTTAGACAAACTATTGCTAAGCAATTACCAAAGGGCATTTTAGGCTGAGCGAGCGGCGCTGAGCTTATTGAGCGAGTGAAGCGGAATCTTCAGAAAAACGCTCTCGCTCTGAAGGAAATACAGGTGCTGGTCATATAATTAGAATATCATCAAAAAGTTGATTTATTTCACTAATTCCATTCAAAAAGTGAAACTTGTATAATTCATTCCACACAGACTGATATATTTCAAGTGTTTATTTATTTTAAATTTGATGATTATAACTGACAACTAATGAAAACCCCAAATTCAGTATCTCAGAAAATTTGAATATTACTTAAGACCAATACAAAGAAAGGATTTTTAGAAATCTTGGCCAACTGAAAAGTATGAACATAAAGTATGAGCATGTACAGCACTCAATACTTAGTTGGGGCTCCTTTTGCCTGAATTACTCCAGCAATGCGGCGTGGCATGGAGTCGATCAGTCTGTGGCACTGCTCAGGTGTTATGAGAGCCCAGGTTGCTCTGATAGTGGCCTTCAGCTCTTCTGCATTGTTGGGTCTGGCATATCGCATATTCCTCTTCACAATACCCCATAGATTTTCTATGGGGTTAAGGTCAGGCGAGTTTGCTGGCCAATTAAGAACAGGGATACCATGGTCCTTAAACCAGGTACTGGTAGCTTTGGCATTGAGTGCAGGTGCCAAGTCCTGTTGGAGAATAAAATCTGCATCTCCATAAAGTTGGTCAGCAGCAGGAAGCATGAAGTGCTCTAAAACTTCCCGGTATACGGCTGTGTTGACCTTGGACCTCAGAAAACACAGTGGGCCAACACCAGCAGATGACATGGCACCCCAAACCATCACTGACTGTGGAAACTTTACACTGGACCTCAAGCAACGTGGGTTCTGTGTCTCTCCTCTCTTCCTCTAGACTCTGGGACCCTGATTTCCAAAGGAAATGCAAAATTTACTTTCATCAGAGAACATAACTTTGGACCACTCAGCAGCAGTCCAGTCCTTTTTTTCTTTAGCCCAGGCGAGACGCTTCTGACGCTGTCTGTTGTTCAAGAGTGGCTTGACACAAGGAATGCGACAGCTGAAACCCATGTATTGCATACGTCTGTGCGTAGTGGTTCTTGAAGCACTGACTCCAGCTGCAGTCCACTCTTTGTGTATCTCCCCCACATTTTTGAATGGGTTTTGTTTCACAATCCTCTCCAGGGTGCGGGTATCCCTATTGCTTGTACACTTTTTTCTACCACATCTTTTCCTTCCCTTCGCCTCTCTATTAATGTGCTTGGACACAGAGCTCTGTGAACAGCCAGCCTCTTTTGCAATGACCTTTTGTGTCTTGCCCTCCTTGTGCAAGGTGTCAATGGTCGTCTTTTGGACAACTGTCAAGTCAGCAGTCTTCCCCATGATTGTGTAGCCTACAGAACTAGACTGAGAGACCATTTAAAGGCCTTTGCAGGTGTTTTGAGTTAATTAGCTGATTAGAGTGTGGCACCAGGTGTCTTCAATATTGAACCTTTTCACAATATTCTAATTTTCTGAGATACTGAATTTGGAGTTTTCATTAGTTGTCACTTATAATCATCAAAATTAAAAGAAATAAACACTTGAAATATATCAGTCTGTGTGGAATGAATGTATACATTATACAACTTTCACTTTTTGAATGGAATTAGTGAAATAAATCAACTTTTTGATGATATTCTAATTATATGACCTGCACCTGTATGTCCGCTCCGCTTGCGCTCCGCTCATATGCTCTGCTTATGACACCCATATCAGATCTTGAAGTGTCTAATTATGAAATATGGACTTGAATCAGGTGTGTTTGATTATAGAGACATCTAATATACAGCGGATCAGGATCAGGTTTGGGAACCATAGATTGTAACACAGCCATGTGTTAAAAAAAGTTTTTAAATGCTAAGTCATATTTATTTATTTCAGTCAGGACCACTCTATTCAAGTCAGAATATTGTAGAGGTCCTGGGCCCTCATTTATCAACAGTGCATATGCACAAATGTGCGTAATGAGTGCGTAAGAACAGTTTCACGTAAAGTATGGGATTTACCAACTTGTACTTATACGTAGAAATGTGTGTAAATATAAGCACACCTCTGAGCATGCTTACACATATAATCTAGTGGTAGAATAGTGACAGTACACATAAAAAGCATTTAAGAATGTCACAGTATGCATTAACCAATCCACATATGTCCTGTGTTTCCTTCCATTATAAAAAAAAAAACTAAATTGATAATTTTTGTAGTTTTAAACCAACAAGTTGCATGATTGGTATACAATCCTATAAAGTACAGCTGTGGCAAATGTTTCTCAGTGCAATGGCTCATCTTGCATTATTGGAAGACTTGGCAAACAATGCGCTCCACAGGGAGATCGAACTGATCTTTTTGGCAAGAGCTCAGAGTAGCTTCTAAGTAGGGGTTAAGGTATCAATCACGTGATTTTTAAAGGAAGTGTTGTCACCATATATGGTTCAATTGAGGGCGGTTCAAAATGCAAATGACTGCGAATGTGAACGAGCATGCTACTTACATGTGAGATTTATCAACAATGATTACTTTCTGGTGTGCGTAATAACTGCATGTGCACATTTGATAAATACGGATTTTCTTGTACTTAGGCACGTTCTAAATTTAATTCATAGGACAAAATATAGAACCTTTTCTACACATTGTTGATAAATGAGGGCCCTAAACTTTGTATTTGGCGGCAGGCTTTGCTCTGAAGGGTTCAGATTCTGAGCTATACACAGGCAAAACCCCCCCCCCCCCCCCTCCGGCAGATATCCAGGCAAATCTAACAAAATTTAATATCGTGAAAAAGTTTTCAAACAATTTTCAAAAAGTGAACCTTTCATATATTTTAGATTCATTACATGTAAAGTAAAACATTTCAAACTTTTTTTGTTTTAATTTTGATGATTAAAGCTTACAGCTCATGAAAGTCAAAAATCCAGTATCTCAAAATATTTGAGTATTTACATCTGAGTTTCAATAAATGACCAACCCTACAGTATACATTCCAGGGTTCTCTTGTTCTTTGAAAGCATAATAATGGGAAAGACTGCTGACTGCTCCAGAAGACAGCCATTGACCCCTTCCATAAAGAAGAGGGTAAGTCACAGAGGGTCATTACTGAAAGGTGTGGCTCTTCAATGAGTGCTGTATCAAATTTGATTTTATCCCTGGTCATCCTTTACTACATAGTTTGTATATACCACTTCAGGCAATATATAACTTTTGAGAATGAAGCGCAGATGCGGCTGGAAAATCATGTATTAATGCACTGCAAATGGCGAAGGTGCATCGCAAGTCACCAATTTCTATGAGGCTCCACACCTCATCACTACCCCAAGTTTGTCCACGACCTGCCATGCTAAACTGCAAACTGTCAACAAACACTTCCTCATCCCATAATACACAGCACAGCTGACTATGGCAGCTGGTTTAGTCCAAAAACGCGCAGTTCTTTTTGCAGTTGGGTCTGTGTGAGGTCGGATCGCGTTCTCACCACAAACTAACCGCTCCAGGGTTCGTTTGAAAGCATACCGAGACCACCTCTTCAAGAAGGTCTCGGTACGTTTGTTTGGTCCGCTTTTGGTGCGCACCCGAGTGCGATTTATGCATTCTCACCTGCCCAAACGAACCGCACCAACAGGGAAAACAAACTCTAGTGTGATTCAACCAAACTAAATGAAACAGGTGTGAAAGCACCCTTCAAATAGGCTTTAGATACTCACTGAAAATAGCCAAAGTCCCTTTAAGGCAAGCCATGTCACTCGGTGGCCATCTTTGAAACGCCTCACTGGCATCCAAGTGCAGCTACCATCTCTTTGAATGGGGAAACATAAAATTCTCCAAACCTGATCACCAAGCCAACGATTAAAATCATATTTAAAATGACCACTGAAATCTGACAACAAACTGTATCATAATTGTTTATTTGATCAAATAGCGTTATAAAGGCATATTATTCAGCTAGACCAGCCAGTGCGCATGTGCACGTCTCAGAACACAGACTGTTTCTATCATAACCATGACTTCTAACGGCAGCTGCAGTGACGCACTGACTTTTCCGATTGTGATTACAGAGTGCTGCATTTTTCCCCCATTCAAAATTATATGAGTGACACACTTTGTGTATTTTATAGTCTTTGAAATAGCTACTTCACAATATTCTACACTACTTAGATTTCAAACTGCTTAAGCAATGATACGTTTCCCATAATATCAGAGTGTCTTTAAGGGTTACTCCACCCCAAAAAGACAATTTTGTCATTATTCACTTTACCCGCATGTCGTTCCAACCACATAAAAGCTTTGTTCATCTTCGGAACACAATTTAAGAATTTTTTGATTAAAAACCGGGAGGCATTTTTTTGATGGCATTTTGAATGCACAGAAATACACTGACGACATCCTGAGACCCATTGTTGTGCCATTTATCCACAACCATCACCTCATGTCGCAGCATGATAATGCACGGCCCCATGTTGCAAGATATGTACACAATTCCTGGAAACTGAAAACATCCCAGTTCTTGCATGGTCAGCATATTCACAGGAATAGGTCACCCATTGAGCATGTTTGGGATGCTCTGGATCGGCGTATACGACAGCGTTCGTATCCAGTTGTTCGTTCCAGTTCCTGCCAATATCCAGCAACTTCGCACAGCCATTGAAGAGGAGTGGACCAACATTCCACAATCAACAACCTGATCAACTCTATGTGAAGGAGATGTGAGGCAAATTGTGGTCACCAGATACTGACTGGTTTTCGGACACCCCCCCCCAATACAGTAAAACTGCACATTTAACCTAAAATGGTGCGTTCACACCAGATGCAAATGAAGTGAATAAATCGCGCTATTCGCATGTAGTTGGATGCTTGAACACTTTGAGTTTACTTGCTTCATTCGTGCATGAAATTCGCTTCATTCGTGCATGAAATTTGCTACATTCGTGCGTGAAATTCACTACACAACCGATGCGAATTCGCGTCATGCGAGGGGCTTCTGCCAGGCAGCTCCAGTCTCGTTGCAAAATTTATTCCTGTTTTTTGTAAAAGTACGAAGATGTATATACAGCTCCGGGAACCCACATACAACCAAGATAAATTTGTCCTCCATTGTTGTTTTGGATTTTCTGCCTCCGCTCTTAATCACGTCACTGCTAGAGCAAGCTCCTGATTGGTTAACGCGGCGCGAATATCCGCCAAAGTGCAGGTTTTTCAACTCACACGAATACAAGTCGAACGCTCAATTTGTGCCGCCTCATTTGCGCAAATAGCGCCGCAGGATTGTCTATCGCGTCTTTGCATTGACTTAACATGTAAATCATTCGCATGTCATGCTTCATTCGCGTCTGGTTTGAACGCACCTTAAGGCACACCTGTGCAATAATCATGCTGTCTAATCAGCATCTTCATATCTTTATAATTTTGTTCAGGATATGTTTCTATTACACACATATTTGAATTAATGCATTAATTTGTGGGTTGGTTGTGGTCATTTTTTTGCAGTCACATGCACATGTGTATATATTTGTGTCTATTGCATGCAATAATGCAACAATACAAATATGCATGCATTTGTTCTTTGGTTGCATTGACAAGTGTGTAATGCCTTGTGCATTTTTTGTATTAATGCAACCAATGAACAAATGAATGCATATTTGTATTGTTGCATGCAACAAACATACACAAATACATGTGCACGCAAAAATTAAATGATCACAACCAACAGACATTTTCATGCGACACGTTTCAAATATACATGTAACGGAAACACGTGCAAACAAAAAAAAACGCTCAATTCAATCGTTACTTATGAAACATACGATATGATAAAGCACAAATGCAACGTTAAGCTCGAAATGTACACTTACTCAAAATCAGGGTCTTCACCCACGTTCTCTGACCGAGTCGAAGCTAGCCCCACTGCAAGTTTCAGTATCACTCAGCCAATAAAGCTCCTCCAAAACCACCTCCACACCAACAAAGGCCTTTCTTGAAGCCATTGTCCAAAGACAAATCACTCCAACTACTCGAAAAAAATCATGCAATATCTCGTAAAAAAAGCACTGTCCAAACTCACCAACCAACCCGTAACAAACTCCTAACTTACCAACAACCTATGCAGGGCATGTGCTCGTACCCAGTGGCCCCACCTTTGAAAGGGAAGATCTCGGTCTAGGATTGGTCTTGAAACTTGATTTACATTTACATTTAGTCATTTAGCAGACGCTTTTATCCAAAGCGACTTACAATTGGGGAGTACATAAAGCGATTAAATTGCTGATTTACATGTTTATGGATTGCTAAGGGCTTTGTTATTGGCTTTGTCGACATATAATTGATTGTGGGAGGACAAATTCAAACCATGATATGTTCTTTGATGTAACAACACTGCTAAAGTCATATAGATGGCAAGAAAGCTGGAGTTCTAAGCTTTCAAAAGATACCATACATGTCTAGTTTTGTGCTCCATAACTTGTATTTGTTTTTACACATCTTCAATGGATGTGAGGATGCCATTTTTGGAACATGAGCAGTTTTTTATCTAAACTATACTGTATAATTAAAAAATTTGAAGCAAAAACAGAATGGTCGGACTTTAGTTTTGTGAAAATATACATACAAATATCTGCATGAAACAGAAATATTCATATAAACTTGCGATTTGTTTAGTATCTCAAACGATTTGAATCATCACATATTAATCGTTAATCGTTACATCC
Organism: Oxygymnocypris stewartii; assembly: GCA_003573665.1. NCBI lineage: Eukaryota > Metazoa > Chordata > Actinopteri > Cypriniformes > Cyprinidae > Oxygymnocypris > Oxygymnocypris stewartii. The sequence goes on along the minus strand of QVTF01013893.1, from coordinate 706,109 downwards.
TTAATGTATATGAAGTATAATACGGAACTTTGTTGTAATAATATATAATGTTGTGTGCAATCTGTCACGTCCACTGGAGTTTTGTCAATAGGTCACACATGCGCTGATAGCTCTGAAGTGAACTAACCCTGAAACAGAACCTACTACTTTTTGATGTTTTACATGTCTAAACATTTTGTTGTCTGTTGCTTTGTGCCCATTAAACTGGAGTTAACTTGTATTTGTCTCTTTTCACCTTAGACCTGATGCCGCTGAAAGAGGAGAGTGAAGTAATAGATGAAATAAAAGAAAAAGATCAATATAAGAAACATCATGATATCGTAACTGAAGAAATATCTGAAAAGACTTCCTCACAAAAAAGTAATTTTATCTGCCAACAATGCGAAAAGTGTTTTTCTACAAAAGGAAACCTGAAACGGCACATGGATATTCATACTGGAGAAAAGCCTTACACGTGTCAGCAGTGTGGAAAGTGTTTCAATAAGAAAGGAACCCTTAAAGGCCACATGAGCATTCATACTGGAGAAAAGCCCTACATGTGCCCTCAATGTGGAAACCGTTTCACCCAGCAAGGAAACTTTAACAGGCACATGAGAGTTCACACTGGAGACAAGCCTTACACATGCGAACTGTGTGGAAGGAGCTTTACATCAAAACTAAACCTTAAGGATCATATAAACAGTCACACTGGTGAGATGCCATTTACATGTGATCAATGTGGAAGGAGCTTCAGATATAAGGTAACCCTTAAAAGGCACATGAAGGTTCACTTAAGACAGAGCAGTTTTATGTGTCATCAGTGTGGAATGAGTTTCTCAGACAGCCAAAACCTTAAGAATCATGTGATAACCCACACTGGAGAGAAACCTTACATGTGCCTTCAATGTGGAAAGTCTTGCTCAAACGGTACAAACCTTGGTGTTCACATGAGAATTCACACTGGAGAAAAGCCTTTTACCTGCCCTCAGTGTGGAAAGAGCTTCAGATTTATAGGAAACTTTCAAACTCACAGCAGAGTTCACACAGGAGAGAGGCCTTACACCTGCCCTCATTGTGGAAAGAGCTTCAGATTTATAGGAAACTATCAGACTCACATGAGAGTCCACACTGGAGAGAGGCCTTACACGTGTCTCGAGTGTGACGAGAGTTTCACATATAAGAGAGACATGAAACTTCATCTGCTAATTCATTCTGGAAAGGAAGTCTAGTGTTTCCTCAGTGGCAAGAGGTTTACAAAGTAATTTCAAGAATCACCTGCAGTTAATGCCCTTAGTTTTACCATCAGATCAAGTCCAAAAGGGGAACGGTCGTGTGACAGACACAGTGATGATGCTTGTGTTTGCAGTACACCCCTTTCTCTCTATCTCCCTCTCTTGCACACACACCCATGTAAAACTACTGCTCATGTCGTGCTTGCAGTTGGTTGCGACCGATCATTTTGGTCATCTGCATTTTCAGGATATAATAACTGAACTGACGACAATATGAAATTTCTTAATTTAACTTTCTTCAAATCTTAACCAATGATTCCTAATTGTATCTACTTTCGGAAAGCCAGATAAAGTGCTTTTACTTTCGCATAAAAGCACAGCTTCTCCATGACATGTGTGCCACAGTACTACTGTGGTTACTGAAACCACGCCTTCTTTCTTTGCGTGCACATTTGGAAATATTACGCAAATATTTCCACATTGTGACATAGACATGTGGGTACGTTTTAATGAGGTGTTTCAGCCTGGTCTGTATCAGCCTTCTCTTTTAGATACAATAAATCTTTGAGCTTTGTAACTGTGCAGATCTTATGCTGTGTTCAAGTCCTCCTGGGATGTTCGTACTTACAAGTTGACAAGTTGTTATTATGACGGTGGGTGTGGTCAAGTCATTTTTGTCTGAAAAATATGGCATTTTAACTTTTCTACATATTTTTTTTTTTAACTCCATAACTATAAAATGAAGAATGTTCATCATTTTTTTATTTTTTCTGTTTTTATTTAAATTATGACTGTGATATAAACTGAATAATTATATATTATATTATAATTATACAATAATATGTGTATAATATAATATTTTGTATGTATAACATATAGTTATATTATAAATTAAATATATATATATATTTTATTCATTTCAACCACTTTACCAACGATGCATGTCTTTAGTCAATGGCTGCGTCCACGTTTTTCACTGACATCAGACACGTTTTTCACTGACACGCCCCCAACTCGGAAACTCGGGGCTTAAAGAAAATTCAGCGTTCACCCACTCATTTGTGGTGGCGTTCATGTGCGTTCAAATCATAAATATGATGTATCCGACATGACTTGAATGCATATACATGCACAAACTACCGTGGCCGAGAAAGCTCAACGCGCTGCAAATAGAAAAAACACCTGCAAATTAAGGAAACAACTTCCTCAATTTGACAATGCACACGCTGCAAATGCTCACAACACAACCAAAAAAAAAAACGTGCTGCAAAAAAAAAAAACACCTGCAAATTAAGAAAACACTTTCGTCAATTTGACAACGCACATGCTGTAAATGCTCACAACACAACCAAAAAAGAAACGTGCTGCAAATAAAATGTATTTGGTTGTGTTGTGAGCATTTGCAGAGTGTTTTTTTATTTTTTTGTGTTGTGAGCATTTGCACCATCTGCTGTCAAAATGATGAAAATGTTTTCTTGATGTGCTGGTGCTTTTTCTATATGCATGTGTTTTCTGAAGTTGCAGCGCGTTGAGCTCTCTCGGCCACCTTAACAAACACACTAAAGAAACAGAAAACAAGAAATCGCAGCATATGACCCTTTTAAGGTCCCACTGTAAAACTAGTGCCGTCCGAATAGGGCTTTTATATGAAAATGGTTTTAAATGGCTCTGCAATTTTAATGGGGACAGAATATACTAGTGATGGCATGACATTTCAACAAGTTTCAAATATAACAATTTTGTTAGAGATGCAGATTTAGAATTTGTATTGTTTAGAGGTCATTGATAGGTATTTTCATATTTGATTAAGTTTAGTATCTTGGAATCTAATTATTAGATAAACACTTTGTTTTTGTGAAATGGCAATGTAAAAGAAAACATTATAAATAAAATGACATAAAACAAATGAAAGAATGAACTTTGCACTGGATTATTTTTGTGAGTGAGTAAGATTTAAACATATTTCAGCAGTGTAAGTCTAACATTTCACCAGAGGAGGGCATTCAAACTGACATGCATATCGAAATATAAGAAAACATTTCAACTTCACAGAATGTTGATAGAAGGCATTTTTTTTGTTATTGTTATTCCGCACACAGTAAACAATAACATTGCTACTTAATTATTGTTGCATTTTGTTTTTATCTGTGTCTGTTGCTCTAAAAAAATGGCTTGATTTGATTGACAATCATTTATATTTTGTAAAAGATTTCCAATGGTTCATTCTAAAAATGCATCTACCATACTTTTCTGTTCTTCTGACACATGGTATAAATAGTTTCTGCACTTATGGCTGTTTTGTCTTTTAGAGAGAATCTCACACAGGCAATCTTTCATTGGCAGTTATCACTGGACAACATATTTGAATATATACTTTTACCACACACACAAGTCAAGTCACCTTTATTTACATAGCGCTTTTAACAATACAGATTTTGTCAAAGCACTGCACAATATCAAATTGGAGGATAGAGTGTCAGTCATGTATAATAATACGATTAAACACTCAATTTTCAGTTAAAGGCATTTCATTATTGAATTCAGAGATGTCATTGTCCAGCTCATGTTAGTTTAAATAGTATCTGTGAAATCAATTTGATGATAAATCGCTAGAAATGAAGTGTCCCCAACTAAGCAAGCCAGAGGTGATAACGGCAAGGAACCAAAACTCCATCGGTGACCGAACGGAGAAAAAAAACCTTGGGACAAACCAGGCTCAGTTGTGGGGCCAGTTCTCCTCTGGCCAGGAGATTGTTTTAATTAAAACATTTTGCATTTTAACAATTAACATTTTAACATTTAATTAAAACATACATAAAACATTATGTATTATATTTATATTTTTATATTGTTGCAATTTCTAACAATAGTAGTGTTATGTAGTTAGGTATTTTATTATACTTTTGTTTTACTTGTAGTTTTAGTCAAGGTCTTCACTGGGGATACACACACATACATATCGTTTTCTGTACAATTTTTTCCTGGACATTTTTAGGACTTTTATTTTGTTATACGTATGTATGACGCCATAAAACCGCGCCGTGCTGTGATCCGACTGAAGAAAGGTTTGTGTTTTAATCATTTCAAATGTTTAAATCGATACCCGTATTTCGTAGCTTTTAATAAGCCATGTAAAATGTATTATTATTTAATGTAATATTGCAGTGCTTCATCTAACAATTATGAGATGCTTTGTGCGAGTAAAGCACATCTGTAACAAAAAAGACGAGTCTCACTCTGCATCCTAATGTGCACACTATCCACCCTATCTGCCCTAAGTAGTATTGACAAGTACTAATTTCACAAATAATTTAGGATGGATAGTATGCACATTGCGACGCAGGCTATGTTTGCTTCCTTTATCGTGAATCAGTTTACTGTGAACAGCAAATTGATTAGCAAGTGATGGAGAAACATAATAAATCAGGTTAATCGGTTCATTTAAGGCCATTAACTATCACTCGGACTGACTCCCTTGCCAGTGTGCTGACTACTGAACTAGGAAGCTGATTGAGCCATTTAGTTTGCATGTATTTTTCTGTCTGTTAATTATTCTCATCTTAAACAGGACAAAGTATCCAAACACACAGATAAAAACTCCTGATGCAGCAACTGAGATCCAAGTGACACACTGTTATAAAGATTGTGTTTATTAAAGAGGAGAGTGAAGACATTAGGATTGAAGAAACATTGAGAGTCAAACAAGAAGATACTAAGAAACAAACAAAGATGGTGTTTATTAAAGAGGAGAGTGAAGACATTAGGATTGAAGAAACATTGAAAGTCAAACAAGAAGATACTGAGGAACAAACAGTGGTGTTTATTAAAGAGGAGAGTGAAGACATTAGGATTGAAGAAACATTCAGAGTCAAACAAGAAGATACTGAGGAACAAACAGTGGCGTTTATTAAAGAGGAGAGTGAAGATGTGAAGATTGAAGAAACATTGAGAGTCAAGCAAGAAGATACTGAGGAACAAACAGTGGTGTTTATTAAAGAGGAGAGTGCTCGGATGAGCTTTATTTGTCACATACACAATTATACAGAGTATAATGAGGAGTGAAATGTGTTCTCTGCATTTAACCCATCCAAGTGTACACACTTGGAGCAGTGGGCAGCCGACTGTGCAGCGCCCGGGGAGCAGTCATGGACTTCCTGTCGGAGCCGGGATTCGAACCCACAACCTTGGGTTACCTCAGGTTTCAAGTCCAACGCTCTATCCATTAGGCCAACGACTGCCCCATCTTAATGAGTGAAGACATTAAGATTGAAGAAACATTCAGAGTCAAACAAGAAGATACTGAGGAACAAACAGTGGTGTTTATTAAAGAGGAGAGTGAAGACATTAGGATTGAAGAAACATTGAAAGTCAAACAAGAAGATACTGAGGAACAAACAGTGGTGTTTATTAAAGAGGGGAGTGAAGATGTGAAGATTGAAGAAACATTGAGAGTCAAACAAGAAGATACTGAGGAACAAACAGTGGTGTTTATTAAAGAGGGGAGTGAAGATGTGAAGATTGAAGAAACATTGAGAGTCAAACAAGAAGATACTGAGGAACAAACAGTGGTGTTTATTAAAGAGGAGAGTGAAGACATTAGGATTGAAGAAACATTCAGAGTCAAACAAGAAGATACTGAGGAACAAACAGTGGTGTTTATTAAAGAGGAGAGTGAAGACATTAGGATTGAAGAAACATTGAAAGTCAAACAAGAAGATACTGAGGAACAAACAGTGGTGTTTATTAAAGAGGGGAGTGAAGATGTGAAGATTGAAGAAACATTGAGAGTCAAACAAGAAGATACTGAGGAACAAACAGTGGTGTTTATTAAAGAGGGGAGTGAAGATGTGAAGATTGAAGAAACATTGAGAGTCAAACAAGAAGATACTGAGGAACAAACAGTGGTGTTTATTAAAGAGGAGAGTGAAGACATTAGGATTGAAGAAACATTCAGAGTCAAACAAGAAGATACTGAGGAACAAACAGTGGTGTTTATTAAAGAGGAGAGTGAAGACATTAGGATTGAAGAAACATTGGGAATCAATCAAGAAGATACCGCGTAGCAAGCAAAGATTGTGTTTATTAAAGAGGAGAGTGAAGACTTCAAGATTGAAGAAATATTTAGAGTCAAACAAGAAGTTACTGAGGAACAAGCAAAGATGGCGTTCGATAAGGAGAAGATTGAAGATGTGAATATTGAAGAAACATTTAGAGTCAATCAAGAAGATACCAAGGAACAAGCAAAGATGGCGTTCGTTAAGAAGATTGAAGATGTGAATATTGAAGAAACATTTAGAGTCAATCAAGAAGATACTGAGGAACAAGCAAAGATGGCGTTCGATAAGGAGAAGATTGAAGATGTGAATATTGAAGAAGTATTCAGTCTGAAACAAGTAGATACTGAGGAACAAAGAGGTTGGTTTTCATTCTCAAAGATGAACTCACTAAATTGATTATTAAAAATGTCCAGCTCTACAGAAATGAATGACATGTTACACATTAAATTAGAAAACATAATACAGAAGTAGCACAAACAAAACAATTACTTAGTTTAACATTGATTTTTTTTTTTTACTTCTGAATTGAAAACAATGAGAAACACCTTTATTTATTTAAATGCTATCTTTTATAGAACGTAAGATTGAAACATGTTTTCCTTTTGAGAAATAAATGCAATGAATAAGGTTGGGAATCAAAAATCGTTTTCAATTCCAGAATCGGATACTTAAGGGTCAGGAATTGTATACTTAGAAAAAAATCTAAATTTCAATTCCACCTATCGATTCCTATTAGGGATCAGCCGGAGATCGGTATTGGCCGATAATCACATTTAATGACTTGATCGGTACTCGCTACACCAAGGTTATTCAAGTTTTGAATAAATTTTTTTTATTTTTATTTTAATATTTTAGTTTCATTCATATTTTTGTTGGTTTTAGTTTAGTTTTTATTTTGTGAACGCATTTTTATTTAGTTTTACATAGTTTAGTTTCAGTTTTAATGAAAGTTTAGAAGAATCAACTGATCACTGCAAAATAATCTGCCAATGGGTTAAGAAAAATAATCTTGTTTTCTGTTTCACATAAGATTATTTTTCTTACTCCATTGGCATATTATTTAGCTTGTTTCAAGCAAAAACGCACTTCATTTTTTTTAAACAAGATAATTATTTTACTTGTCTAGAAAATCCTTCTTGATTTAAGATTTTTTTGCTATTTTGGCTGGAAACAAGACAAAAAAAATCTAAGAAAAGCATTTTTGCTGTGATATGAGTATAATCAGCATAACAATGGAAACTAATTCCGTATTTTCTAATAATATTACCAAGAGGAAACATGTATATTGAAAATAGCAGAGAACTTAGGACACTGAACGCTTTAGGACAGGAATGGGTAGCGATAGTGGCAGCCGTGCTGGTGATGCTAATGGGCTATAAGCTAATAGCAGAGCAGATTAGGGAAATCTAAATAAAACTTGTGATAACAAGGTACTCTGATTGTTTTTGTTGCAGAATGTGATAGGGGATATATTCACACGTTATAGAAACAAAAATGATGTGGTATAAAATAGATTTTAAGATAGAAAATAGACAATAAATAATTGACTTGACAGAGCTCAAACTCAAAACATGCGTCAGCCGTTTAAGTCAAAGCTAGTGCATCAGCCCCGACAAAACATTGCAAAAGGTTTTTTAAACGGAAACGGTGGTGCATTGAGCACCCTGGTGTGATGACGCAAGTGTTGCAACTTGTTCTTTTTGAAGAATTTTCTGAGAATTTTCTGAATTCTGAGCCTGATGAAATCTGTATAAATACGTTTAATACTGCAAAATATGCTCAATGTTAGTCACTGCCCTTGCCGTCCATTCTTATGTAAAGCACTTAATTACCATTGTGTATGAAATTGGGTATATAAATAAACTTGACTTCCAATAAAGCTAAAAATATAAACAACCACATCATCATCGTTGATATACTATAATTGTTACTATAAAACTCTTACGACAAACATGTCTTCTAATATCTTCAAGTGTTGTATACCGAGCTGCGACATTTGTAAACGACTTTAGTTGGACCCATTGTGCGAGCTGTCTCTTTAATACGGCATGGTTTATATACATGTTGCTGCTAATGAGAAAACATATCTCAAACCCCATTGCACACAGTTTCCAAGAAACATGTCATTCAACCCAGAAACCATAGCAAAACGCTGCGCACGTTTGAGCTTGAACGTGCCCCAGGTTTCTATGGGGAATTTGCCTCTTTAATTTATAAGGTGGAACTTTTCCTCCATATTGCGGGCTTAAAGTTTATCCCATTCATATGTTTAGGGCTGAACCATCTTTGTATTTATATAGTCTTTGTTTTAAATAAAACAAAATATTAAATATTTGTATTTACCTGCATGCCATGTGGTCATTAACAAACATCAAAGAAACTGTGAACATGGAAATGCGATTCTGAATTATTTAAATATTTATTTTAAAATCTCAGGGGTACTTAAAGCAACTATATTTGGTGAATAAAGTTTTGTAACATGTAACAAAGAGAACGTGAATATCTGTATTTTAATTAGTTTTAATTAATAATACATGGTTAAAAAAAACCTACAAAGTAATAATTCAAAAATAAATTAATGTGTCCATCAGGTGTTGATCTAATGTTGAAACCTGAAATTATTTTTGTAAATCCAGTGGTCAGATGATGTCGTCACCTGACTACTGACTGACCTTTGTGTGAATGTCCACAAAACTGGACTATATATAATTAGGGGAGTAACGATACACGTATTCGTATTGAACCGTTCGGTATGAGGCTTTTGGTTTGGTACGCATTACAAACCAAATGGTTCGTTGGACTAATCCTATTATGCTTGGAAAGAGCTTAAAGTGTGTGAAATATCAGTGCCACTGCGCTCAACAACGCAGCCTGCTCCAAAGCATCTGCTCTATACAGCATTGCAGAGCTGCAGCACTTTGTAACAGAAGTCACTGCACTAATCACGTGATTAGAGGTGCGAGCGGTTCGGGTGAAGAGCCTGTTTATACTCGCCGTGTCAGCACGAGCGCGAAGGTACGCGCAGCAAAAATGTTGTGAATATTGAGGAAATGATCGCGGACAGAGGATTTGGTTTTCACGCTAAAGTAAAAGTCAGTTTCTTATAACTAGAGAAGGTTAACATGTTGATATTTTTGTAGGAAAAAATGCAAGCACGGTCACCGACAGCCAGTTTAGTTTTGCTTTTCTTTTTGTTTTAATAAAAAAAAAGCTTATCTTTGCTGTTTACCTCACTTTTTTTTTTTATTCCTCAGTGTTCTGTAATTTAATAATCCATATATAATACTGCATGTGGTGTATGCCTCATCTTATTCGTTTTTGTTAAGAAATTATGTAAGCTTTGTCATTGTAGCCTGCTGTTTTGTTGTTGTGCTTTTTAATTAAGAATAACAATGAATCCATCTTTTGTTTTAGTCTTAAAAAGTGAAAGGTGAATAGATGTAAGCAAAACAGTCAATTGTATTTTCTTGTGAAATGTGACCAAAGATTGCAAATTCAAAAGCATCAGAAGTCCGGTTTATAATATAAAATTCCCCTTCACAAAATTCAAATCACAAATAATACTAATGATGAAAAATAACTTTTGTTACCATATAACTATAAACTATGATAAAAGTGCATCAGCATGCATTGATTTATCCCATGTTGTAGCAAAAAAAAAAAAAATTGTGACCAAATTGTGCTCATGAGACCAACTGAGAAAGTTAGTCGCAAAAGAGCGACCAGTGGGAAGAATGAGTCTAGAGCCCTGATTTGCAGTCTGCCCCCTGGACATGGCAGTGCTCCCCTAACTGTGGAAGGGTCTTTTAGAAGCTCGCCATCCTGACGTGCTCCCTATCCGCTAGCTGGGTGTTTGCTTTGAGAAGCTGCCCTGTCCAGAGTGCACTACTCATCTCTCAGCCTGAGAGGTCTTCTGGGATTTGAGTCTTTCCTTTAACCTTCATGCACATTTTTTGAGCTGGAGCTCCTCCCGTTGAGCTCATTGATCCTGGGAAGACTGTGTGGGTCCTTCTCACTTCTTAACTAGGTACACTGCCACTGGGATATTGACTGATTGTCGCTCCCTCTGCGTGCCTCAGTCATGTAGGGTTCCACGCTTGTCTAATGACGGCTTCAGGAAACCCCTTAAGTAACAGTGTTCTTAAAAACCATGCTATGGTAAGTGAGCTCCTGTGCACTTTCTAAAATCCACATTGTGGTAAGTGTGCATGCTAAGCATTCTGCACAATTTCTATAATCCTGTATGGTAAGGGTTACATGCTGTCTGCTTTGTTCCCTTTCTCTGAGCTGGTTCAGGCCCCAGTTTTCACCTTGGGCTCCACTTAACTTATGTATCCCTGCTAATAAATTTCTGAGCAGGGTGTTGTTACCAAAGATCTGTCGAGCCAGTTCTTTGAGAAAGCTCATTCAGATCTGGTGGTAAACCCCTGGGCGATAGACCAGGGTCTGCTTCAGACGAAGAAGTGGATGCCGTGTTCTCCTGGCGTCCTTTTATACTGTGGTCACTCCAGGTAATGATGTCATAGACTGTAACCAGCCAATGTTATTGTCATGTTTATATATATATGGTTCAGACACCAGTCACACTGAAGGCATTCCCCAAAGTGACCTCTAGAAGACACAGTGTCTCATTCCATTCTCAGGGGAACCATGGTGACATACGTAATCTGAGACGATTTGTGTCGAGACCCACAGGATCCCAGTCCCAAAGCAGTCCCCTATTGTGTTTTTATGTTTTGTTTTATGAGGGGCTTGAAGACTGCCAGCTTGAAAGAATTTGGGATATGTCCTAAAAAAAAACAAAGAGTTAACAATTTTGACACGATGTTCTGAGATTACAGGTTACAGTAGCGTGGTTGTGTTTGATGCTTTACATATGTAAATGTTTTTTTTTTTTTTTGCTATGTGACATTAAACCGGGGTTAAATTGCATATGTTTCTTTCTGCTTTAGACCTGATGCCATTGAAAGAGGAGAGTCAAGATCTCAATGATATGGAAGAAAAGGATCAATATGAGAAACCTCATCAGTTCATGACTGGAGAAAAATATTTTAGCGACTCAAAAATTGAAAGTACTTCCTCACAAAACAAAGGAACTGGAAACATTAAAGGCCACATGAAAGTTCAAACTGGAAAGAGCCCTTTTACTTGCCAACTGTGTGAAAGAAGTTTCTGTCACAAAAAAACCCTCAACAGGCACATGCAAATTCATGCCGGAGTGACGCCTTTCGCCTGCCAACCGTGTCGAAGAAGTTTCAATGACAAACAAATCTTTAACAGGCACATTAAAATTCACACCGAAGTGAAGTTTTTCACCTGCCAACAGTGTGGAAGAAGTTTCAGTAAAAAAAAAACCCTGAACAGGCACATGAAAATTCACACTGGAGTGAAGCCTTTCGCCTGCCAACAGTGTGACAAGAGTTTCTCTGACAGAAGAAACCTTGATGCCCACATGAGTGTTCACACAAGAAAGAGGCCTTCCATCTGCTCTCAGTGTGGAAAGAGTTTTACACAGAAAAAAACACCTTAATGTCCACATGAGTATTCAAACTGGACAGTGCCTGTAGCCTAGACCTGCAAACTGTAGAAGGAGTTTCTCTGAGAAAAACTGTTCACATGTAATCAGTGTGGAAAGCGTTTTACAGACAAAAAACCTTACTGTACACGTCATATCATCAGATTAAAAGAACACCTTAACCATTACATTAAGATTCACACAAGAGTGAACGGCTTCAAGGACAGCAAATGTCTTAAGAATCATGTTTCTTTTTGCCTGAACATCTTCAAGTGAGTGGCGGGGCAAACCAAAAGTTGATGCCAAAAGTCCTTCACCGCTGATGCTGAGACTATTCTTGTGTGAATGTGTGTCTTTTCTGCCATTTTCCATATTTCTTTTTCTACCTCAACAAATTTGTCCATTCTGATGCTCAATTTTACAGAACTAATGGCTGCTGATGACTATTTGAATTGAATTATGCCAAAGTGCACGCTTGCAAGCGTTTGTTAAATGTGTAACAATACTTACATGAGTAGGTCTGCTCATGTCTGAAAATAATATATGAAAAACAAAATGAACATAACAAAAACATTATAGCTTATATTTTAGTAACTTTTTAAATTAAAGTAAAAACTAAAATGAATTGTAAAACTGAAAGTTATTTTCAAATTATGTTCTGCCTGGTGGGCCGCAATTGGATCCGTGACAGGCCACATGCGGCCCGCGGGTTGAAAACCACTAATCTCTATAATGACCTGATTTATTGTTGTTGTTGTAAGAGCAAATATGAAAATATGTAGAAAATATATAGAACGGTTTTATAAAAACAATATCACACTTGTATTACCCGAAGCTTCCACTGAATTCCACTGTAAATCAACATCTCTTCATGAAATAGAAAAAAATAAAAGAAATGAACAAACATAAGGCTGTATTTTATTTCTTTCTATAGAAATAAACCTGTGCAAGACATATCATGTCGCATTTGGAAATGTTGGGCAACAACTTGGAAAGTTTATAATTCGTAGTATGTCAATAACATGTCAAAACTAGCAGCAGCAGGTGAGGTACCAGACAGGCTGTAAGAGAGGTTTGGTGACAGCTGAAAGAGAGTCACTTCAACACTTTCCCTGAATTCATCAATGTGTCAAGCATTTTTCCACACCTCTTCCTCATGCCCCCTGCTTAGCCCTTAAAGCCCCCCAACAGCTGAGATTGGTTCTAGCTTGGATGCAGCTGTTTCCCGCGCTTACAGCTGTAAGTCGTGCAGCAATAGTTGCCAACTACTTTCAATAGAAGGTAGCTAAGTTTGCCTGAAAAGTTGCTGCATGTTGCTAAATTGTCACATGCTACAGGGCATATTCATGATGTCCATGCATTTGCATTCGATCTAGTGTCAGCCCTTTACTTGAATTCTCAATAAAACTGTTCTCATTTTTCTGTTGTCAGACAACGAAACAAATATAAACACATGACTAAACGCAGTCCATTAAGACCAAATGTTAACCAGAAGTTACTTCAAAGCTACTGCTCTGCACTAAAACCCTGATTCATAATCGAGATATCATCTGACAAATATACCACAGAGAAGGGGAGAAGTTAGAAGCAACAGTCTTTATTATTTTGTCTCTGCGATGAAGAACATCACTGCCCTTCTCTGAACAGGGCACACGCAGAGAGAGGTGCAAGGGAAAACATATAAAAGGGGTCTGAAAAGTCAACAACAATAGGTGAAGGGAAGTGGAGTAAAATCTTTTGAGTATAGTTATTCTTCAGTAGAAATTAATGGTTTTAGGGAAGTAAAATATACACAAATAGAGAGAAGGTCTCTACATATGTGTTTGTGTACAGGATGAACTGCTGTGAATATGTTTGGGTAACCTTTTGTATGGGTGTGCAACAGCAACTCGACACTTTTTAACTCTGTGAAAGTTTGTACATCTGTTTGTACATCTGACAGCTGGGACAAGTTGCGTAAACTTGGCCACTATGTTTCGACTGTGTCCTAAGAACTAGTCTAAACAACAGTTAACCAAGGGCATATTTTTTTATTCAAAAATTAAACAAATCTTTATTTTTATGTAACTAGCTTATAAAATTGATAACTGGTCTTAAAGAAAAAAATTAGAGGACTAATTATTAAGACTAGTCTAAACATTTTATACAACCACCCACAATAAAAGTGTTACCCTCCTACACAAGTGTTAAAATATACACTCCTGGTATGTATAAATATATCATAATTGCTTTATGGTAAAGTTTGATAGCATTAGATGTTACTGTAAAGACCACCCATTGGTTCAATGACAAAATGCAATGGTGTAGGTGACACTGAATGTAAGTCTTTTGTAGCGCTTTTTTTACAGTTCACTTTATTTGTTGATTTAGTTTCAATTTGACTATTGTCACGAATCTGGTTGCCCTTCCATCTTATTGACTCTTACACCACACAGACTGTTGCTTCATACTGGACTGCATTTCCCATAACCCATTGCACTGATCACCCAACTGTCATAATCACACGCTGCACTGATCACACAGCTGTCCCCAATCACACGCTCACCCGAGAGCCATTACACACACACCATACAAAATACATTCATTTCCTCTTCCTCCCTGCCGAGTATTGTTTAGAATTTAGCATTCTCCTAATCTTTGCTACATACCAAGCCTTTCCGTGTTTGTGTTCAGTCTCCTGTATTGTTCTGGGTGTTTCACTCTCCCAGTGTTAGCTGCTTTACAGAGCTTCTTCTAGTTTTCCGTGTCTCATTTTAGTTTAATCTTTTCATGTTGGCTTGTTGTCTGGTTCCTGATCTCCTGCCTCGTACCTGGATTACCCCTCTTATCAAGCCCTCTGGATATTGTTCGTCGCCCGTTTATTTGAGTACTCCTCTGCCTTGCCCTCAATATACCTGTTTGCCAGTTGTTCGACCCTGCCTGTGTGTTTGACCATGCCTCTTAATAAAAGCTTGCACATGGATCCGCACGCCGTTCGCCCTGTTACAATTATAGCACTGCTTGACCTACATTTAGAGAAACTTTTTGCCAAAGCAACTTACAGTTGAGGTCTGATTCAGTTTATAATTATTCAAAAATTTAGACTGAGATATTTATCAGTTTAGTTCTGTTTTAATTTGGAAATTTACTCTTAAATAATCCAAGTATCATTCATTTAACATTGAAAGAAGATAAATGAGAAAACAGCCCATCTTAAGTGTTTTTTTTTCTCCATTAAAATTTTCATTCAGGGATATAAAAAAAATTAACAGCTTAAATATTCGATTTCTGCTCAGATGGCAGTTGTTCGACACGAGGTCGACTTAGTTGTTGAGTAAATGTTTAAGTTTAAAATATGCCCATATTATCTGTAGATGTGCATGGACAATAAAATGCATAAACAAAACAATTTTAATTCAACATAATTTTAATCAGATTTGTTGTTCTGAACATAATATTATGGTGTGCTTTTGTACTATTTTGGTGAATCTGACCGACACATTGCTATTGACATCGTCTGTTTTTTTTTTATTTGTGTGCAGTTTGAATTTTGTTTTGTATTTTCCCACTAAAGTTATAGTTGGGTTGTTGTCGAAAGTAGGATGAAGCATAATACATATTTTACTTATTCCCCAAGTTGCACAAATGCGTCCACATAAAGTATAAGCCCAAGTGTATATGATGACAAATATGTGCTGTGGGGTTGCTTTGTTAGTAACAAAGCATAATATATTATATGCATATGTATTACAAACGCATTATAAAGATAAATTCACAATGTATGAAATTGTGACCATGTTTATTAATGTCAACTATTATCATAGGAAGCAGAAAACTATTTGTATGAAAAAAACTAATTGACATAAATCTGATGTATAAAAATGTATAAAGGTAATTTAAATGATTGATAAATTTCTAATTATTTACAGCTGTACTAAAAAAAATATCAGTGCACTGAGTAAACATTTATTTCCCTGAAATTATTTGAAAAATATTGAGAATTAATTATTTACATGCATTTTTTTTAAGCTGACATTGATTTGTGTTGTTGTTTTTCAGTATTTTTTTTAGAGTGGGATACAACATGTTGCATGTCACACACATGTACTTTACTTTGTGAGATGCCTCTCCTTTCTTTTCCGAGAGCTGGAGCAGCAGACCTTCCAGTGCCACCTGGTCCTGTTGCCCTGGGCGGGGGTCTGCAAGACTTCAGCAAAGAAATGCCTCACTGTTACCACAGAGGAGTGTCCAAAGCTGTGTAGCCCCTTTGGGCGGACACCAGGTTGTGCCATACTCCTCCAACAGCTGTCTTATCAGATTTGTCCTGAACTCCTGGAAGTGATGACCTGTCCTGTTGATAGTGAATTACATTTGTGGGGAGTTAGAAAGAATGTAGAGTGTAAGTAAAGGGCAATTGGGTTGTGAACACAACACTTATAAAGTACATGAATTATAAGTTGTGGTTATTTTGGATGGCTGTGTACATTTCTAATCTGACAGTTGGCAGCGAACAATGTGGCTGCTCAGCACAACAGTGTCAAGCAGATAGAAGATCTTCTTGTACCACTTTCTTGTTTTCCTGGCACACTCAAGAAAGCCTTTTACCATGTCAGCCCTGGCGACTGCCCCCGTCTTTTTGTTGCATTCAAGGACACAGTGAGGCTTGACCTTCCTCTCACCAGTGACATGATCAACTTTACCTGTGTCTGACATCATGGAGGAGCGTACTGTAAGCATAAGAAAATCTGTTTTATCGTGCCATTTTACCACCAGCTGTGTTCGGTTCTGTCTGTACTTAACTTGCCCTTTTGTTATTTTTCCAGTTAAAACTGGCATTCCTGTCCTGTTGGCGTGCACAGTGCCACAGAACCCTGTGTCATGAGAGAGGAGGTGCTGGAAGAGCGATGGACCGCTGTACTAGTTGTCCACATAGAGGACATTGCCCTTTCCCAGATAAGGTGCAAGTAGGGTCAGTACAACCAAACCAGAAATGCCTAGCCCCTCATAGTGATGGATGTCGGTAGTGGAGCCAATATAAATTATTGTCTTGCACATAAGTTAATCAAATTGGTTTCTTTTTGTAGGGATGTACTGACAGAAGGACTCCCTGCCTTTCCATTTCATCAGTGATTCGTCCACACAGAGATCTTTATATGGGACAAAAATACGATGACAGGATCAAAAATCAAAAATCTCATCAAAAATACATTCAACAGCAAGCGCGTGGTGCAAGCAATAATCACACCATGTGTTCAACGTCGTCATGCTGGATCTGGATCAGCGCTTGCGCCATGTACTGTTGTGAACGCGTGTCTACAAGACAGTAGAGATGAAAATGTGGAATAAAATCGTTATTTTTGCTTTCTCTGCACTAAAAGTATTATTGTGGCTTCGTAAAATTACACTTGACAAACTGATGTCACGTGGACCACTTTGTCGATCTTGGTACTTTTCTGGACCTTGATCGTGTAAGGACCCTTGCTGTCTATGGGAGGGTCTGAGAGCTCTTTTTCCATCAAAAATTTTCCATCAAAAATATATTAACTTATGTTCCGAAGATGAAAAGAAGTCTTATGGGTTTGGAACGACATGAGGGTCAATAATTAATGACATAATTTTAATTTTTGGGTGAACTATCCCTTTAAGGTCTCTGGAATTTAAACAGCTGGGAAAGCCTGTAAGATCTGTGGCAAAATATTATGGCATTTGTCGTGTAAACTTGTACCGATTCTGTAAAAATAGGAAGATGTTAAAAGGGAAGGGATCAAGTGAACTTCCGAGAGTAGGCTACCACAGTTGAAAAGAAGGTCTTTCCTGAGGAACATGAATATCTGGTGGGGGCAGTTGATGCATTTTATGGACCGTGTCCATGTGAGGTAAGTAGGATAAAGAGTAGAATTAGGGATAAGATAGAAAATTAGGAGAAAACTATAAATTTACAGTGATACCAATTCAAAACATACAGATGGGTAAATGTGGTAAATGTTGAATATATTAAATGGGTCATATGATGCTTTTTTAAACATCATTACTTTGTATATTTAGTGTAACAGAATATGTTAATAATGTCCTTAGTTTTACCATCAGTTCAAGCCCGAAAGGGGAACAAAGTCGTGTGACAGACACAGTGATGTTGCCAGATGTGTTGCAAACAAGCCGCGATTAAGACGATTTCTCTCTTTCTCACACACACACACACACACACACACACACAAGCCGCAATTAAGATAGCTGATGTGCTGTGATGTGACCTTGTCTCTCTCTCTCTCACACACACACACGACACACAAAACTCCACATTTGAACAGTCAATTGCAAATACTTAAACTAATAACAAAACATACAGTAGCTGATTCAGAAGTGCCAGATTGTCATAACAAAACATACAGTAGCTGATTCAGAAGTGCCAGATTGTCATAACAAAACATACAGTAGCTGATTCAGAAGTGCCAGATTGTCATAACAAAACATACAGTAGCTGATTCAGAAGTGCCAGATTGTCATAAAACATACAGTTGCTGATTCAGAAGTGCCAGATTGTCATAACAAAACATACAGTTGCTGATTCAGAAGTGCCAGATTGTCATAACAAAACATACAGTTGCTGATTCAGAAGTGCCAGATTGTCATAAAACATACAGTTGCTGATTCAGAAGTGCCAGATTGTCATAACAAAACATACAGTAGCTGATTCAGAAGTGCCAGATTGTCATAAAACATACAGTTGCTGATTCAGAAGTGCCAGATTGTCATAAAACATACAGTTGCTGATTCAGAAGTGCCAGATTGTCATAACAAAACATACAGTAGCTGATTCAGAAGTGCCAGATTGTCATAACAAAACATACAGTTGCTGATTCAGAAGTGCCAGATTGTCATAACAAAACATACAGTTGCTGATTCAGAAGTGCCAGATTGTCATAAAACATACAGTAGCTGATTCAGAAGTGCCAGATTGTCATAACAAAACATACAGTTGCTGATTCAGAAGTGCCAGATTGTCATAGCAAAGTCAGAATTACCTCCTCTCCTAGGTTCTCAAAACGATCGTCCATAAAATGCGTTGCTGTTTTGGAAGTAATCTTACTGATTCCTAAATGCATCTACTTTCAGAAAACCAAATAATGTGCTTTTGCTTTCACCTAGATACACACAGCTTCTCCCTGACACGGCTGCATCAACACTACTGAGGTTACTGAAACCACTCCTCCTTTCTTTGCGTGTAAATTTGGGCAGCATTACGCAAATATTTCTACTTCGTGACATAGACATGTAGGCGTGTGTTTGAATGAGCCTTTTCAGGGGGAGTGGATGAGTCTTAACTTTGAGAAGAATATTCAGTGCTCAGCGTAAATGAGTACACCCCCTTTGAAAAGTAACATTTTAAACAATATCTCAATGAACACAAAAAACATTTCCAAAATGTTGACAAGACTAAGTTTAATATAACATCTGTTTAACTTATAACATGAAAGCAGAGGTGGAAAGTAACGAATTACATTTACTCGCGTTACTGTAATTGAGTAGCTTTTTGTGTACTTGTACTTTTTTAACAAATTTTTTTAATCTGTAATTTTACTTTTACTTAAGTATATTTTGTGGGAAGTATTGTACTTCGCTACATTTTAAAACACATGAATTACTGAGTAAAAAAAAATTGCTCCGTGGAAACAACTGCAGTAAATAATGGGCAGAAGAAGAAACTGGCGCTAAAATCACAAGAAAGATGCAGACGGACAAGACAGGCGTTATTGCTGCAGACCCAGCTGAAAACCAGACCCCGTCGTACTCTGCTGAAGTTGAACTCAAAGGAATGAAGTGAACCCCTGGCCATATATTCATGCTCTATTATGCAGTGTTAGCTGTGTTTGCCTCGGGACACCGAACTAGCAGCTTATAAATATATCGACATCGCACTTCGCAAGCATGAAGAGGTAACGTAAGATAAATACTCGCATCGTTGCATTGGTGGTTAAAATGAAGCTTTAACAGTTTAACAAAAGGTTTTGCACAAATGAGCCAAAAAGACAGTGGTGCAGGGTGTGCAATATCATCTGAGATAATATAGTAATTGTTGTTTTAACGATGTGCGATTTGACATTATCAGTATTTTGCCAAAAACCAAACAAATCACTCTAAACAGTGTGCCGTGAAATCTAGTAACGTTAGACTAATCCGCGTGCATATGGAGTGCTTTCTTTCACTGCGTGAGTCAGTCTGTTAAAATCAGTGGTGGACAAAGTACACAGATCAAGTACTTGAGTAAAAGTACAGATACGTATAATAAAATATTACTCCAGTAAAAGTAAAAGTACTGCTTTTTCAATTTTACTCGAGTGAAAGTACAAAAGTACTCAATTTTTTATGTACTTAAGTAAAAAAGTACTGATAGACAGATTTATTTTGCAATTTTATATAGACTACTTTATTTAATTTTATATTAGCACATATTTTTATAATCCTACTGCCCAAAATACCTGTTTTTTCCCCAAAATAACCACTATATAGAGTCAAGATATATATTTTGTTGATATGGACTACGTTGATGAGAGTTTTGTAGTAATGTTCACTGTGAAGCTTACACTGCCATGTACCTGAGAGAAAACAGATTTCACCATCTAATCTTCACCAGGAAGAAAAAAGTGTTTTAGAACTTGTTGTTTTGCAGAACGTCAGTTATATATGACATGAGAATTAGGCCTGAAATTAGGAAGAACATTTTAAGGAAAATCTAATTATATTTTCATAATGATTTTTTCTGTGGTGTAAAAACACCCCTGGCCCAATGCCCCCAGAGGGCATCACTTCCCACTCTGATAATTACTGTAGTTACTATGTTCTGAACATCACATCCTTTCTTTTTCCCTCAGATGGAATCTATCTAGGTGGCTGAATAAAGATATTTGGACTTTATATCAAAACATTTCCTCAACTTAGCACCAGCAAGCTTGTTAGCTAGACAGTTAGCATCAGCTAACAATATTTACTTATTTTCAGTATGGTTATGAATAAACATTCATATCTGTCTACTCGCTAGTTGATCTAAACAATATAAAAATGTATACTGTTGATAAACAATATAAAAACAGACGTCACATAGGTCTAAATGCATGGCATTTTAATAAAACTGCTAACGTTACAGCAGCGGGGAATATGCACGTGCATGAGTTATTTTATTTAATCGGTGTTATTTTAATGTTTTGTTTTTGACCTAAAACATAACGTTAGAGACACTGATGTTGATCTGTCTGCATTCAAGCATTTCAGTGGGCTTAAATAGATCACCCTTTACAGCAGATTTAGTTCACAAACAACTGACAGTTTTGACCTAAATATTATTTTCAGTTACAATAATGAATCCTAAAATTCGACATTAGTAACGTACTTTTCACAGCATCAGTAGCGCGCGCTCACGAGATCTCCCGGTTCTATACTTGTGAATTCAGTTCACTGAAGGAGACTCACTCTAAACGGATCATTTGAATCAGTGAGCTTTCGACTCGAGAACAGCTGCAATCAGATCATTGCCATTCGTGAATGAATCGTTTGTTGCGATTTGCGAACCTATTGAACAGGTTCATTGAAAATAATCAGTTTGTTCATGAATCATACACCGCTTCTGCGTCTCGGAGCACGTGATGTATCACGTGAGTAACGATATGTTTTATGAAATGTAGTGAAGTAAAAAGTACGATCTTATGCTTTGGAATGTAGTGAAGTAAAAGTAAAAGTTACTCAAAATAAAACTACTCCAGTAAAGTACAGATACTTGAAAAATGTACTTAAGTACAGTAACGAAGTAGTTGTACTTCGTTACTGACCACCACTGGTTAAAATACGTTTAGAATGATCACAAAATTGAAGCTATAGAAGCAGAACATTTATATATTGATATAATTTAATATAGTAATTCAACGTCACATGAAGAATGCCGTTTTTCTCAAAAAATCACCATGATTACACAGGCCTGTAGTTTTTATTTTTACAACAGTTCAAAAAACAAGAAGTTAATTAAGAGACTTACGTTTTAGACACCATATTGCCTGTTTTTGCTCTATTTCGACAACAAAAATAATTCCATACACAGTTTTGCGTCTCTGACTCTGAGCAATGACGTGTTTTGTTCCTGAATGAATTAACCGTTTAAATCAGGGGTTCTCAAAGTTTACATTCAAAGGTCCGAATCGGAATTATCATCAAGTCAAAAGGTCCGAAATAATTGTTATTACAAAACTTGTTTTTATAAACATGCTTATTACTTTATATAACAATTCAACTTGATATATGCTTAATTATCATATTTATGACGTCATCAGGTGTACTTGTGTATACGAAAATTAACCATAGTTTTATACAAATAAAAAAACAAAAAGACATGTGGTTACTATTAAACCATGATAATCACAAATTAACCATGGCCTTGCTACACTAACCATAGTTTAACCATTGTATTTGTAATAAAACTGGTTATATAAATTGTAATCACTATGCAAAATAAAAAATAAAAAGTTTACTACACTTTTATTATAATAAAACCATGGTTATTTTTCAACTCTAACCATGGTTAGAGTTACTCAACAGTACTGCATTTTTATACAACTAAATGCCCAATAAAGCAGTTCTCATTTAGGTCTACATATTTAATGTTTCTGAAATAGTACTTCAATGTAACCTGCACTCACTTCAACTGAATAGCCAAAATCTTTAATTATAATTTTTTTTATATATATATTTCATGGAGCACAAACGTGCACTATGTGCATATTTCAACCCTTTACAGTAGAACTACATTCATGTTCATATGTCAGACAGTCAACAGTGATAGGTTTTAGGAAACGCTGTTTTGTACTCGTTCATTCAGAAGTCTGCTGCGGTTCGGTTCGGTTCTTTGAATACGCTGCTAACTCTGCCGGTGGAGAAAGACTGCGTCGGGAAGGCGAAACCTCGCGCTCACGGGGCGAAACAGGTGACATTATTCTACTGAATGAAATCTAAGGTTTATCCAAAATGTCGCTAGTTGCTATGTGCTTTGTCTTACAAAAGAGTCTGTAAACACTGCAACACTGGTTCATGCGCCCGTGTGTGTGTGTGTGTGTGTGCGCGCGCACCACGCACACCGCACGGAGGTCCGAGTGCGCTTGAAATATCAAGTGGAGGCGGGTCCGGATTGAATTCCCTCCCGGTCCGGATCTGGACCGGAGTCCGGACTTTGAGAAGCCCTGGTTTAAATGATTCTGTTCAATCACAATGATTCACTTATCAGTGACTTGCTGACACCTACTGGTGGTTTTAATTTAACATTTAAAGTATCTTTTGATTTGACTATTGACTATTTGTGACCCTGGCCTGGAGCACAAAACCAGTCTTAAGTCGCTGGGTTATATTTGTAGCAATAGCCAACAATACATTGTATGGGTTAAAATTATACATTTTTCTTTTATGACAAAAATCATTAGCATATTAAGTAAAGATCATGTTCCATTAATATATTTTGTAAATTTCCTACTGTAAATATATTAAAACTAAGAGCTTAATTTGAACAACTTTGAAGGAGATTTTCTCAATATTTGGATTTTTTTGCACCCTCAGATTCCATATTTTCAAATATTGTCCTATCATAACAAACCATACATCAATGGAAATATGATTTATTCAGCTTTCAGATTATGTATAAATCGCAATTTAGGAAAATGGACCCTTATGGTTTTGTGGTTCAGGGTCACATTTTATGTCTTATTTATCAAAACATTATTTCTGCATTTGTAACTGCAGGCTAAATGCATTCATGTCAGTGTGTAATACATAAATGCCACTTCAGATGAAGCTTCTGCATTTCCTCTGCATTGCAAAGATGAATTTTGTTGATACTGATTTAATTTGCCTGGTAACAGCCCAAATGTCTTATTATTCTAATTAACCGATTCCTTTAATTAAAACACCTAGTTTGAGATTCATAGGCCTATCCCAGGTGTGTCAAACTCAGTTCCTGCAGGGCCACAGCCCTAAAGAATTTAGTTCCAACCCTGCTCCAACACACACACCATGTAGTTTTCAAATAAGCCTAAATGATTAGATTAGCTAGATCAGATGTGTTTAATTAGGGTAATATCTACACTGTGTAGGGCTGTGGCCCTCCAGGAGCTGAGTTTGACACCTTTGGTCTATCCCATTTTTCCCTCCCATTGTTAAAATGTAACTAAGTAATTTTTACTCTGAGTATATTTTAAATGAGCTACTTTTTACTTTTACTTGAGTATATTTTTAGACTGGTACTTTTACTTGTACTTAAGTAAAATTTCAGTAATGTAATGGTACTTTTACTTGAGTAGAATATTTTTGTATACTCTTTCCACCTCTGCATGAAAATAAGTGTAACCCAGGTTACTAGTGGGTAGTAGCATGGACACAATAATAGAGCAATCAAATAACATCAAAAGGATGAAAAGTGCTGCCAGAATAAATATGTACATGTGATTTAATAAAATATTTATGAACATAAATATTTTTAAATGTGAAGTATTGAGGATTATAATCGCATCCGATGAAATCGCGCTTTGAATGACGTCATTACGTCTTCCCCTATCGCGGTAATTTTACAACGCAGTACCTTCCAGATCTTTCTTTTCTCCGTGAACTTGAGATGAGAGCGGATGTCCGTCACCGCTCCAGGAGATTCAGTGCTTCAGAATAAAATATAAAAGACGATTGAGAGAAAAGCAGTGTGTCTGAGTGTGATATCTTTAAACGTGTACCATCGGGAGTTTTCCTGCAGCTTCATATGTACATTTGAATGAGTTTCCTTGGCCAGGTTTTTTCTCTCCTCGTTTTGGTCCTGTGTGATGTTCTGTTGATGTTCATCTGCTGAATGTGGCCTGCTCTGGATGCGAATCGAGTGAAGTGTGAACCTTTCTTGGATTGTGAATTGTCTCAACTCTCTTCTGTGTGTGTAACGGTGGAGTTGGACTGGCGAGCCGCCCGTTAACTGGAGCCTGTGTACATTCCTGTTTAGAAAGAACACAGAAATTGAACTTATTCATCTGCAAATGGTAGGAGTGGAATTTCGTATCCTTCTTCCCATGTCGGCATAAACTTTAGAGACTGCAGATTTCATCCATTCCTGGACTGAATTTATTAACTGACTTTTTTTTCAAAGAATCATTTTGAGTGTTCATTACAAGCATTGAACTCTTGGTTAATTTTGAAGTGTTCAGACTGAATGTAATTTTGTTTTATTAGATGTTTATTCTTTCAGAAATTAGTTTGAGGTTTATTGGTAAATATTCAAAGTGTTGAATAACTAAACCAAGATCCAATTTAAGAACAAAACAGTTAAAGAAGGAAAGAAAAAAACGATACAAATCCTTACTATTGAATGTTCAAGGTTCAAGGTTCAAGGTTTCTTTATTTGTCACATAATAGTTATACAGGGGCATAACTAGAAGTGAAATGCAATCGAATCAGGTCCGCTCAGTGACAGTGCAAAACAATAAGAATACGAATTATATAAGTAACATAACACAAGGGCATACATATGGTAAGAAAAGGAGAAATAAGAATAAAATGTGCAATGAAATAAAAAGTGCAAAACAATAAGATGTGCAAAAAACAATAAGATGTGCAAAAGACAATAGGATGTGCAAAAGACAATGAGTGTGCAAAAAAACAACAAGATGTGCAAAAAACACAATAAGATGTACAAGAAAAGAAAACAAAAAACAGTGTACTGGGACTTAATAAATAGTAATGTGAATAAGAGGGATGTGCAGACGGGTTGTTCATGGTATTGTACATAGAGCAGCAATGATGAGAATGTGCTGATATTTACAGTTGACAATGGGTCTTGTGAGTGTTTATGAAACAGAGTTTGTGTTTAGGAGCCTGATGGCCTGAGGGAAGAAGCTCTTCCTCAGTCTTTCAGTCTTTGCCATCATGCTCCTGAAGCGCCTGCCAGATGGCAGTAAACAGAAAAGATGGTTACCGGGGTGAGTAGAATCTTTGAGGATTTTTGCAGCTCTGCTTCTGCAGCGTTTGAGGTAGATGTGCTGCAGAGAGGGGAGAGCAGACCCTGAGATGCGCTCAGCTAAGCGCACGACTCTCTGTAGAGCTTTACAGTCCTGGTTTGAGGAATTACCGTACCACACTGAGATGCACTGAGTCAATACACTTTCTAACTAATATGGGGTCATTGTACACGGAGTATGATATACAAAATTGTATTTATTATTTTTTTCTGTGGTCATTGTTAAAATATAATGTTTTCTTATTCTTACCTCAACCCCCGTCTCTGAGTTGTTCACTGCTGTAGCACCATCTCTCTCCTCGGACGAATCTAGACTTCTGAGCTTACTGGTCCATTGATAAAGTAGCTTGCATGATATTCGATTGTCACGGGTTACACAAGGTTAATAATATAATGGCGCTTTTCCACGGTATGGTACGGTTCGGCACGGCTCGGTACGGTACGGCTCAGTTCGGGTCGGTTTGCGTTTCCACTGCAGTTTAGTACCGCTATAGATTGGTCGGGAATATTCACGCATCGTTATAATTGCGCCGCCTCTACTGCCGTGACAACATCGTAAACGCGCCACAAACAAACTCAAAACAAAGAAAGGAGACAGAATAGTGTTCTTCACTCTCGGCATGTGTTCTTCATTCTTGGCATGTGTTATGTAAAGTGAATTATCAATAAACTTTTGAATATTTCAAAATGTACAATGTATCCCTTGTTTTTTTATTTATGTGATGGTTTTTATAATCGTGGCATTAATCATTTGTCTTTTTCAAAAGGTTCATTACGTGCTCATACAATAATACATATTTAATATAGTCTGGACGTACACTTATTCGATCAGATTGTTTTTAATTGAAGCAAAACACACATACAAAGGTAAAAATATAAACAGAAGACATACTCTGAAAATATAGCAAGTTCAAAAGTATATGCATAAGGCTTTTTCCTTCGGCGTCACGCCATCAAGCTCTCACTGGATCCGCTCCTTGGCTATCAACGTGAGGAACGTCTGAACTTCCTCAACAGACAACGATACTGCTATTTTGTGGTTGATACAAAAAGGTGCGTTTGTTCAAACAAAAGCTGCGTCCGCTCTTTCGCTGGCTGTGCTAATTTAAATCTAGCGGGTCTATGGGTCTCATGTCGCAAGTTCAGTGACGCAGTAATGACGATTCTCTCCGGCCAATCAGTGATCAGCAGAGGTTACACGTCAAGTTTTGGTAACGGTACGGATCGCTTGGAACCCCGGCCGAGGTGGTACTAAAAAAGTACCAGGTACAGTACCCAGTGGAAAACCCCCCAAAAGTGAACCGTACCGTGCCGTACCATGCAGTGGAAAAGCGCCATAAGACATGACTGTGATCAAAGTGAACGTGTTCCTGCAGAACATTCCTCTCACACGTCTTTATTATCTTTATTATTATTTACATTTTTTAAAGAGATTTAAACTATATTCACTATATACAATGCTTAACAAATTTATTAAAACACATTTATGTAAGGTTTTTATAAATTATGTAAGGTTTGTGCCACTGCTGCTCTAAACTAACAGCATTGGTGATTACCAAAACCATGTTTTAGCTTTCTGTATTGGTTAATCCTCAAAAATGTGCAATCTCTTTAGTAACAGTAGTAGGCTATTTCTAATGCTATAATATAATTATTGCTGTTATCTATGAAAGAAAGGCAGAGCACTTTATAGTGGGTTTTTTTCAGATACCCAATTACAGTCAAAAAGTACATAAACAATGCAAGCAAGAATGCAAGCTGTAATGAGGCCATTTTTGTTATTAGAAATACTAATTAGTTGTTTCTGTTTGTAATTTGCCCAATAAATGACAATAACATTTTTATATAATTTTTTTTTTGACAGATTCCTAAAATATTTGTTTTCTCCTTATGACAGGTGGTCTAATAAATTAAGCACTGTATGTTGTCATAGCATGCAGTGTGTTTGAAGGACATTGAGCAGAATGTGGAATGGTGTGTTTTTTGTCAATAAAATTAAAATATTTTATTTAATCCGATTAATCGAAAGAATAATCGGCCAACTAATCGATTATCAAAATAATCGTTAGTTGCAGCCCTATATAGGACCAATTTAATTGTTTTATGTTATTTAAATGACAGGTGAGACATTTTGCGTATCAGCTTGCTGTGAAACATTAGCTGGTGTGTGGTGGGCGTTCTGGTGCACTATGGCTGCCGTTGCATCCTCCAGGTGGATGCTGCACAGTGGTGGTTGATGAGGAGATACCCCCATTACTATGTAAAGTGCTTTGAGTGCCTAGAAAAGCACTATATAAATGTAACTAATTAATTAATTATGGATGAAAATATTCAAAGACATGAGATGAATTTAAAAATGCAGGAACAGTTTGGTTTTCAGCTTTCATGAAAAGAAACCTAGATTAAGTATCTTAATTTGAGGTTTTACAGATTTGGAATGACATGAAGTTTTACTGATTACTGTACAGAAGTTTCATTTTTGGGTGAACTATCCCTTTAATTGCCTCTGAGATGCAGCAGAATAAAATGCATAAAATGGAAATACTCGAGTAAAGTTCATGTTCATTTAATTAATACTTAAGTACAGTACTTGAGTAAATGTACTTAGTTACATTCCACCAATGTTGCACTAAGTTGGTTACCAGAAATTACAATTCCATGAAACTAAGGGTGTTCCCCTCCGGGAACATCGAGCTGCTACGGGGAACGCCATCAGCGATGTCCAGCTCTGAATCATATGTGTAATCAGTCAAAATTGACGGCCAGACGTCAGGTGCGGGTGACGTCATGATCAGGATGCTTAAAAGCATGTGATGTGCAGCCGGCGCCAGCTTTTTGTCATTCAGCAAAGCTCTCTGTGTGTGTCAGTCGAATGTGTTCTGTGAGTCTGTACTATCAAAGATAGGAAATAAGAAAGTTTGTTCTAATAAAGAAAGGCAAAGAAAGACTAGAAGCAGACATGTCGAAGGCATCTTTTATATCTAAGGGTGAAAGTAGTTCACAGTACAGACAGTGTGTTCCTCCCTGCCCACGCTTTATCATGAGCGGGGATACACACAGTCTGTGCGTGGTCTACTTGGGGGTGAGGCACGCAGAGTCGGCTCTTGAGGGGGCCGGCTGCCCGCATTGTAAGCGGCTTCCACTGCGTACGCTTCGCTCCCGGAGAACTCTCTTCGAGGAGGGAGTTTTCGCTAGCGCTCCCCGCAGTGCTGGCCCCGCCTCCGCTGAGGCGGAGCGGCAGCTGCATTCGTGGGGCTCGCAATTGGATTTGGCAGAGGGAATGGAGACGGGCAGGTCCCTATCTTCATCCTCACATGCCAGATCCACTGCCCGTTCTCTGGGATCGGAAGGCCGTTCTGCGGTTTCTTTCCCTCAGAGGGCGGGCTCAGCGTTTCACCTATCTCCCTCCGAGGAGGAAGATGTGGAGAGCGCTGATTATTTGCCCATTCAATCACAATACGGGGAGCTTTTAGAGGTAGTCACTCGCGCGGTTGCCAAGTTAAACATCGATTGGCCCGCCGATGATCAGACTGAAAAACAGAAAAGTAAATTAGATGAACGCTTTCTGCGTAGTAAGTCACTACCTCTACGCCAGAGCCTGCCTTTCTTTCCCGATCTTCACACTGAGGTGTCGAGATCGTGGAAAAATCCTTTTTCATCACGCTTATTTATCCCCGCCTCTGATTATTATGGTAATGTGGCGGGGCTAAGCGAGTGTGGTTACAGAGCAATGCCCCGGGTTGAACAGACGCTCGCGGGCTATCTGTCACCCGGTGCGGCATCGTCTCTGAAGGCTCCGGTCTTGCCCACCAAGCCGCTGTGCGTATCATCAGCGCTGGTGGGCAAGGGGTACACGGCAGCAGGTCAGGCTGGTGCATGCCTTCACACTATGGCTGTGCTACAGGCATATCAAGCAGACCTGCTGAAAGAGCTAGATGAGGGCGAACAAATCAGCTCGAGTGATGTCGGAAAACTGAGGAGAACCGCTGATTTAGCTCTCCGTGCCACCAAGGAGACCGCCCGTGCCATTGGGCGATCCATGGCAGCGCTGGGGGCAGCGGAGAGGCACTTATGGTTGACTCTGTCCAACATGAAAGAGAAGGACAGAGACTTCCTGATGGATGCCCCGCTTGCGCCTTCTGGGCTGTTTGGCGACGCCGTTGACTCGGTCGTCGACAGGTACCAGGAGGCTCGTAAACAGGCGGCAGCATTTCAGCGGTTTCTCCCTCGCCACTCTATAGCTTTAGGGGCTGCTGGGCGGGAGCATCCCCAACCGTGTACTAGCTCCTCATATAGGGAGATCCAAAGGCAGAGCGTTGCCTCTCGTGCTCCCCCGCAGCGGGACTGAGGCCGACAACGCTCTAGGAAATCGAGGCCTTCTGAGACGAAGCCCGACCTGAGGGTCGTGCTTCAGTCTAGGAAGTCCTCGATGAAGCGGTCCTGACATTTACGCAGGACTGTTGAGGGCGGCCCCTGCTGGGGAAGAGCGGGGTGCACCGCATTACACGGTGTCTGTCTCTCCTCAGCGCCCTCTGGAGATCGTTCTGCCAACCCTGCCAGAGTTCCAGGGCGCAGCGGTCTCCCGCGAGTGCCTCTCTCAATTCTTTCCGCCCGGAAACGTAGCGGAGCTGAGAGCCTCGCCACGTCTTCAGGGATCTCCCGAGCAGCTACGTCGGTTGTTTCCTGCCGGTCCTCCGTGTCAGGGCATCGATCTAGCAGCTCCAAACACACCAGAGGCCAGTCTCGCGAGACTGGCTCCCTTAGTAGATTGTTTAGCAGCGTGGAAACTACTGCCAAATGTATCTCGTTGGGTCCTGCAGACTGTAGAGAAAGGCTATCGTATTCAGTTCGGCGCTCCGCCGCCACCTTTCAAAGGGTTATTTCTCACGTGTGTGAATCCCGAGCAGGCTCTGGTATTAGAACAGGAGGTCAGCTCTCTCCTGAGGAAGGAGGCCATCGAGGTGGTCTCTCCTCTCGACAGAGAGTCTGGGTTTTACAGCCGGTACTTCGTTGTTCCAAAGAAGGATGGGGGGCTACGTCCAATTTTAGATCTGCGGCTACTGAACCGCTCAGTCAAGCGCCTGAAGTTCAGAATGCTTACTGTAAAACAGGTCGTGTCTCAGATCAGATCCGAGGACTGGTTCGTCACGATAGATCTAAAAGACGCTTATTTCCACGTATCCATCCTTCCCAACACAGGAAGTTCTTGAGGTTCGCTTTCAGGGGCAAAGCTTACCAATATCGGGTTCTTCCCTTCGGCCTAACACTCTCACCCCGAACTTTCACGAAGTGCGTGGATGCTGCCCTGGCTCCTCTGCGACTCCAGGGCATCTGCATACTCAACTACATCGCCGATTGGTTGATTTTAGCTCATTCAGAGCAGATGGCGGTTTGACATCGAGATGTCGTTCTCGCTCAGATGAAAGAGTTGGGGTTAAGACTAAATGCAAAGAAAAGTGTGCTGTCTCCATTCCAGAGAACCACTTATCTAGGCGTGGTGTGGGATTCGACCACGATGCAGGCATGATTTTCCCCTGCTCGGATCGAGTCGATTCTCAACGCGGTCAGGAGAGTCAGAGAGGGCCTGTCACTCACGGTCAAGCAGTTTCAAATACTGCTGGGTCTGATGGCAGCAGCGTCCAACGTGATACCTTTTAGCCTGCTGTACATGAGACCCCTACAGTGGTGGCTCAAGTCCAAGGGGTTCTCCCCGAGGGGAAACCCGTTCCGCGTGATCAAGGTCACGCGGCGATGCCTACGTGCCTTGGACATGTGGAGGGAACCTTGGTTCTTGTCTCAGGGCCCGGTCCTGGGAGCTCCTTGCCGCCGCGTAACGCTAGCGACGGATGCATCCCTGACCGGTTGGGGGGTGGTCATGAGTGGCCACCCTGCCCGCGGTTTGTGGAGTGGTCAACATCTCACGTGGCACATCAACTGCCTGGAGATGCTGGCCGTGTTTCGAGCACTGAAACATTTTCTTCTGGACCTAAGAAATCACAATGTGCTAGTACGCACCGACAACATAGCTGTGGTGTCTTATATCAACCACCAGGGAGGTCTGCGCTCGCGCCCCTTATACAAGCTGGCGCACCAGATCCTTCTGTGGTCCCAGGGAAAGCTCCTCTCGCTGAGATCAGTCTATATCCCTGGGCATCTCAATGTAGGAGCAGACATCCTGTTGAGGCAGGGGCCGAGGCCCGGGGAATGGAGGCTTCACCCCGAGGTGGTGAAGCAGATTTGGAGAGTTTTTGGCCAGGCACAGGTGGATCTGTTTGCGACTCATCAGACATCGCACTGTCCCCTCTGGTACTCTCTGACTCAAGAGAGTCATCGCACTGACTCAGTTCCGCTGGGGCTGGATGCTATGGTACAGACGTGGCCGAGGCTTCGTCTGTACGCCTATCCCCCGATCGTTCTGCTCCCGGGAGTTCTAGAGAGAGTGCACCGGTAGCGTCTCGACGCAGCGTCTCGTTCCCTCTGGGAACCAGGGTTACATACGTAACCTGGGACGTTTTCACACCTAGTTCGTTTAACCCTTTCAACCACTCTCGGAGCGGTTCAGCATGTATATGTGAACAAACAATGTGATCTCAGACCCCCCTAAAAGGACCCAAAAGTGAACATTAATTTGTGGGTCCATTTGGCAGAAGTCCCCCCTTTACAATACAATTGACCCAAAATCAAAAAAGGCAAATTTGTAAAATGTGACAGGATTTAACACTCAATTATCTGCTGAATGCATTTCATTATTGAATTTAGTAGTGGCATTGTCCAGCTTAGTTCACTTTAAATAATATCTGTGCAATCAAGTCGATGATTGTGCTGGAAATGAAGTGTCCCCAACTGAGCAAGCCAGAGGCGACAGCGGCAAGGAACGAAAACTCCATCGGTGACAGAATGGAGAAAAAACCTTGGGAGAAACCAGGCTCAGTCGGGGGGCCAGTTCCCCTCCGGCCAGACAAATCAGTAGTTTGTTCCAACTGCAGCAAAGTCAGAGTGTAAGTGGTCCACTGGTTCCAGGGGTCTTTCCCCGATGGATGTCTAGGTGACGAGGTCCTCACTGGAGCTCTGTCTCTGGGGCTCATCTCGGAGGTCCTCGGAGGGGTTGTCATCGTCTCTTCTCAGGTGTTCGGTCATCTCTATCGTTTAAGGGTAGGATCCAGACTGAGGCTTGTGTAATTCCTAACTACCACGGGATGTTAATCCCGTGGCAGTAACATAGAAACAGTAAGACAATTAGCGTAGCAGCGGCTCCTTCCAGGAATAACCCTGGATGAAATTATCAGTATAACCCAAGCTAAAGCATAATAATGTGCATGTGTTCAGATGGACTGGCAGTACAAGATTGTGAGATGCATTATATGAATGCTTGGCTAAAGAGATGCGTCTTTAATCTATATTTAAACAGAGAGAGTGTGTCTGAACCCCGAACGTTTTCAGGAAGGCTATTCCAGAGTTTAGGAGCCATATATGAAAAAGTTCTACCTCCTTTAGTGGACTTTGCTATCCTAGGTACTACCAAGAGTCCAGAGTTTTGCGACCTTAGGGAGCGGGTTGGATTGTAGCGTGATAAAAGATTAGTTAGGTACGCAGGAGCTAAATCATTTAGGGCCTTATAGGCAAGTAATAATATTTTGTAACTGATACGAAACTTAATAGGTAGCCAGTGCAGAGACTGTAAAATTGGAGTAATATGGTCATATTTTCTTGACCTGGTAAGGACTCTAGCCGCAGCATTTTGTACTATCTGTAGCTTGTTTATTGAAGATGCAGGACAACCACCTAGCAGTGCATTA
Organism: Oxygymnocypris stewartii; assembly: GCA_003573665.1. Classification (NCBI taxonomy): domain Eukaryota; kingdom Metazoa; phylum Chordata; class Actinopteri; order Cypriniformes; family Cyprinidae; genus Oxygymnocypris; species Oxygymnocypris stewartii. The sequence goes on along the minus strand of QVTF01013893.1, from coordinate 672,531 downwards.
CAATAGTCCAGTCTAGAGGTCATGAATGCATGAACTAACTTTTCTGCATCAGAAACACTTAACATGTTCCGTAGCTTGGAAATGTTTCTAAGATGGAAGAATGCTGTTTTTGTAACATTGGAAATATGATTTTCAAAAGATAGGTTGCTGTCTAATATAACACCCAGATTTTTAACTGTAGAGGAAGTAACAGTACATCCGTCTAGTTGCAAATTGTAATCCAAGAGATTCTGTGTACTGTTTTTAGGTCCAACAAGTAATATCTCGGTCTTATCTGAATTTAATAGAAGAAAATTACTGGTCATCCAATCTTTTATATTTTTAACACACTCTGTTAGCTTAGATAGTTTCGAAGTTTCATCTGGTTTTGTTGAGATATATAGTTGAGTGTCATCAGCATAACAATGGAAACTAATCCCGTATTTTCTAATAATATTACCAAGGGGCAGCATATATAATGAAAATAATAGAGGACCTAGGACAGATCCTTGTGGTACTCCATACTTTACTGGTGATAATTGAGATGACTCCCCGTTTAAATAAACAAAGTGGTAGCGATCGGACAGGTAGGATCTAAACCATCTTAGAGCCTGCCCTTGAATACCTGTACAGTTTTGTAATCGATCTATCAGTATGTCATGATCTATAGTGTCGAACGCAGCACTAAGATCAAGTAAAACTAGCAATGAGATACAGTCTTTGTCTGACGCAAGAAGCAAGTCATTTGTAATTTTAACAAGTGCAGTTTCTGTGCTATGGCGGGGCCTGAAACCTGACTGAAATTCTTCATAGATATCATTTTTTTGCAAAAAGGAACACAATTGAGCAGACACTACTTTTTCTAATATTTTCGACATAAACGGAAGATTTGAAATGGGTCTGTAATTTGCCAGTTCACAAGGATCTAATTTTGGTTTCTTAATAAGAGGCTTAATAACTGCCAGCTTAAATGGTTTTGGGACGTGACCTAAAGATAGCGAGGAGTTAATAATATTGAGAAGCGGTTGTTCTGCAACAGGTAACAACTCTTTCAATAGTTTAGTTGGTACAGGATCTAATAAACATGTTGTTGGTTTAGATGCAGTGATAAGTTTATTTAGCTCATCCTGTCCTATAGTTCTAAAGCACTGCAGTTTTTCTTTGGGTGCGATGAATGATGCTGAAGTACTAGACGCTGTAGAATCTACGTTTGTTATTATATTTCTGATATTATCTATTTTATCAGTAAAGAAATTCATAAAGTCATTACTATTAAACTGTGAGGGAATATTTAGATCGGGTGACATCTGTTTATTTGTTAATCTAGCCACTGTGCTAAATAAAAACCTTGGATTGTTTTGGTGATTATCTATGAGTTTGCGGATATACTCGGTTCTTGCAGTTTTTAGAGCCTGTCTATAGCTGGACATACTGTTTTTCCACGCAATTCTAAAGACTTCCAAGTTACTTTTTCTCCATTTGCGCTCAAGAATACGAGTATCTTTCTTGAGAGAATGGGTATAACTGTTGTACCATGGCGCGGCACGTTTTTCTCTAACCTTTTTTAATTTGATGGGTGCAACAGTTTCTAACGTATTGGAGAAAATAGTTCCCATGTTGCTAGTAATTGTGTCTAGTTCATCTGTATTTATGGGTACACAGAGCAGTTGAGATAAATCAGGCAGGTTATTTGTGAATCTGTCTTTAGTGGCTGGAATAATAATTCTGCCTGGGCGATAACGCGGAGCCATATAGTTAATATCAGTAATATGCAGCATGCACGATACAAGGAAATGGTCAGTAACATCATCACTTTGAGGTATGATATCTATATCAGTTAGATCAATTCCATGCGATATTATTAAATCTAGCGTATGATTAAAACGATGCGTGGGCCCGGTGACATTTTGCTTGACACCAAAAGAGTTTATTAGGTCAGTAAACGCAAGTCCTAACGCATCATTTGTATTATCAACGTGAATGTTAAAATCTCCAACAATTAGTGCTTTATCAACAGTAACCAATAGGTCTGAGAGGAAATCTGCAAATTCTTTTAGAAAATCTGTATATGGCCCTGGCGGTCTATACACAGTAGCCAGAGCAAGCGATAGGACAGATTTATTTTGCTTATCTGACAGTTTAACATTAAGCATAAGTATTTCGAATGAGTCAAACCTGTATCCTGTTTTCTGAGTAACATTGAGAATATCACTATATATTGTTGCGACACCGCCGCCACGACCAGTCTGACGAGGCTCGTGCTTATAACAGTAGCTTGGTGGAGTAGATTCATTTAGACCAAAATAATCATTTGTTTTAAGCCAGGTTTCAGTCAGACACAGTACATCAAAACTATTATCTGTGATTATTTCATTTACAATAACTGCTTTCGGTGTGAGTGATCGGATATTTAGGAGCCCAAGTTTTAAAAATTGTTTTTGTTCATTTTTTGCATCTGGTTTAATCATACAGTTTGTTTGTCGTAAATTTGGTTTGATGAACCATCTCGGGGAGCAGCAATGTCTGAATAGATGGACACTACAGACCTTATCTTTAAAGAACAAAAGTCACATATGTTTGGGTTCATTTGGGGTTTGATGTCTTCATGATATGTGAACGCAACGAGATCCTGGTCCGCTTTGCATTTCGTATCGACATGTGTACCTGGAGGCTTGCCATACCTGCAGCCATGTTACGTTACTGCTGTAACAACAGGAAAAAACCGTGGCAAGCAGCAGCAGTTGTTGATAATGTTGGAAGAAAAAAAATATTTTTAGTTGCTATCCATTTCCATTTTTTCAGATGCTTTCCTTTAGTTCAGCTTTGTCTGACTTTTTCTCTGTTTGTCATTTGCTTCAAAATGTGCCACATCCATGTGAAGATGCCATCTTGAATACCCAAAATCCACTGCTGCAAAGAAAGCTGGGGTCTGAGTTCTAAAGTTGTGGTGTGAACAAGAAAGGGTCTGAGATATCTTCATTGCTGAAGAGGACCAAAAAAAAGAACTGGGTTCTCTTTTGAGTCATATAGATTGTGAACACCAAAAGGACTGGTCACTTTCGGCTGGTTCCCTTTCTGGTTTGCTTTATGGGAACTGGGTTTGGTTATCTTAAATCAAACTATATGTGAAAACACCCTAATTTCATGTTAATATAATTTTTTCCCCTATAATGGTAGGCTATATAAAAATAACAAAAAATGAGGTAAAGGGGAAACAGAAAAGGTGATTAGACAGACATGTCTGAATTACAGTTTCCAAGAGAGCTCAATGCTTAATGCAATAAAACACATGCAAACAGAAAAAACACCAACAAATCAAGAAAACATCTTCATCAATTTGACAGCAGGTGCTGCAAATACTCACAACACAAACAAATAAATAAGCGCACGGCAAGTACTCACAACACAACCAAATAAAGAATTTTATTTGCAGTGCGTTTCTTTATTTGGTTGTGTTGTGAGCATTTGCAGTGCATGCGTTTTAAGATTGACAAAGTTGTTTTCTTAATTTGTAGGTGTTTTTTCTATTTACAGCGCATTGAGCTCTCTCGGCCACCGTACTGAACTCCACTTGTCTATTACACACCCCAAATGCATCCGATGACCACTTTACTTGCTTCAATTTTAACACACGTGGCAATGTTTTTCAGAAAACCTGATGAAATAATGAAGTGGCACAACTTAACTACCAATGTAATTTGCAATGTGGATGAAATGGGCATTACAAATAGGCAAACTCCGGTCAGTGTGATTGCAAAACGGGGTTCCAAACAGGTTGGGGCAATGATAACAGGATAAAAGGATCAACTGGTCACTCTCACATTTATAGTCAATGCCATTGGTGACACAATTCCTCCAATGTTTGTTCCCACACCTTTGTTACACAGACCATTTTGTACGAGATGGGCCGATAATAAGCACTGGAAGTGGACATAAATCAGGATGAATGCAGGAGGAGTATTTTGTCATCTTTCTAAAGCACTTTGCAACCCACACCAAGGTTAGCCCTGAGAAGAAGTTGCTACTTCTCCTATTGCTCACACTTGTCGCTAACATTCTGCTAAATGACAGCTAAAATGCTAAACATTCCCCCCTCACTGTAGTCATAAACTCCAACCCCTTGACAGGAGTGTATATGGCCCACTCAAGAAGATGGTGAACAGAGCAATTTATTGCTGGATAAAAATTAATCCAGGAAAGAACATAGCCCTTCCATCTGCAGCCACACTGGATGCCATCATAGAATGGACTGAGATGAGTTTGTCACGGTACTCATAGATGAAAAATGTTGGGCACTGGTTACAAGCTGTATGTCAACAACATTTACACCAGTCCCATGTTTTTAAGAGATCTCCTCTTTAAGAGGATTTGGGCGTGTGGCCCCATTTGTCCGAACAGGATCGGTTTCCCAAAGACCATCACCAACACCGACTGCCGCAGAATGCTCCATAGGGGTCCATGTGATGGCTCAGAGAGGATTGGTTGCTGTTTGTGGAATGGAAAGTTACCTGGGAAGTGCTTTTGTGCTTCACTTTCCCCATAGCATACAGAGATGACAGAGCAAAGGAGGGTGAAGGACAATGATGGGCAGTGGTCTCAAGTGCATGTGCCTGTGCCCAGTGCTGTGTTGGACTACAACAGGTTTATGGGAGTGGACCTGTCCGATACCCTCATTGGATACTACAAAGTGCTCCACAAGACACAGAAGTGGTACAGATCCTTCTTTTACCACTTTGTGGATATTGATGTGGTTAGTGACTTCATTTTGCACCAGCATCTGGCCAGAGCAAGGAAGGAAAGACACCTGAGCCAGAAAGTGTTTAGGGAAATATTTTTTTCTGAAACTTGCAGGCTTTGAATTAGGCACAGCTGTTCTTCAGGCTTCAAATGTTGGTTGCCACAACTTGTAGCACATTACAGATGGTAGCACTCCTGGATGGCGAAAGTTCAAGCTTTGCCATCAGAAGATACCAGTCTTCTGTGCAACATGTGAGGTGCCGCTGTGTTTTCTGCCTTAATGGACTGTTACCATGACTGGCATGAGCAGGATGGAAAGTATGAATCAACATGTTCATAATGTTGATTCATGTTTTTAACTACATGTTACATTGTTCAAAGCATTGAAATCTAAGTTATTTCATAAATTTTTTCAAGTTTAGGTGGATACATCAAACCCTGACAAATAGATTTGCAGTTCCAAGGAGGGAGATGAAGGGAGGCAAGCCATCGCTGGTGTGTTGCTCACACCTACATCGCTCACACCTACATGACCAACAAGTTTTTGTCCTATTTTTCCTGTTATTGTGAGATATTGTGTTCCATCAGATGCACATATCTTACAATAATGCATAATACAAAAGATTATCTTGACTTGAATCCCCATTGGTTTGATTTCTTCTCTTTGGACTTTGTTGTAAATTTGATTACATTACGTTATTGATTTCCCTGCATTGATTTCCTCTAATACAGAATTGGTTTTAAAATGTTATTATTTGTCTACAAATTAAACAATGAATATTTACCTACAATCAAATAACACAGTATTTTAAGAATTTATTTTGAGAATTTTCAGCGGTTGCTGTATCATGTAAACAAGCTTGGCCAGTCACACACACACCAAAAGTTTGGTGGTATTTATTTTTTAATTTTTTTTTGTCCACCAGTGTTCTACACCAACCACCCACATATCCTCTTTTACTACATCCATGAACCTCCTCTTTGGTCTTCCTCTTCTCCTGCTTAGTGACTTCATCCTCAATACTCCTGACATACTCTGTGTCCCTCTTCTGCACATGGCCAAAACATCTTAATCTTGTCTCTTTCCTACCTGTGCTGTCCCTCTAATAATCAAATTTCTGATCCTGTCCATCTTCATCATTTACATTTATTTATTTAGCAGACGCTTTTATCCAAAGCGACTTACAATTGAGGAATACAATAAGCAATACATTATAAAGAGGCAAACAGACAAAGGAAGTGCTTGTAAATACAAATTTCTAGGCATTGTTCAGAGCAAATTCTAGCAGACGGTGAGAGTTTAGGGAACAGAGAGCAAAGTTAAGGAAAGGGAGCAAAGTATTTTATTTTTTTAATGAAGTCAAGTGATGACGGAAGAGATGAGCTTTCAGGTGTCGCTTGAAAATTGTCAGGGATCCAGCATTCCGGATGAGGGTGGGAAGTTTATTCCACCAGCCAGGAACGGTGATAGAAAACGTTCTGGAGAGTGATTCTGTGCCTCTCTGTGATGGCACCACGAGGCGTCGCTCACTCACAGATCTCAGACTTCTGGAGGGAATGTAGATTGTCATAAGGGAGTGGAAGTAGGCGGGTGCTGAGCCTGTGGCTGTTCTATATGCAAGCATCAGTGTCTTGAACTTGATGCGAGCTGCAACCGGGAGCCAGTGCAGGGAGATAAAGAGAGGTGTGACATGGGCTCTTTTGGGTTTGCAGAAGACCAATCGTGCCACTGTATTCTGAATCATCTGTAAAGTCCTGAGAATGATGGGATAGGCTCAGCCTTAAATATGCTTTGAAATGCTATTAGAAATTTAGTATGTGTGGCATTGTGTATGTGTTAGTATGTGTGGAGATCTTGCACACTTCCTGTCACATGCACATGCTCTCAAATGGGCTGCAAGACTCTCAACACTGCAAATGCAAGAATTGGAAGTTCACTTGTATGTGTTCAGATATTAAGAGCACAGTAGCGCCACACAGTGTTCCCTCTAGTAATAAAACAGAAAATATACACTCATGACAGACAGCTTTAGGATGAAGGAGATCGATGGGTTACATAGGTAACCTAGTTCTGTGAATGAAGTCAACACGCCACAGTATGGGTCAGTCTTACTAAGGATGAGCTGTCAGGAGACGGTATATCAAATTAGCCACGCCCCCCTTGCAATCACGGTCTATAATTACAGGTGCGAACCAGCCGGCGCTTTCTCTTTTGCCGACTAGGGACAAATGCTCCCCGAGTGACCACGCCGTGTGGCGTGTTGACTTCATTCACAGAACTAGGTTACCTATGTAACCCATCGTTCTATTTTATCTCAGTCAACACGCCACAGTATGGGTCAACGGTGTACCAGATAAGGTCAGGAGGGGAGAAGACCCAAGCGGGGCAATAACTCAAGGAAACCAATCCATGCTAACATAACATTTATTAGTTTTCCAGTCATTTACACAGTTAAATCAGAGGGTTTAGCGCACCTTGATATTGTCTGCATAAGGCAGATCAAGCTTGTTCTGCTGTTTGCAGGACAGTCGATGCGACTGTCGTAGCAACATCCAGACGATAGAATTTCACAAATGTCATAGATGATGACCAACCAGCTGCTGCACACACATCCTCCAGAAAAGCCCCTCTAAACAATGCCCAGGAGGTAGCCACTCCTCTTGTAGAGTGGGCCACCACTCCCTGTGGAGGAGTCATTCCTGCACTGTGATAGGCTAGCTCTATCAGCCTGACCACCCATTTTGCCAGCCTTTGCTTGGACACCGCCTGGCCTTGCACAGAGTCTCCATAACAGACAAATAGCTGATCGCTACACCTTATCTGCTGTGTGCAAGAGATGTCTCTTCTCAGTGCCCTGACTGGACAGATCAAATGCAGTCTTGCTGATTCCGCTGAATTGTGAGGAGGTGGATGGAAAGGTTCTAGCACCAAGGACCTGGAAACAAAGGAACGGGGCAGAACTTTTGGCAGAAATTAGGGGTTTGGAAGAAGTGAAATAGATGAGCCTTCTTCTCCTAATCTTAAACATCCAGGGTGCACAGAGAATGCATGAATTTCACTCACCCTCTTAACTGAAGAAACAGCCAAAGAAACGCGGTCTTCAATGTGAGAAATTCCATCCGTATTTCATCTAACGGTGCAAAAGGTGGTTGTAATGAAGTTGATAAGTACGGGAAGAAGGAGGCGGGAACCGGCGAACATTTAACACTTTAATAATAAAATAAACAAACATAACAGAAAAGCGGCAGCCCCTCACGGACGACTGCCGCACACAACACACAAACTAAAAGTACAGGCCTGGTCCTCTCTCGTCTTTCACTGTTGTCACTCCTCATTTAACCCTTCCGGAGCTCCTCCGTGGGACTCGAGACCGGTGAGTGGCGCAGGTGTCGTTCATTACCATTTACTCCACCGGCCTCGTTCCGTTCCCACGGCTCTCGGCCCCGCCCCACTTGCCACAGTGGTTCTGTCAGAGCCTTCAAGACATTATCCAGATCCCATGAGGGAATTAGCCGAACTCGAGATGGACTCAGTCTGCGAGCGCCCTTCAGAAAATGCCTGATAAGGGGTTTAAAGCCAACTGTGTTACCTCCGTAGCCTTCATGACGATCAGATATTGCGGCTACATACCCTCTCAAGGTTGATTCTGTTACTCCAGTCTCCAGCAGGAATTGGAGAAATAATAGTATTGAATCTACTTCACATGAAAATGGGTCTATCTCCATGGACTGACACCATCTAGAAAACCTCCCCCATCTAGAAGCATAAAGCCGCCTTGTAGATGGGGCTTTGGCTGCCTGCAAAGTGGTTAGAACTGCTTCTCCAAGATTCCTGGCTGACTCCCATCTAGTGGCCAGACGTGCAACCTGTACTTCCCTGAATTCGGCAGGGAGATCTGACCTTGGGCCTGAGACAGCATGTCCTGTCTGACTGGGAGACGCCATGGCGACCCTCTCAGCAAAGCGATTAGATCCGGCATCCATAACTGTTGAGGCCAATCTGGTGCCACCAGCAGGACTTTGGCCTTCAACATTCTCACCTTGGCCAGGACTGCAGGCAGCAGTGGGAAAGGTGGAAATGCATACAGGAGTACTGGGGGCCATTTGTTTGCCAGAGCATCCACCCCTAGGGGCCCTCTGGGGCCCACCATCGAATACCACAGGGGACAGTGTGTGTTTTCCTGTGTGGCAAAAAAATCTACTTTGGCCTTCCCAAAACGAAGCCAGGTGGCCTGTATCAGTGCTGGGTGAAGTCACCATTCTCCTGGCCTGGGACCCCCCCTTGACAAGAGGTCGGCTTGCTACATCGTCCTCTCCCGGTAAGTGTACAGCCCTCAGGGACACCCTTTGAGCATGTGCCCATAACAGGAGATCCCGAGCCTTCCTGTGTAGGGATATTGAACGTACACCGCCCTGGTGATTTATGTATGACACGACTGTTGTGCTGTCTGAACGAACAACCACCCGCTTCTCCTGAAACTGAGGAAGAAAATGGATTAAGGCCCGAAATACTGCCTCCAGCTCCAAGAGGTTTATGTGTTCTCCTATCCACGAGGCCTCCCATTTTCCTTGTACTTGATTGCCTCTCCAGACATCACCCCAGCCTGCCTGTGAGGCATCTGTTGTTATGGTCTCCCTTGAACATAACGGTCCCAGCTTGACTCCCTCCTTCAGGCCTGGAGTTGAGAGCCACCACTTGACTGCCGGAAGACAATCCAGGTCTCTTGGAACCAGCCGCTGTCCATTCTCGTATGGACTTACTTTGTACTTTGCTAACCATCGCTGTAATGGGCGCATGTGAAGCAACCCCAATGGCACCACCTGACAGGCTGCCGCCATTAGGCCAAGCAGTCTCCGACCCAACCTCACTGTAACGTGATCCTTTTTGAGGAAAAAACTCCTTCGACACTGACTGCCTCTGTGGAGTCAGGGATGCTCTCATTATAACCAAATTCAAATTCAAGCCTAGGTACGTAACCACCCTTGTGGGAGTGAGACAACTATTTTTGCTGTTCAGAGTCAACCCTAATTTCTGCAAGTGGCTAGGACCACCTTTGTGTTGCTCCTGGCCTGCTGCTCTGTAGGAGAGCAAATTACCCAATCGCCCAGGTAATTGGCAATACGTAGGCCCTGGCGACGAAGAGGAATGAGTGCCGCATTCATACATTTGGTGAAGGTGCGGGGAGCCAATGACAGACCGAAGGGGAGAACATTGTACTCGTAAGCGTTGCCCTGAAAGTAAAATCGGAGATACTTTTTGTGGTCCTTGTGAATTGTGTCCCTTCTACATGCTTGCGTTTACGAGCTTGTTTACGTCTGACCCCTTCCTCCTGAGGATCACATTCAGACCAAAGTGGCTCTCTGCCTGCAGACATCTCAGAGGGTAAACCAGTGGTGTCCTAAAACTAGGAAACTTGAATCAGTTAGATGGCTTTCGCCTCCAGAGACGAAGAGGCCGAATTACAGAGACTGAATTACAATAAGACCCCCCTATAATCACAAACAGCTCTCTTCTACTCGGTAGCTTTCACCCTTACCAGTGAAGAGGCCCCTCTTTGGCCGTTTGTTATGAAATACTTATAATTAATGGTATTATATGTATTTTCATCTATATATATATATATATATATATATATACCTATATAAATATAAAATATACTCACCTAATGTTTTAAACGTGAAACACACAAACAATAACTGTAGCATTCACCCTTGCAGGTAAAAGAGGCTCTTTTAAACTCACAACGCGCTTGTTTACAAAAGGCAAGTGCCAACTCGGCAGTTTAAACCCTCGCGGGTAAAGAGACTCCGGCCAGCAAAATATAACACAAGAACGCGCAGCGAATCTTACCGTCAACCAGCTTTCATCGATAGTAGGAGGTAAAAAGAAAAAGCGCCGGCTGGTTCGCACCTGTAATTATAGACCGTGATTGCAAGTGGGGCGTGGCTAATTTGATATACCGTCTCCTGACAGCTCATCCTTAGTAAGGCTGACCCATACTGTGGCGTGTTGACTGAGATGAAATAGAACTAATGTTCTGAAAGAATGTTTTTTGTTCCAGTTTTCTTTTTGTTGAAACTCAATTAACTTTAGTGGTCTTCTACTAGCAAAACGTTTAGTCAACACAAATTTGATCAGATATACACACTCAGGTTCTCAGTATGCATATCATTTGCATATTATCCATTGCATTTAGTTTCAGGTGCTCAAAAAACTTTTGAGTGCCCACGTGCAAAGATCGGCAATTAAAAAAATGTCAGATTTCAGAAGGTTCCTGCAGCAACATTAGTCATTGAGATGAAAATGGGAGCAATAATATAGCACACATACATCTCAAAGACGTCTATTTGACATCTGCATTTACATCTGCAAGACATATTATTTTGAGTGTTTGCTCATCTGCAATATGTCTATAGGACGTTTACTTTTAGATGTCAAATAGACCTCTATTAGATGTCTTTAAGATGTTTATGATTTAGAAAGTATGTAAAACTGACATCTGCAAGATGTCTGTCAAATGTTTGTAGACAGCAGAGGCTTTCCAGATCAAGTGATCTTGCAGACATATGTGTGCTATCTAGCAGATGCTTCTTCTTGTTATGTGCACTTCTTAGTTTTAAAGTAGCAAATATTTTTCTAACAAACCTGTTTTCTTTATTTACAGTTGCTGACAATTGCTTTGGTATTTGTATTCTGTTAAGAAATGTAATTAAGTCTACTTTGAGCAAAAATGATATGTAAATGTATAAGTGTATTTGTACTGAGAGATTGTGTTTAATCCTTAATGCTTGTCGTGTTGTCTGTCAAGCATGATCAAGGCTTACACATAAAATTCTTCATGCTTCCTGTGTGTTTGTGTGCCAAACCGACTGGAGTGCAAGAGTTTCTCTCTTTGTTTCTCCACCTCCGTCCTGTGAAAATATGAAAACTCTCAGCAAATGTTCCTCCCACATACAAGCATTCCAGGGGCAGCGAAAGCAGTCCTACACGCTGATGGAGGTCTGAACAATAGATACATACCTGAACACACCTTCTGTTTATTCCTCCATTTCCTCAAGGAAAGTTCATTATCTTTCTGTGACGAACCCATTGTGTAGAAATAAACCCATAATGAATCCATGTGTATTACTGAATTGAATGTATATAATGAGGTAGAGGTTCCTTTCTTTTCCTTTTGCTTTTATGATGTGCATAAATGTGTAAATAGGTGGTGTGTTGGTTGAACAAGCAGTTTCTGTTGTGATCGGAAAGAATTATTGAGAAAAGCCAAGCTTTAAGATGCTAACCTTCTTTTATGACAATATTAAATAGTTATCGCCAAATCTTGTTACAAATACAGTAATGTTTAGTGAGACTTATACATTTAGAGGTAATAATTCAAAGCAGAAACACTATGAAATCCAAAAAGTGGCACCAGAGAGAGAAAGTATATTCATGCTCCTGTCTATGTCATTTCCCTTGTAAATCAGTCCTAAGTTCCCAGAATCCTCAAGCTCACAACAAATCCACTGGGCTTCTATCTCCTTGGCTCTATGACTCTCTTTCCTCTCCACCTGTAGCTGGTGTGTGGTGAGTGCACTGGCGCCATTGTCCTGTGGCAGCCGTCGCATCATCCAAGTGAGGAGATGGACTTTTTCACTGGAGGAAACGTCATTATGGATTATGGACTTGAGGTCCAGTAATGTCATTTTGATTAAATATTATGGAGACTAAATAAATAAATGAAAATTTAAGATGCTGAACGTTTTCTGTTTGGTTGCAGTATTTACAACTAGATGTATATTAAAGTGCCCTATTATGGATTTTTTTAAACTACCTTTCAGTCAGTGTGTAACACAGCTCTATGTGAATGAAAACATCCTGCAAAGTTTTAAACCTGAAAGTGCACCATGTATAAAGTTATTGTCTCTCAAAAGAAAGAGTCAACTCTGAATCATTGAAACGAGTCGTATTTTAAATTAATTCCAAGCCGTTTCATGTTGATGTCAACATGAAACATAGCATATTGCCCACCCACTTGTTGGTCTTTTCGAGTTGGTCTGAATGAAAGTGCAAATTCATTCTTTGCCACTAGGTGCTGCTTTTGGAAAGCTCACAAAGACTGCTTTAAATTAAATCAACCAATCACCGCAGATTAGCATCACGCAAAGAAGGGTTTGGAAAAATAATTTTCTGAGCGAAACATTTGGGAGTTGTTGAGCAAATAAGGTAAAAAATAAATGCATATTATAAGAAAATGAAAGTGTTTTTTGACCTTACATGCACGTCAGCCTGTTGTTGGGGACTCTCAAAACCAAAATATGAACCTTTCATAACCCATAATAGGGGCACTTGAAAATGATAGAGGTTTATAGAATGTCCCCATTTAAACAACTAATTAAACTATGTGTGTGTGTGTGTGTTATCCACAGTATTACTTACTGTTAGTAAGTAATGATTTCTAAAGGATGTTTGAGAGTGAAATGAGACCCAAGTGCCTTTATTTAATGTGCTTTAGTCACGTCTGCTCTCTCTTAAGAGTTCCTCCTCAAACTATCTGGCCAACACAAGAGGAAACAGAGAAAAACAAGTCTTACTTAAGCCACCCACATCCCATCTGCTCAATAATTATCACTTTTATTATTATCATCGCTGTTGTCATGATTATGAGCTGAAGTTTTCCTAATTGTTACACTGGTCATCGGGCTGTATTCCTGTTAAAGCGTACAGTACAGGGGAGAAAATCCAGCCGTGTGTGTAATCATCCATTCACATCCCTCCTAATGACTGTCAGTTTTCCTGCCCCTCCATTTTCTGTCCAATTAATTCTTTTCTTACTTCCCGGAGAAAGAGAGACAATAGATCCCCTCCAGCACATAATAGAATAGATCATTAAAATTCAGCAGTTCTTTGCGGTGACACTGTGTTTCCTCCCCGGACTGCTTGGCATGAATGCCAGACCCCGCTTTGAAATTCAACCCAGCAGAGCACAGCCCCAGACACTCCTCGCAGCTCCACTCTCAATCTCTCAGTAGCGGACATGCATTTCCATGCTTTTCCCATGTAAAGATCAGCTGAGTTTCTGTCCTGACAAACAAGCTCCTTGACTACAATGAGATTAAAAAGTGAAATATATTTGTGGAACATGAATATGACTAACACAAGTTTGACACAAAGGAATGGACAGATATGCAATTAAATACAATTACGATAACGACTGGGAATTATTGGATCATTTTTGTGTAGCATGTTTATCATTCATATGTACACTGAATTTTAGAGCCACATTCACAGATAAAGGAAAACAAGTTCCTGTATCTGTTTGGTCACTTGAAATGAACCACGGTAAAATTATTTAAATGCCTGTAGTGTTGTTAATCATCCAGCCATTTTCCAAACCACTTGTTCTTGTGGTAAACATTGTTTATGTCTTACAAAATGTTAACTAAAATGTTATTACAATTAGACATGGTAGGAAAATGACAGAAGCATTTGTTGAATAAAATCACAGCAGCTTGTCTTGATGCTGACAGCTGCTTCAGTTGCAGATGTAAGACAAACTGCTGCTAAGAATGTCACTACAGCAGCTGCTTCAAACAGAGACGTATTATTTCCCAAAGTATAACAATGATTTTCATAGCTTTTGGTGGTGGTATATATATTTGCTCTGTATTTCCAGAAAACCTCATTAATTTATTCAAACTTAAAAAAAAAATCATTTGAAATGTTTTTTCATCAACTAACGTTTTCGCAAAAACAGGGATTAGTTTTTAGTATTCGCAAAAATTTGTACAAAATTAGTATTCGCAAGCACAGTAGTAGCCATCAGCTTAGTGAAAGTGTAGACAATAATTTTTAGAATAAATATGTTTTTTCCCACAAATATTGCCAGCAATTACTTTTAGCATTTTGTAAGAATGGACCAATTAACAAAATAGTGAAGATTCACAGCCAAGTTGTTTATTTTTATTCTACACAAGAATAAAACAATGTAAAGTAAACACTGTTTTTTGTGTGTTTGTGTTTCACAGCCTAATAGGTAATTACATATTCAACAGATTGCTATATAATTAAAGAAACCTTTAATTCAAGACAACAAGACATCAATGACAGGCGGTGTTAAAAATGCAATTATTAATTAGCTTGCTGCAAATTAAGAGCTTTTGACGTGTTAAAGTGTTCACTAAAATGATGCAAACTGCAAAATAACAATAAAATAACAACTGCTAACAATGTCTTCTGTTATTTTTCAATCAGAGTTAGTTGGTGACACAAAACATGGTTTTACTGCATCTGACATACCCCCCCCCCACACACACACAAAGGAATGCTTTCGATAATAATGTCCAAAAAGATACGGCTGTTTATCAAAACCATTTCAGCCCTCCACCCTTTCAGCTTTTGTAAGTACTGTAAAACAAAAAAAAAACGATACAAATTGACAACCAACATAAATATATATGAAACAGAGAATTAAAAATGAACACGGTTTTGGTTAAAAAAAGGATTAACCGGAGAAATTCTGACTGAAGCTAACGCTTCTTGATTAATCATTGGTCCCGATCCTGGAGCGGTTGGCAGTCCTCACAGAGGATTTCTGCTGGCTCTTCAAATTCGTCATGTTTAGCACCAACCGTCAATGTTCTGTGTCAAAATCAGCAGGCACTCATTGCTCAGTTAGTTGGCACAAACCCATTCAGCTAGCGCTGTCCTTCATTGGTGAACGTGGTTTCACCAAGTGCAAAATGTTCCTGGATCAACGTCTTTGTTGATCCTGTAACAACATTCCAAACAACAAATCAGAATTGAGGAATAAGTTTATAGGAAATGTCAGTTTTAGTTAGGTGACCAGAGTTAGGTGCTTCTACCTATTTCCTTCTGATTTTTGGGATAAATAATGGGTAGCGTTAGGAGTAGGGATAGGACAATAATGTTGATCCAGGAATAGGGTTAGGTATTGTTTGAAATTTATCGATTACAATTCCGATTCTTATCAATTCCCAGTTTTGATTCCAATGTGGTTAAAATAATGAAGTCCAAAATTTAGATAACAAACATATTTATTCTGCGTCTCTTTTTGCAAAACGTTGAAATGCTGCTGAATACCATGAACAAAAATCAGCCAGCTACATAAAAACTGGACTCGATTAAGAGCTGTTTGTGTGCAAATTTCTGGATAAACTGATTTTTTTTTTAAATGGTGGTTGTAGTTCTCACAATCTTGAAGAAAAAATATTAGACAACTAAACAAAATCTCATGGAATTTATGAATGGAATGTTTCAATGACTCACTCAAAATATACTTGTTTCATTACTGGATGAATCAGTGTTTTTGAAGGAATATCTTGAATGAATGATTCAAAGACAATTAGCTACATTTTTAACAGCCCCTTTTCTCCACCTATGTTCATGTGCACACATGAATTGATAAGTGGAATTAAAATTTTACGACAAGTATTCGACTCTGGAATCAGAATTGATTTTCCATTCCCAACCCCATTCAGGAACATGTCTTACTTGGCAAAATCACTTGGGGTTTCACGGCCTGGATAACGTGGTGTAAACCGGCTGATCCCAGCTGGCGGAGGGACTGTGGGAGGGTGGGATGGACAGGCCATTGAAAATGTTGCTACCGTATGGCCTCCGAGAGGAATGGAAGTATGGGTACTGGTAGATGCCGGATGGGTAGCTGGCATATGGGCTGTAGTAGCTGGAGCTCTGAAGGTCTGTATAGTCACACTGAGAGCTGGCAAACGAGGCGGAGGCGGCCGAGGACCCGTGAGCGCTGTAAATGCCATACTCGGGTGAGTGCTCGCTATAGTGGCTCGGGCTCAGCTGCTCAGTTTTAATGTGAGCTCTGTGCTGGCTGGCTTCGCTCGTTCCAGGCGGCGAGGACGCCACGGGCACCCTGCGGCTCCAGGAGGCCCCGCTGCTGTAGGGCGAGGTGTAGGAGCTGGCGCTCTGCCCGTTTGGGGCAGCTCCGGCATGGCCGCTTGGAGGCAGGTACTGGTCGAACTCGTGCACGTCGAAGGCCTCCATGTTGCTGATGACGTCCGTGCTGAGCTCTGAGATGTCGACGTTGCTGAAGTCGATGTTCTGTCGTGTGCCGTCAAGCAGACGTCTGCCTTCATGCTTGGGGTCTGGCTTTCCTCCATGATGTAGGTCCGTTTTGGGCGTTGTAGGGGGTGTCGGGGGTCCATGAGGCTGGCCTGAGGATAATAATAAAGCATAAAATGATGCTGGAGTAATACATTTGCATGCATCACATAGAGTCTTTCATTCTCTTCTCTCTGAACGATGCATATTAAAGTAGTGTTCATAAGCACAGCTCTGTTTTGTTTACAGCAGTCACCCAAGAAATACTAAATCATTTCTAGTCATAAGCGCCACCTGCTGGCAGAAAGTGAATCTCATTCAACTCGTCTGAAACGTTCAGATGTTTTATGTAGTATAGTTTCACTAAGTCAGACCATTCTGTTTTTGCTTCAAATTTCGAAATGATACAGTCTAATTCAGACTAAAAACATGCATGCTATCCTTTGTTTGGATGATGATTAAAATGCAGTGGTTGCCTCTCCTTTTAAATGGAAAGATCAGACAAAGCCTTAGTTTGTTTATATGTGACCTCTGCATTATGAAGGGCCTCCATAACCAGTACCACAGTACAATATAGGTAATGGCATATGTTTGATGTTTACATTGGGCACTCACCACCAGGTAAAATATTCTGATTGTTTGCATCGATTTTTTTTAACAAAATTAAATTTAAAACATTATACATGAAATAAGGCGTCCTTTTATTAGGCTATTGCTCCACATTTCTTTGTGAAATTTAAATAAAACTAAATTGAAATTGAAAAACTAATCCCAAATCAAATATGCAAGTTACACAAATACTATTCAACTGCCTACTCTGCCTATAGCTAGTAATGGCCCTATACCATGCAGTGTTTAATAAACAGCTGTTTTCCTAAATACTTCTGAGGTGAAATTCAGTGCAGTCCCGTATCGTATCGTGATACGTATCGTATCATGACTTTGCTGGTGATACACAGCACTACTAAATGCAATCTGTATTTACACAGAATATACACAAAAAAATATTTTAAGACTAAAAGATACTAAATATTTTACAGAAAGTATAAATATTGCTTAACACTACGCCCAATGTTTACCCAGATTATGTGTAAATATTACATTTTATAAATTCTAAGTAATAATGCATTTTTGAAAATAATAAAAACAGCTGTGCTAGAGGGTATACCCAGGATACATAAATAAATGTAGTAACAGAACTCAAGATAACTACAGAATATTTGGTAATTCTTTATTTTAAGGTGTCCTTGTTACACGTTACATGCACTTACTATTATAATAACAGCAAATTATGCATAGTTACATGCAAGTCACTGTAAGCCAAACCATAATCATATAGTAGTTACATGTAGTTAATTAATATTTGCATACATCACATAGAGTGTGTATCTCACCTGTATGATCGGTGATGAGATCCAATGGACCCGCCAATCGGCCCATCCCAGGTTCAGCTTTATAAATGTGTTGGGTCAGATCCGTGCCGGCGTCAGACTCACTCTGACCGGGCTTCACACTCTTTCGTCGCCTCGGCTGGTATTTGTAATCCGGGTGATCTTTCTTGTGCTGAACTCTCAGTCTTTCGGCTTCCTCCACAAACGGTCTCTTTTCATTCTCCGTCAACAGCCTGTTGAGTGAGCATCGGTCAGGGTTCACTTTCACTCAGAGTGCTGCCCACTACAAGCATTCAGTATTTAAACACACAATATGACTGAATTACACACAAATATAACTGATTTTAGACAATAAGACCAACAGATACTACAGAAAGCATAATTGAAGAGTTCAGTCGCAAAAGTCTCTAAGTGCTGTTTGAAATGTTCTTTATTTTTCAATTCATTTTATTTTTATCATACTCCTATGTGTAGGTTCAGTTAACCAAAGAATAGATTATTTTCATCGGCATTAAAATGAAATAACTGAACATAAACACAGGACCCTGAGAAAAATTGTAATTTTAGAAGAAAATTTCAGAGTGCACATTTGAACTCTTCAAATATTTCTTAATATTACATCCAAAATTTACAGAGATTAAATGCATTTCAATATAAATTTCTAAGTAATAATTCATTTTGTTATAGAACTCAGGATAATAACATAAAATTAGATAACACCTTATTTCACGGTGTCCTTGTTACACGTACTTACTATTATAATAAAAACAAATTATGCATAATAACATGCAAGTAACCTTAAACTAAACCCTAATCCTAACCATATAGTAGTGTTTAAATGTATAATTACACAGTAACAAGGACACCTTTCAAATAGAAAGTGTAACCAAAAATGTACATCTCGAGCTTAACATTTTTTAAAGAGTTTAATAATAATAATAATAACAACAATAATTATTATTATAGGGCGTTGCGCATCATTTTATGTTTATTTATTAGAAGGCATTTTAAGATTAACGTTACGGTTTTTCTTGTAGTAAAATGCAATGTCAATAAAACAACAATAATAATGATGCTTATGTATTTATGTATGTAATACAAGAGTGATTAAAGTGAATGGCAGTAGCTTTCTCACCGCCAGAGTTTTCCGAGGGTTTTGCTGAGCTCGGCGTTGTGCAGGTGTGGATACTGATCCGCCAGCTTCCTGCGCGCGGCTTGAGCCCAAACCATGAAGGCGTTCATGGGTCTCTTGACGTGCGGCTTGTTCTTGATCGCGCCGCTGCCCCGTGCCGGCATGGGCACCAGGGACCAGTCGTAACCCTTCAGCACCTGTGACACCGCGTCCCTGATGCACGCCGGAAACCGCTCATCCTCGCACTCCAGCTTCGTGATCATGAGCGCCGCGTGGCTGCCGGGTCCGGCGGGGGATGCCGGCGCGTCCGAGTCAGACTCCTCCGGGGACATGGAGCTGGACGAGCCGGCTGGACTGCACGGCGGCTCCGCGCCGGACTTATCTTGCTCCTCTGTCATGATGACCGCTTCTGCTCTCAGACCGGAGACGCTCGAATCCAGCTGCTTCAGTGAGGTTTCCCGCATCCGGAAAGTTTTAGACGCTGCTGCAGTCCATACGGGAGCACAGAGGCGCACTGATGGAGCTCACGACGGTCAGCCAGACTTTGAGGCGCTTCCACGCGCGGATGAAGAGCCGCTCCTCCCGCGGACTCTCGTTGGTGGACGCTTCACCCGTGATCAGCTCCGATTGGCTCAGCACACTTCACAAAATAAGGTCATCTGATACCTTTCACTCAGGAAAGTTATTTAGGGCGAATTCAAGTAAAGTGGGCCACTTTAATTGTTTTAAAACTTTTTAATTTAGATACCCAGTTTTATTTTCTATTCGATAAGATCATGTGCTCCAGACAAATGTATTTTCAGGTAAAGTGAGCTATCTCTGATTCATCAAATTTATATATATAAGAGATCCGATGTCTTAATTAGAAATTGTGAAAACACATTTAATATATGAGTGATTGTATAATTGCAGGTACATTTGGTGTCAAAGTCATTATTTTGTTCTGCTTTTTTCAAATGGTTGTTACTCGTTGTTATAAAGATGTTACAGTATATAATATAACATAACAATATAATACATTTTTTCATGTATCATTTTGTAATCAAAATATCGTATTGTACTTTACTTTTAGTAATGTTTCATGCATTTTATTTATAAAAGAGTCATTTACCTGATTCTACAACATAATTATTTTTTTAAATAAGTTTTTTCTTATAAAAATCTGATTCAATACCATACTTTACCTTTAAATTGGTGGAATCATCTCCCACAACTATGTAAGATACAGGAAATGATGTCACGTTCCCTTGCTGATGAGATCTGAAGCACTGAAAAGCCTGTGTGCCCTCTCTAGGAAAATATTTTATTTTAAAAAGTTATTTCACCTAGAGTTATTTTATAAAGTGTCAAGTCTGTTACCACAATATCAAAATGAAAACTGATTTTTTTTCATTGATCACACTTTGTGTTATTTCAAAGTCTTTTAATCATGATTTCATTAGTGCCGTGTTTTTGGAGTTTTTGGCAAAAAATACATATAATTGTAATAATAACCGTCAAACGCTGTTACCAAGGTAGAGTAACAATGTTGACAATGCGGTAATAGAATTAACAGTCCACCGGACAATTCTGTTACTTTTACAATTCTATTACTTATAGGGTCAACTCTGTTTATGAACTATATTCCCAAAAACAATACAATTGATGTTTAAAATCTGATAAACATTATTTATTTATTTTTGCACATTTATAATATATATATATATAAAAAAATGTTAAACTGGATATTGTCCACTTTACTCCAAGTGGACGGTTCTGTGAAGACATAGGTATTTTTTTTTTAAGGTATGCATAGGTGAAATATTATCTCAGTTTCGAGTGTTAGGTTGTAAAGACTGTTTATCTAATGAAACAAGAAGGATTTTTTTCTGTTATGATTTATTGTTATTTCTACACATTGCTAATTTGTTCGTAACAGAGTTGACAAACAATCTGTTTTTTCATTAAAAGTTAAAAAAGGAAGTAACTTGTGTTTGGCAAGCACTGAATTATTATACTTTAATATGTTTTCAATAAGATACTGGAAAAAAAATGATGTTAGTGAAAATGATGTGTCTCATGTATTGACTGACAGCTCTTGTGTTGTGTTGCCATGTTGAGAAAAATCAGGAGTAAGTGCAGAGGCATTGTGTGTGAACATTGTTATTGTGGGTCTAGACTAAATATGAACATGTTACTCATCTCACCTGCACAAAAACAGATTCAGTATTCCTCAAAATGAAGAAAAACAGTCAAATGCAAGCTCAGAATATTATACAAACCTGCAATAATTAAATGTCAAATAATACAAAAATAATTTATGCATTTACACCCATTTTATAAAACAATGTCTTTGCTAATGACCTTCGATGATCCAAATCAACCACACTAATAAGCAAAAATGACACATTTGTGTTTGAATTTGGTTATTGCTGAATAGTGTTGAACTTTCTTCTCCTACATCACATTCTTCATGTAACCTTGCGCATTACTTTTCATAAAAAGTGAACGTAATTAGTTAGGGTAGCGTAATTTTTTGTGATGCATTACTTTTAAAAGTAACTTTCCCAAGACTGGTGTTCACATTAAATTTGATTAAATCTAACAAAATATTGATGAAAATGATATCTATAATACCTTAGAAATGTGACATACACATGCAAGAACAAATAGGCAAACAAAACTGATAAGAGCATTTAAAATGTTTGTAATGTTTGTAAAAACTTTTTTTCTGCCATTTTTTTTTCTTTCCCAATGAACTTCAGTTGTGATATCTTGAAGCTTTATACTCTATATCTAAATATTGCTCCTCTCATCCTTTTTTTATCCAGATTCAACTTCATGCCTAATCTTTCTTTCTGGTCTCTCTCTTTCCTTTCTTCCATCTCTGTTTCTATGGGCCACTGAGTTGTCCGCCATATTGGAAAGGGTTAAGTTAGAAATTTGACTGTGTGTCTGCAACCATAGTTATTCACATCTATCTGCAATAGTCTTTTGAAGCTGATCTTTTACATTCATGTGTAAGTACTTATTATTTTACTTGAAGTATAGTTTCACTGATATGTGTAAGTTCAGCAGATCTTTTCAGAAGACACATATTTCATCTTTCAGTGTATGATAGCAGGGTTGAACAACTTGAGATGGCAGGTGACGTTCCTCTTAGGGTTCACAGTATTTGAATTTAAACAAATATACGGGATCCTTCATTTACAAAAATGAGCAAAAGAATATTACTCTTCTAAAGGAAGGAAGTTACATGTAAGTCTATGATAACAAAGGCCTCTAAAACTCCAGGTCTTCCTGAAGTTTAAATCTGACAAATGATTGTTTGACATAATGAAATGCACACTTATGAAATTGGTGCTTAATACTATGTGTATTATGAGAGAAATATGCAGATAATAGCGGAGGCTGGATCGCTGTCTTTGTGCCAGTGTATTGCAAATGATCTTTCTCATGAAAAGACAATGCCTCGTTTGTCAGGCATTTGAGTTTGCTCTGAGCCGCAGAGTGTTCGAATATCTGAGCAGAATGAGACTTTTGGATTTATTAATTTGCAAAGATTGCTTGCAGTGTGGTAAGTGGGTTATGAGTTAAGGTTTTACACATTATACAAAGTAATTTTTGGTATGGTTATAAATCTGATATCAATGCACACGGTAGAGAAGAAAAGAAAACATGGAAATATTTTCTTATTGTGGCAGTGTTGACCAAAACAAGTGATGCAATGAATGAACGATTTTCAGTGTGTTTGTTTATGTATTTGGTGAGAGCAGTGTGTTTGACAACTTTTGTTTTCAGTGAACTGCATTTGTTTGGCAAATCTGTCTCTAACACTCTTTTATCAATCAGCATCCACTGATATCTGTTCATTTTCTTTCAGTCACGTTATTTAATATTTTTGTAATATTACGTGTTAAAGTACTATTTGTTTGAAAAATAAATTACATGATTGTTTATCTTGCTTCTAAAAAAAAAAAAAAAATATGTACAAATAATAATAAACAGCTGTTATAAATTCTGCATTATTTTCAAATTTTTGTATTGCTGTATTATATGTATTTAATCATTTAGCAGATACTTTTATACAAAGTGAATTAAATGAGTAACAAGCATTGTGTCAGAGCCAACAATATTCATAGTATACAATATCAAGTTTTATTTAAAATCTACATTAGTAGTGAATTGCATTAAAAAAGAAAAGCATTTATTTAGTTAGTTCCCTATCAGTTAGTAACTAACGTCTCGGTTACGTACGTAACCCTCGTTCCCTGAAGGAGGTAACGGAGACGTCACGTCGGAGGACCGACGAATTGGGATCTCGCTTAGAGAGACCTATCCACTTTGAGTGTAAACTAAACGAGCCAATGCACATTGGCATGCGATTATTGCATCCAGCTGCCGCTGATCACAGCGTGAGTATAAGTAGGCAGCAGGTGCAGCGCATATTCAGCTTTTCGCTTCGGAGCCGAGCGGTGCTTATCGTTCTGCTCCAGACCTATCCTAAAGCAGTGCCTTCAAAGTCTCTGGTGTTGGTGGACTGCGATTCAGCGGTGGTGGTCTCCCTTGTCGAGTGGGTTGCACACATCAGGCTGCACTACCCCCTGTTGTGTTGCAGCGGCCATCTCCCCTGTGCGCTTCAGCACGCTAAAAGAGCAAAAACTTCTCTAAAAGAGTTTTACGGGCGGAACGTCTTTTTTAAGACGCGTCTTTTCAAAGATGCCCTTCCGCCCGTGCGTTTCTGGATGCGGTCGTTACCTGGCGCCGGGTGATGGTCACGATCACTGCCTCTCGTGTCTGGGCATTGAACACGCTGAGGCGGCTTTTGTGGATGAGTCATGACCCCATTGCGGGGGGATGATCGTCGCGGGGCTGCGGACCAGGCTTCGCTTCCTGCAAAGGGGCGGGGTACCTGTGCCTCTGCCGAGATCTAGGGTTCCCCCTGGTGGCTGCCAGGGGGGCGCTACTTCCGGCAGTAGCCGTGCTGGTCTTACGGTGACAGTGAGGAATTCCCCTCCAAAAACAGCGAGGGCTCCTCCTGCCACCGGCACTTCGCTACCAATGGAGCTGCCTAGGGAACTGGGCCGGCCCCTCCCATGGAGGGGGGGTACCGCTTGTATCCTTTGGCGCTCCCCCCGACGATCGGATGTCGATCGCTACATCGGAGGGTGAGTCAGACCAATCCGGAGATGATGGTTCAGTACCGTTGCCACCAGTACCGTGGCGGTCAGCGGTGCCGGATTCGGATCCGGAAATGGTGGCTATGCTTGCCCGGGCCGCCGAGAGTGTTGGGCTCGAGTGGAGGCCTCCACCGTGTCCCGAACCCTCAAGGCTGGACGATTGGTTTCTCGGGGTGGCCCGCGCTGGTTCTCAGGGCCCCACCCCGGTGCCTTTCTTCCCGGAAGTGCATGATGAGCTCACTGGAACATGGACGGCACCTTTCACTGCCAGAAACCGCTCCAGTGGCTCATCCTCCCTCGCCACCCTTGATGGCGGAGCGGCGCGGGTGTATACGGAGGTCTCGCCGGTGGAGCGATCGGTTGCGATGCAATTGTGTCCAAGGACCGCTTCTACCTGGCACGGTAATCCGTTGCTCCCCTCCCGGGCCTGTAGGCACTCGTCGGCCCTGACCGGCAGTGCTTATGCGGCCTGCGGAGAAGCTGCTTCAGCCCTACACGCTATGGCGTTGTTGCAGGTTCACCAGGCCAAGGCACTGAGGGACCTGCACGAGGGTGGTCACGACCCAGGAGTTCTCAGTGAGCTTTGGACCGCCATGGACCTCGCGCTACGAGCGATGAAGGTTACGGCGCGGTCTCTGGGCCATGCGATGTCCACCATGGTGGTCCAGGAACGCCACCTCTGGCTGTGTCTGGCCGACATGAAGGAGGCAGACAAGGCACGGTTCCTGAATGCCCCCGTGTCCCAGACCGGCCTCTTCGGCGACGCGGTGGAGAACTTCGCCCAGCAGTTCTCCGCTGCACAGAAGCAGACTGAGGCAATCAGGCACATCCTGCCCCGGCGTGCAGCTGCTGCCTCCACCCGGCCGCCGGCGGCAGTGCCTCGGTCTACTCGTCGCCGAGGGCGGCCCCGCCCGTCCAGGCCCCCGCCAAACCAGGCGGCAAGCGTAGGAGCAAGCGGCCCTGAGACGGACGACCCAGGGATGGAGATGTTTGCTCTTCGGGAGATGGTTAACGCACCACTCCCTCCCCCGGAGGAGGGCCGGGCGGAGAATCCTTTGTTTCTTTTTTCCCGCCACTGGCCTCACGGTCAGTGGTACCCAAAACCTCGACAAAAGAGCAGTTTCCTCTATCTCTTGGTCCCCAGAGGGGACGGGGGGTTGTGAACGAGTCAAACTTGAGTCACACTCACCCTCCTCTCTCGCCAGTGAGCAGCTGTGGGCGGTTCGAGAGGGCGGTCAATTGCACTACTCACGTACACTCTGCCGGAACACAGGTAAGTGCGTCACACACGCCGACCCCGCTTCGGACCGGCAACGAGACGCCCGAGCCGGGTCCCTGCGTTCCCCCTCGCTGCCCCACCGCGGGTACGTCAGTGGGTTCGTTGGTGTCACTAGTACGGTTCTTGGGGGCCTGGCAAGCGCTTCCCAACCCGTCTCGTTGGCTCCTCCATACCATCAGACTCGGCTATGCGATTCAGTTCGCCCGGCGACCTCCCAAGTATCGCGGCATCCACTTCACCGCAGTGAAGGCAGGGGATGCCCCCATCTTGCGAGCAGAGATCGCAGTCCTACTGGCGAAGGACGCGATAGAGCCGGTCCCTCCAGCCGATATGAGGTCAGGGTTTTACAGCCCTTACTTCATTATACCCAAGAAAGGTGGTGGGTTAAGACCAATCTTGGACCTGCGCGTCTTGAACCGGGCCCTTCACAGGCTCCCGTTCAAAATTCTCACACCGAAACGTATCTTTGGGTGCGTCCGTCCCCAAAATTGGTTTGCAGCGATCGACCTGAAGGACGCGTACTTCCACGTGTCGATCCTTCCGCGCCACAGGCCATTCCTGCGGTTTGCGTTCGAAGGACGGGCATATCAGTACAAAGTCCTGCCCTTCGGGCTATCCCTGTCGCCCCGTGTCTTCACGAAAGTAGCGGAGGCAGCCCTTGTTCCCCTGAGAGAACAGGGCGTGCGCATTCTCAACTACCTCGACGACTGGCTTATACTAGCTCAGTCGCGGGACCAGTTATGCGAACACAGGGACTTGGTGCTCTCGCACCTCAGCCAGTTGGGCCTTCAGGTCAACTGGGAAAAGAGCAAACTCTCCCCGGTGCAGAGGATCTCTTTTCTCGGTATGGAGTTGGACTCGGTCAGTCAGACTGCGCGCCTCACGCAGGAATGCGCTCAGTCGGTGTTGAACTGCTTGAATACTTTCAAGAACAGGACGGCGGCACCACTGAAACACTTTCAGAGGCTCCTGGGGCATATGGCGGCTGCGGCGGCGGTCACGCCGCTGGGGCTGCTCCATATGAGACCGCTTCAACACTGGCTCCATGGCCGAGTCCCGAGGTGGGCATGGCAGAGCGGCACGCTGCGGGTCCAAGTCACTCCAGCCTGCCGCCAAACCTTCACCCCGTGGTCAGACCTTTCATTCCTTCGGGCAGGAGTGCCCCTGGAACAGGTCTCCAGGCACGCTGTGGTTTACACAGATGCCTCCGCCAAGGGCTGGGGGGCCACGTTCAACGGGCATGCAGTGTCGGGGGTTTGGACGGGTCCCCAACTGCACTGGCACATCAACTGCCTAGAGTTGCTGGCAGTACACCTGGCCTTGAACCGTCTCAAAAGACGCTTACGAGGCGAGCATGTACTAATCCGTACGGACAGCACTGCGACCGTTGCGTACATCAACCGACAAGGTGGTCTACGCTCCCGTCGCATGTCACAACTTGCCCGTCACCTCGTTTTGGACTCGCACAGGTAGACCTGTTCGCGTCCCTAGAGACGTCGCATTGCCAGTTGTTTTACTCCCTGACCGAAGGAACACTCGGCACGGACGCACTGGCACACAGCTGGCCGCGGGGCCTTCGCAAGTATGCATTTTCCCCAGTGAGCCTTCTCGCACAGACACTGTGCAAGGTCAGGGAGGAAGAGGAGCAGATCCTGCTCGTGGCGCCATACTGGCCCACCAGGACTTGGTTCCCAGAGCTGATGCTCCTCGTGACAGCCCCTCCCTGGCAGATTCCTCTGAGAAAGGATCTACTGACTCAGAGACGGGGCACCTTATGGCACCCGCGTCCAGACCTCTGGAAACTTCATGTCTGGTCCCTGGACGGGACGCGGAGGTTCTAGGTGACCTACCCCAAGAGGTAGTTGACACCATCACTTCGGCGAGAGCACCGTCTACGAGACACGCTTACGCCCTGAAGTGGATCCTGTTCGTCGAATGTTGCTCTTCTCACAGAGAAGACCCCCGGAGATGCCCGATCAGAGTCGTGCTGTCCTTCTTGCAGCAAGGGTTGGAGCAAAGGCTGTCTCCCTCCACCCTCAAGGTCTACGTGGCCGCGATTGCTGCCAACCACGACCCTGTGGAAGGGAAGTCGGTGGGGAAACATGACTGGGTCGTCAGGTTCCTTAGGGGGGCTAGAAGGCTGAATCCTCCACGCCCCCCCTCTATACCCTCTTGGGACCTGTCCTTAGTGCTTAGAGCACTGCAACAGGGCCAGTTTGAGCCCTTGCAGACAGTCGAGCCCAAGTTTCTCTCAATGAAAACGCTGCTCCTGCTTGCACTGGCCTCCATTAAGAGGGTTGGGGACCTGCACGGATTTTCGGTCGATGATTCGTGCCTACAGTTTGGACCGGCGGATTCCCAGATAATCCTGAGGCCCCGGCCCAGCTATGTGCCCAAGGTTCCCACTACTCCATTCAGAGACCAAGTGGTGAGCCTGCAAGCGCTGCCCCCGGAGGAGGCAGACCCAGCCCTGGCTTTGCTTTGTCCCGTCCTTGCATTGAGACACTACGTTGATAGGACGCAAAGCTTCAGGACCTCAGACCAGCTCTTTGTCTGTCACGGAGGCCGGCAGAAAGGGAATGCCGTCTCCAAGCAGAGGATGGCCCACTGGATTGTGGATGCCATCACCCTGGCTTATCAGGCACAGGGTGTGCCTTGCCCATTCAGGTTGAGAGCTCACTCTACGAGAAGTGTAGCGTCCTCCTGGGCGCTGGCTCGTGGCGCCTCACTGACAGATATTTGTAGGGCTGCGGGCTGGGCGACCCATAACACGTTCGCTAGATTCTATAGCCTTCGTGTGGAACCGGTTGCCTCCTGTGTTCTCACCTCAAACGGGTAGAAGCACTGAGGGGCCCCGGTTTCGGGTCGGCTTGCTAAAAACTGCTCCAGAGAGTCCAACTGTAGACCCTGTCGAGCTCCTCCATCCCCTCGGCAGCTGGACGTGGCGGAGCGTCCGGCGCCAGGCCCTCACTCGATGAATCCCTGAGAACCGGTAGAGGGCTGGGGTCCATATGTAGAGACCATTCAGATCCCATATGTGTATTTCCACGGTTAGCCTTAGAGCCGTGTTTCCCGGCAGACTTCCTGCTACTCCAAGAGGTTACAATCACCTCCAATCTTCCATATGCATCTGACTATTGTCCATATGTGTAACTTCCTCTGAACCTCCCGCGGGAAGGTAAGGGCTTCCGCAGCGTTCCTGTTCTGAACTGAACAGGTACGTTTTCCCAGTGTTATCCAATCCTACTGAGTGGGTAGTGCCATAGCAACAGTAACGGATCTTCCTATGGGGGCCCTACCTGCGCCAAAAAATAACGGCACAGGTGGCCTCCACGGGACACTGGAAGGGGCAGTATCCGTGGCCTTTTGGTAGGGATCCCAATTCGTCGGTCCTCCGACGTGACGTCGAGAGTGACCGACTGATTCGAGTGTCCCGTCGCTGGCTCGGCTCCTCAGCGAAAACCTGAATATGCGCTGCACCTGCTGCCTACTTATACTCACGCTGTGATCAGCGGCAGCTGGATGCAATAATCGCATGCCAATGTGCATTGGCTCGTTTAGTTTACACTCGAAGTTGATAGGTCTCTCTAAGCGAGATCCCAATTCGTCGGTCCTCCGACGTGACGTCTCCGTTACCTCCTTCAGGGAACGAGGGTTACGTACGTAACCGAGATGTTAGTTACTAACTAAATGCCTTGGTTAAGGCTGTTGAGTGGTTGAAGTGAAAAAAAAATAAATGGCAGTCAATGGCTCCCAGCAACTGTTTGGTTACCCAAATTCTTCAAAATATCTTCTTTTGAATCTGGCAGAAGAAAGAAACAGTGGGTGAATAACAGTGTTGGGAATAACGCCATTATAAATAAACGGCGTTACTAACGGCATTACTTTTTTCAGTAACGAGTAATCAAACTAATTACTGTTTTCCCCATTACAACGGCGTTAACGTTACTGACAATAAAATGCGGCGTTACTATAATTCAGGTCACTAAAGCGGTCTTCATCCGAGTAGAGTTTCTCAGCCATAGGACCTGCACAGTTTTTTTCTCTGGTGTATGTGTTCAGGGGTGGGGCAGGACACATAACCGCTGATGATTGGTGTGTCTGAGAACGTGATGATTAGCTTAGGTAGAGTACATTTCTATCATTTGCCAACCAGAGGCAGAGTAGTGTTGATGTTCACACACAAGCAAATGTACAGTTGCACACACCAACGACCAGTCCAGGAGTCAGAGCGATGGCAAGTCCAACGATTTCAAAGATAGCTTTTGCAAACTGGAAGTATAAGCACGACTTTTACCTCGCTGAGGTGAAAGGCAAGAATGTTTATGTAATGTGCAACTTATGCCCAGGAAGAAAGAGTCTCTCCGCGTCGTTGGCAGGTAATTCTAATATAATGAAGCACGTCACTTGCCCCCACAAAAATAGTGGCTAAGAACGCAGGTGATAACGTGAGCTCCGCTACCAAAGGAGACGGAGCCACGACATCAAAGCAGCTAAAACTAGACTGGTACATTGTTCAGTATTATAAAAAAAAAATATTAAGTAACGCAATAGTTACTTTCCCTGATAATTAGTTACTTTTATAATTATGTAACTCAATTACTATTTGTGAGAAGTAACTAGTAACTATAACTAATTTCATTTTTAAACGTGCCCAACACTGATGAATAATGATATAATTTAAATTTGAGTGAGATCAGGAGACGTGTGATAGGAGTTCTCTAGGGCTGACTGAAGACCAGGGCTGCGTTTCCCAAATGCATCGTAACCCTAAGTAGATTGGTGAGCCATTGCCACCAATGGTCTCTACGGTCAATTTAGCTTACAATTAAGATTCAAGGGATAGTAACATTTATGCATTTAGCAGACACTTTTATCCAAAGCGACTTACATTCAGTGCATTCAGGCTGTAAATTTTTTTTTATCAGTATGTGTGTTCCCTGGGAATTGAACCCACAACCTTTTGTGCTGCTAGCGCAATACTCTACCACTGAGCCACAGGAACACCGTGTTCCCCCTAAAGTGAAAATTCTGTCATTATTGCCAAACCCGTTAAGACCTTTGTTCATCTTCGAAACACAAATTAAGATATTTTTGCTGAAATCCGAGAGCTCTCTGACCCTCCATAGACAGCAATGCAACTGAAATGTTCTCAGGTCCAGAAACCTAGTAAATTCCTCTGTAAAACAGTCCATGTGACATCAGTGGTTCAACTACAATTTTGCGAAACTACGAGAATAATTTTTGTGTGCAAAGAACGTGCAGCACGCACATGAATGTAATTGGCGTAATCAATGTTGTTTACACTTAGGGGAAAGCGCGCACATGCTTTGTGATAGTGAAGACTAACTCGGGGGAGAAGGGTTGTTGAATAAAGTTGTTATTTTAGTTTTCTTAGTGCATAAAAGTATTCTCGTGGCTTCTCAAAACTTCTCAAAACTGGACTGTTTTACAGATGTCTTTGAAAAATATCTTAATTTGTGTTCCAAAGATGAACAAAGGTCTTACAGGTTTGGGATGACACGACGGTGAGTAATTAATGACAGAATTTTCCTTTAGGGGTGAACTAACCCTTTAACCTTATGCTTTTGAGAAACGCAGCCCAGAAGTGCCTCCACATTCTGTATAACCTTGCACTGGATAGAAGGCCAGTTGATAGAGCAATGTAGCAGTCCAGTCTTGAAATTACAAGACCTCAGTGGCCAGTTATATAAAATGCTTGGACTAGTATCAAAACTTAGTCACCCAATAAGGCTGGTCATCATTTTTAAATACAGTTTAATATATGTAAAATGGCAAAGGGAGCAGTAACAGACAATGTGAGTTCCTCTTTTCATCTTACCATGACAATGCAGCACAGTTTCTATCACCTCATTATGTTTTTATTATGTTCGTGTTCTTTTCACTAGCTGTTCTTTTGACAATCATTTCTAATTTATTGTTCATTCTTAAAACTTGCAAAATTTTAACTAAATATTAAAATAAATATATATGAATCTTTTGAGGACTCGCCACAATACGTTATATCATCCTAAACAGTAAAATAATTTCCTTGAAGTTACCATCGCATATTCCTTACACTAACCCAGTTGTATAAGGGTTAGATCTCATTCCTATCCATTCAAGGGCACGAGCATTTTAAATTTCCCCATAAATCCACTAAAAATCAGAGATGCAAGGATGGTTGATCCATTTTAAAACAAGTTGTCAACACAACTCAACAGACAATCGTCACAACTAAAGAAGTGCTGCAATAGCATTAGAAGCATTGAGTGTACATGCGAATTGGGACAGATTTTCAGATGATTTATGTATTTTCAGTGACATGTATGTTCAAGAAAATTAATATTCATTATTTGAGCATGAACTACTGATCTGTTATTATAGAGTACAACCAAAAAAGTAGAAGTATTTCTGCCGCATGAGCAGTGTGTTTGTAAAGTCAATTCATGTTCACACATATTTATATTCAAACACAGCAGAAAAAAAGAACGAATATTCAGCTTCAGCTCACAGTCAATGTTACAAGTCTTGGAAATGAAAGGAAACACTGGCCACAGCTGGTTTCACTTGATGACAAGCACTGGAACTGGTTTGAAAGCGTCTGAGTAAGAGTGTCAACATAGGTTACACATGAGACCACAATGAATCCAGCCGTCACAATGCTCTGTATTGTGGGGAATAGCTCTGCTTTATTTTTATAATATGAGTAAAAAGAAAGAAAGAGTACCAGATGAGTAAAAAAGGCACGCATGAACTCACCGTGTCCCAGTGAGACAGAAGGGTTTCATTTCTCAGGGGAGAGTCTTGGTTTTGTGTCTGCCATCTATATGTCTTTGTCCTGAACAGTTCCTGTCAGACCCCGACAATCAAAACCTTTTTCAGTCAATGGATGGAAGTGTTTATCTTGTAGTTGCTTTTTTCTTAAGTTATGTTTCCGTAATAGTGTATAAACTGTCTGTAGCTTCTTGCAGAGTTTAAACAAATATATAACCCCAAAATGAAACACATATCTTTCCAAACATAAGGGGGCGTTCACACAGAACACGTTTTTCCATTTCCATTGTTTTTCTATGTAAACTCGTTAGACAGACGTGTTTGACTGTTGCGTCTCGCACATGAGTGGCGCATATTTAAGACGCCATGTCAGTTTCAAAACAGCGGACCAATCAGAAGACTCCAGAGGCGGGGCTTTTGTTTACAGTAGCAAGTTGGCATGGCAACTTTTTTATTTAACAGCAACATGGCAGAGGAAAACCATTTTTGCGTTTTTAGACATTTTTAGTGACTGCTTTTGTCCATTCATTGAAAACATACAGTGACAAGGGGGTTCAGCTCCGAATAATTAGGCCCAGATTAAATCAGCAGATTTTTGAGTGTATTGGGAGGTTTTAACATAATTTACAAATTAGTGAAAGCATTTCATAAATAAACATACAAGGGGCAGCTGATGCAGAGAAATTTGTGAATGACGATCCTTCCACCCTAATTAAACTGTTACTGTTACTACTACATCTGACAAGCCGTGCCACTCTCACGCAGTGAAAAATACATTGCAGAGCAAAGAAAACTCTGACAGCACGCCGACAGACAAGACAGAGCAGGTTACTTCTGGTATAAAACAAAGTCTCAGCTTTAAAATTTGTCATTTTCAAACAAATACCATTTTGTGGCTCTTTAATATGTCATGTCAGATCACTCTAGCTCCTGAGTTCAAGAGGCGCGTGGATTAATTATCTCTTTCTCTTTACTAGTTGCTTATTCATGAAATAAACATGAATGAGCATCAGAAGGTATCTTGTTTCAACCGCGGAAAGACATTAATACACACCATTTTTCAAGTTAAGTCCACCCACGTTAACCTACTCTCCTGTCTGGTTTGTTTGTCGGACAAAATGGCAGATTTGGTGCAATGATTAGTCAAATCAAGCTCCCTGCGATGGGTCAGTTGACTGTAATAGAACTTTGGCAGCAATTCAATGACATTAGTGCTATAATGTGATTGGTTATCAAGGTACACATGATCTAAGTTGGCTGTTATGCTTTCTCTAAAGGTAGAGCTGTACAGATTGGTCATCTATAAGGTTGCTTTCAGGGAAAGTCTGTTCACATGGAGGCCATATTTTCAACACCTCCAGGTAGCTATTTAAAGGAATACCATCATATATCATCACTCCTGAAAACTCCTGCTCTCCCTCTCCCACTACTGATAATGCAGACGTGCAAGTTAGAGGGTGAGGTGGAGTTTTCAGGAGTGATGATATTACTGCGCCGAGGTCGAAGTGCTGTGAAGTACTCTTCCGCCATACATTATAGTTATCATATTTTAACCGCTTAGAAAATCGCCACATTTTATTTTGTGTCGCCATACTTACTCGTGTAACTACTCACGTAACCGTCTTTAAATAGGGAAAACATGGAAGTGTTTGGTGGCTTCTAAATTCATCCCTGTTTGGATCCTAAGGAATGAATGGTGCTAAGCTAAACGCTAGCATTGTGGCGCCGCGCGCTAGAGTGATTACGTACATGCACTGAGATGGGAGAGGTACATATCTATCAACTCATCTAAGTTGAGGAAAGAACATATTGGAATATGGAAAAAAGGTGGCATTTTCCTTTAAGGCATCAAAGGCCAAGTCCTCTCTAAATGAATCTTGAAATCTCAAAAACTGCTACTGATACATAGGCATCACTGACCTAATAAGGGCCATTTTTACACAAAATATTAAGATATATGCACATTGTGAGAGCTGCAATGGAAGAAAGGATTTTGTAATTGCTCACAGTTTCGTCTGTTTCTCAGTGTTGGGATTTTTATATTTATTGTCAGTTCTTGGTTACTTGATGGTTCCTGGTTACTGTATGCTTTCATTGTATGGAAAAGAGTAGTGAGAACATTCTGCTGAATTTCTCCTTTTGTGTTCCACCGAAGAAAACAAAGTGTTATTGGTTTGGAAAGGCACGAATCTTCCTCATTGCTTTGATTGCTTTCTGATTGCTTAGAGAGCCTTAAGAGTGTAGGCATGCATCTCTGTGTGTTTTTATACTATCAAAGCAAAGGTTTGTGAAATTTTGACATAACTAAGTCACTGTTGCTCTTTCAGGCTAAAAAGCATAATTTGAGGTCACCTATTCTCTGAAAACTATTATTTCCTAATTTTCTGTCTTTTCCTCTCAATTATTTTACTCTTTGCCTTT
The DNA here is from genome assembly GCA_003573665.1 of Oxygymnocypris stewartii. Taxonomy (NCBI): domain Eukaryota; kingdom Metazoa; phylum Chordata; class Actinopteri; order Cypriniformes; family Cyprinidae; genus Oxygymnocypris; species Oxygymnocypris stewartii. Next base: position 637,580 of record QVTF01013893.1, on the reverse strand, counting down.
AGGCCATAGTCCTCCAACCCTGTAATGTGAAACCCTCATATTCAGAGTAACATACTACCATGCAATTTATACTATTTCCTGTGCACTTGACCAATTTCCTGTGTATTAAATTAATCAGAAGTATCAGGAACCATGGGCTTAACGTTTCTTTTGTGACCTGTTATTTGATCAGACTGCAGTTAAGATGGTTTATGCAAAATGTGACTGACTGAATGCCACTCGCTGAATTAAGCATGTGCTGTGAGGTCATGTGACAACAGGGTTGAATTGTTTGTATCATTGCATACTACCTACTCTTTCATATACCGTTTAAAAAAAGTCCAGTATACAGTACATACTGCACAAATATAGTAAGCTAGTCATAAGTGTTTGTTAACCTGACCTCTGATGTGTGTCTGACCCTCACACTGCTCTCTGACCTCACGCTGACCTAAACTCATTCGTCTTAATGAAAGGTTTACTCTTCTAATTAGAGGCTTTGTTGTATTAGTGGGAGACGTTGAGAAGAGCAGGAGGGGATTTGAGGATTCAGACTGAAGGAAACAATTAGTGTGAATGGCTCAGAGTGAACTGGCTTGAAGCCATTTTTCAGCGCTGTGTGGAAGAGAGTTCAACTACTTCCAGATTTTATTGGTTGTATGTGTTTATTTCCAGATACTTCACTGTCTTGTTTGTTCAAGCTCATGCTGAAGGAATAAGGCTCAGGCACAGGTCAGATTATTCAGATCAATAACTAAGAATCGACGGAAAGAGTAAGAGTTTTTGTGCATATCTGCAAGATATGTTCTCTTTCTTTACAAATGAAACTTTTGCGCAATGTGTTGACATCCAGTCGGCAGTTTTCATTTGATTTTCCGATATCTGAAAGATGCTTGGCCTCCGCTCTATTTTCCAAATGTGACCGGTTAAGTGCTTGAAAGAGTGTAGTAAATTCTGCGTCTGAGTTCTGCAACTAAGGACAGCTAAGGACACATATTATCACCACCCCCCTTCCCACTCCATATGGTCTGGATAAAAGTTGTGGCATCCTCCGTCTTCCAACTCGTCTGTCTTTTGATCCCATATTCTCATAAATCAACTTCCTAATTTTCACGTTGAATTTAATTTACATGGGATGTTTGTTTCCGAGCACTGCGATCCACCCCTGTGCTTTTTACGGGAAAAGGGATGTCTTCGCACAAACACACGATCACAAGGGACTCCTCGGTTTTCCACAAGCTTGTCTTGTTCCATCGCAAACCCAGCACTCCCATCAACAGCCTTATAAAATAAAATACAAATGTATTAAATCGAAAGAAAAAAACTCAGTGTTTAGTTGAAGCATGCTTGAGCAATTAAAGTCTTTTGGAGTATGATACGAGAAGCTTACCTGGATTTTGGGATATTCTGCCATTCTTTTATGCAGATCTCAAGCTCATCATTTTCAGGTCTCTCCAGAGAAGTTGGACTGGTATCAAGTCCAGTGGCCACTTGAGGACTTTCACATAGTCGTCCTTATGCCACTCTCGCATAGTGTTGGCTGTGTGCTTGTGGTCAATATACTATGGTTGTAGCCAACTATGTTTCATAATCAAAAATAACATTTTAAGCTCTTTGAATGACTAATTAGCACTTCAAAACTGCTCCTATGAGTGTATGAATGTATAATTCAGTTGAAACAGTTTTTCTAGATTGTTCAGTGTCCATGATGTGAAAATGATGGCGAGTAATTCATGTGAATGGGGCTTAAGAGAGTTGAGACGAGAGTGAGGGCGCGGATGTAGCTTTTGCCATGTTGCCAGATCCAATTGTTATAAGGATTAGCATTAGACTTGCTTTTTATTTATCTGAATCTTATCTTTATCTTTCCAAAACAAAAGATTTAAACTTATATTTATATTTTTTCTTACGTGGGGGGGGGGGTTGTTTTTGTTTTGTTACTGTAAATAATATTAATTCCTGCCAACACTGCATAATTGGAACTTATGGTCATTGCACTCTGAGTCCGAAATTTTCCTATGCATTTTTCCTTTTTTTTCCAAAATGCTTGCTACGGATGCGAAAACACAGAAAATCTAACCTGATTCGAATATTTTTTATGACGGACGAAAGTTTCGGAGGCAGTGTGAACGTGATTGACACAATATGAGGTCGTATTTATTTTTTACGTGCAAAAATTTCGGACAATGACCTTTAAACTGACAATAATCAAGAAGCCTATAGAGAGTATGGACACATTATTTCTGACAGGATACCACATTTAATAAGAAATACAATGCGCATCATAATTGTTTGTAAGATACTGTATCAACACTATCAAAAAACTGTAGCATATCAACACCAGTATGATCTGTAGAACAAGTAGGACACTGGCCATGAAAAAGTCTATATTTAATTCAGCTTCAGTCTATCTTAAAGTCATGCTGAAACATTTATAAGACCACTAGACACCGTTCTTATCATATAGCAATGCTTACTTATGGGAAATATAACAGTAATAAGTATCTTTGCATGAATAATAAACAAATATTACTATTATCCAGCCCTAACCTTTATTAAAGTAATTTGATAAACGAATTGATGCCATAAACAAGGCCTAAATGAACAATGTCTCATCAATAGTGACATCAAAACACATTTTAGGCTTAATATTAAGAAATGTGCATCGTGCACAAGTAGTACTCCAAATAAAGTTATATTATAATTATTATAATTATAATTTGATATCAGTAAGTCTAAGTAAATATGTTAGGATATTTGAAATACACTTAGTATGAAATCAATGTAATTTAAATATATTACTAGGAATTACTTTATGAAATGGATATTAATGTGGAAAATAAAGCATTTTACCATAAGGCTGCAAAATAAATTCTTTCTGAATGCACTGTACCTTTAACAAAGAACTGAATTATGTATATAGTGTGATCCAAAAAAGAGCTCAGTCACTAACTTTAGCCTCAAATTATATATATATATATATATATATATATACAGAAGGTGTTTTTATCTGATGAGTGACTATGCACAAACATCTTCTATAATGTGCTCAACTTTTGAATGTATTCCTTGCGTATAGTTAGACCACTTTGGTCCTAGAGACACTTCCTACTTGAATAATCATATATTGTTTGTTCCTCTTCTGTGTGTGTCTGCATCAGGAATAGTTAAACGTGTCAGTTAATTCAAACGGTGTACTGCTAGCTCTTACTTCACTATTTTGAACTGCTGACAGTCACTCTCACTGGATGCAAATCTTTACCTGCCAAAAGCAATGAAATACGTGCATGTGTGTCGCTGCGTGTCTTAAGTATTCAAAGCATTTACCAGTTCACTTATACTGAATCACAAATAGTGCTTTCCCCCTTTCATGGTAAAAAAAATATGCACATGTTTCTGGAGAGACTATGAACGCATGTGAAAATGTCATACATTTTCATTAGGGCCTGAAAAGTGTGTGTGAGAGAGGTCTATTTATGATATTATTGTGAGCATTCTTAGAGTAATATTAAAGCCTTTTGATGAAGCATGGTGTGTGTGTGAGAGAGAGAGAGAGAGAGAGAGAGAGAGAGAGAGAGAGAGAGAGAGAGAGAGATATTGGCAGCAGTCCAGTCCAGCTGACATGTGTAGGAGAGATGTCACTTCCTGGACATTTCCTGTGAGCTGCTAGGAGGTGAGATGAATCCGAGGGACAAACAATGTTTTGGATTCACCCACAACATCTTCAATATCATTTCATGCTTTTAAATGTCAGCATTTTTTAGCACCACATTTATCTTTCATTTTGTAAACTATTTTGTGCTCTCCTTGTGATATCCATTAAACCCATCTAGTAGCTCTCAGTTGGTTTGTGATTAAGAGATAATTTGTGATTTTGAAAGGGAAGGAACCAATACATTTGATCAATATATGCTGAGCTAAGATCAGATTTTCACATTTTATAAATGCTAATGTAATTTTTTTGGGGAGTGTTGGTAGTCCATGCCTTTTGATGTGAATGGACTAAATTTGGCCACTCATTAAACTTTTAACAAAATTAGTACTTCATTCATATTAGTCTATGTATAACAGACACAGTGATGTTTACTTCTGATTAAATTCACAAAATAAGGTCACTAGGTGAGGTTGAGTGTATCTGAAGAAAAGGGTGACTATATACAGACTATATATATACTGTTTTTGAGTATGTACATTAGTTAAGTAGAGATGTGCTTTGTATTCTCGATCAAAACAGGACCAGAGTACACATGGATTAACTGGATTGATGAACAAAATGCCATCATTTTTGTGTCTTTTTCAATCAAAGGTGTCAGAATACTGTTCGATTTAGCCACTCTTTGTGACAACATTGGTTTTGAATAATAACGCTAAAAGTAAAGTCACTAAAAGTTAAGTGAGTAAAGTCGTATTCTCATTACAAGGTTCAAGGTTCAAGGTTTCTTTATTTGTCACATAATAAATAATACAGGGTATAATCAGAAGTGAAATGTAACTCAAATCAGGTCCGCTCAGTGGACAGTGCAAAAGAATAAAAATAAAAATTATATAAAAGTAACACAACACAAGAGCATATATATGGTAAAAAAGAGACATAAGAGGAAAATGTGCAATGGAATAAAAAGTGCAAAACAATAAGATGTGCAAAAACAGTATACTGGGACTTAATAAATAGTAATATGAACAAGAGGGATGTGCAAGAGGGATGTGCAAACGGGTTGTACCGGGTATGTACACATAGCAGCAATACGGGTGATGAGAATATGGATGTTTTACAGTTAACAATGAGTCTTTGAGGATTTGAGCAGCCCTGCTTTTACAGCGTTTGAAGTAGATGTCCTGCAGAGAGGGGAGAGCAGACCCTGAGATGCGCTCAGCTAAGCGCACGACTCTCTGTAGAGCTTTGCAGTCCTGGTTTGAGGAATTACCATACCACACTGAGATGCACTGAGTCAATACACTTTCTATGGCCCCTGAATAGAAAGTTTTCAGGATTGTTGGTGAGACCCTGAATTTCCTCAGCTGTCACAGATGGTACAGTCTTTGCCTGGCTTTCTTAACCTGAGTCTGAATGTGTGTAGTCCATGTCAGGTCCTCGGAGATGTTTACACCGAGGTACTTGAAGCTACTCACCCTCTCCACAGGGGTCCCACTGATCATAAGAGAAGTGTAGGGCCGCTGCTGTCTCTTCCTGAAGTCTACAATCAGCTCTTTAGTTTTGCTCACATTCAGAGAGAGACAGTTGTTCTGGCACCATGATGTGAGTCTCTCCACCTCATCCAAGTATGCGGCCTCGTCATTGTTGTTAATGAGGCCCAGAACCACAGTATCATCCGCAAATTTAACAATAGAAGTGGAGCTGTGAGAGGACACGCAGTCGTGTGTGTAGAGAGAGTATAGCAGGGGGCTCAGGACACAGCCCTGTGGGGCTCCTATGTTCAGGGTGATGGAGTTGGAGGTGAACTGGCCGACTTTCACCACTTGTGGTCTGGCGGTGAGGAAATCTTGAATCCAGTCAAAGAGTGAAGTGTTTAGGCCGAGGTCTGAGAGTTTGACAGCTAGCTTGGTGGGGACTATAGTGTTGAAAGCTGAGCTATAGTCAAAGAATAGCAGCCTGACATAGTTGCCATTTTTGCTGTCAATGTGAGTGAGGGAGGAGTGCAGTACCTGAGAGATGGCATCATCAGTAGACCTATTTGGCAGATAGGCAAACTGAAGAGGGTCCAAAGTAGCAGGGAAGGAGGAGCAAATGTGTTTCTTTAAAAGTCTCTCAAAAACCTTCATGACTGTTGATGTGAGGGCAACTGGACGATAGTCATTCAGGCAAGAGGGTTTACTGTTCTTAGGCACAGGGATTATGACAGATATTTTAAAGGAGGTGAGAACAACAGAGGTAGCAAGGGACTCATTGAATATGGATGTAAACAAACCAGCAAGCTGATCAGCACAGGACCTTAGAACGCGGCCAGTAATCCCATCAGGTCCTGCTGCTTTCCTGACGTTCACTCTCCTTAGTTCCCTCCGAACCTCGTCCTCTGAAAGGGTGAATACATGATCATCGCTGCTCTGTCTGCTGCTTCCTGACGCGCTGATCGGCAGAGTCGTGCCGCCGCCATTGCATTCAAAGTGGCCGTAGAAGGTGTTTAGCTCTTCGGCCAGCAACGGATCTGCTCTCACCTCTGCGGAGGAGTTATTTCCAGAGGAACATATGGTCTTCAGTCCCTGCCACATGCGTCGAGAGTCATTGAGCTGGAAATGTGACTCAATTCTCTCCCTGTACCGGCGTTTAGCGGCTCTTACTGCCCGACGGAGAGCGTAGCATGATGCTTTGTACTCGCTCATGTTTCCTGACAACAGACCGGCGTTGTATGCGGCAGTACGATGGTTAAACGCATCACGGATTGATCTGTCCACCCACGGTTTCTGATTAGAAAATGTCCTTATTGATACCGTTTCAGTGGCCTGTTCGGTTAGCGTGTTGACGAAGCTTAATGCTACATCCGTGAATTCACTGACATCAGATGAACTCGCCCGGAACATGTCCCAGTCGACGTCATCAAGAGACGCCTGTAGCATAGCTTCAGATTGGGAGGACCAGCGCGTCACTTCCCTCTCCACCGGCGGTTCATGAACGATCCTTTGTTTGTATTCCGGTGTGAGGAAAATGGCGGCATGGTCTGATTTGCCAAAAGCCGGCAGTGAGTGGGCTTTGTAGGCATTTTTGAGGGGAGTGCAGCAATGATCGAGTGTATTTAGTCCTCTGGTTGGACAGGATATATGCTGATGAAATTTCGGCATGATCTTCTTGAGGTTGGCTTTGTTAAAGTCCCCAGCGATGATGAAGGCAGCGTCAGGATGTTTGTTGTTATATCCGCTGAGCACATCGTGGAGATTGGGCAAAGCCAAGCTAGTGTCTGCCTGTGGTGGAATGTAGACAGCAGTAATGACGATTGATGAAAATTCCCGGGGCAGATAGAATGGGCGGCAGATAATGGAGAGATGTTCTAGATGAGGTGAGCAGGAGCACGACAGAATGGAGATATTTCTGGGGTCACACCATTTCTTGTTAATCATGAAACTCACCCCACCACCTTTGGTTTTTCCGGCCTCGGCTGTTCTGTCCATCCGTAAAACAGAAAAGTTATCAGACGGCGTTACAGCGGTGTCCGGGACTGTCGGCGTGAGCCATGTTTCGGTCAAACAAAGGATGTTACAGTCTCTAATGTCCCATTGGAAACTTATCCTGGCTCTAAGATCGTCCATCTTATTCTCCAAGGATTGGACATTAGCGAGCAGAATACTCGGTAGAGGAGGACTGTGAGCCCTTTCCCTCAGTCTGTTGCATATTCCAGCGCATCTCCCGCGATGTTTCCTTCGTCTCCTGCGGTTATTCAGGTGGTCATTGTTCAACTCGTTGTTCCGAAGTATCTCCAATGGCCACGCTGGGTCCATGGATAAAGTGTCCTGAATCAGATTAGTGCAGCGCTGTCCAATGTCCAAAAGTGTTCTTTTGTCGTACATAATCATTGCAGACGATACACGTATAAAAAGAGAAGTAAAAAAGTAAAAATAGGTAAAAAAAACACATAAAAAGCACAATTCTGAGCGGAGCTAATTCACAGGCGACTGAACTCAGCAGCGCCACCGGAAGAAAGACCAGTGGATATTTTAAGGTCCAAATTACAGTGGATATTTTAAGGTCCAATTCTCACTATTAACAAACCATTAACTATGACTTTTGCCTCAATAAACTACTAATTTGCTGCTTATTAATACTTAGTAAGTTAGTGATCAGGATTAGGGATGTAGAATATGGTCATGCAGAATATGTGCTTTATAAGTACTAATAAAAGCCTATATGTTATTAATAGGCATGCTAATTAGCAACTAGTTAATAGTGAGAATTGGGCCCTATACTAAAGTGTTAACATGTTTTTTTATTTAAAAACTGTATTTTATAGTTTAGTATATTTGATAGTGCAATTATATTAATTATGAAATAATCACAATAGAATAATCTTTTAATTTCATATATGTAGATATTGTTCTATCAAACAGGTTAAGTGTTTTTAACTATTTTGGTTAATAACTTGAAGTCTAACAACTTTGAACCCATGTAGTGTTAATTTAGTTTCATTGTGTTTAATTATCCATTAAGGCCCGGTTTTACAAATGGGGCTTAGCTTAAGCCAGGACTAGGCCTTAGTAAAATTAAATATTTTAGCAACTTTTACAAAAATACTTTAGAGGAAAACATTACAGGTGTGCATATTGACACAGAACACTGACACTGACATATTTTAAGATATGTCAGAGCAAGATATTTTCAGTTGAGACAGCTCAAACATGTATTTTAGTCTGGGACTAGCTTAAGCCTTGTTTGTGAAACCGGGAGTATATGACATGAAGCTTGACGAAATATAATAGCTTTACAATTGCAGAGTAGAGGTAACTAGATCAATCAAACATAATACTTTAAGACATTATTTAGTTATTGCACGCTTCTGCACAGGTGAAAATGTGCACTGTGAATTATTGCAGAAGTCCTTTTGCTCTGTGTATACACCTCATTTTGCAATGTGGAAGTAAGCTATTTGCTGTGAATATGCAAGACTTCTGATTCATTAGCCATAGTGGGTAAATAACTACAGTGCAGTATACTATTTGCACTAATTACACATTAAAAATAGTACCAATTTCTTTGCAATATCATGCAGCATAAGGAGCCGTTTTATGCCGCTGGAAGCAAAAGACACATGCAGCCTCACACATTCATGGATCGTATAATGTTGTATATATTGTTACTGGCTGTATCCGAAGTCCCTTATGTATACTGTATGTGTCGCATTATTCATATATGGCCCGAGATGGGCCGTATTTTCAATTAAATGTATTTTAAATACATACTTTTTAATATTTTCTCATTTGGATTTTGCTAGACAGAAAATAAGTTGTAATTTGTGTATTTCAAATAAATAAATACTTAAACATATAATTGTTCTCCCAAATAAGACTAGAATTTCCCTAGTTTTTGGTTAAATGCGAGTAAATCACGTGACATCCCATTGGGTCAGCGTGCTCATTGTGAACGGTTTTATTTCCTATGACCAGTAATCCAAGGAAAGTAGCTGTTTTAAGCTGCTTTTCATGCACTATTGGAAACGTCCTACATCCCACAGTTTGTCGCATTCCAATGCTTTGTTGTTGGAAAGAACAGAAATCATGGGGGACGGCCCATTTATTAGCTAATTCTTGCCTATTTATTGGGGAAATCCTATTAAAAACCTAAAGGTATATAGAAGATTTTTATTCAATATCCAACAGGTTTGGAAAAAATGTTTGCGTCCCATTCATTAGTAACCATAAGAACATTCACAGCATTATCTAGATATTCAACAGGCTGGCGATTCTTACATTTTGGTCAAATAAATGCTATTTTCACTGTGCTCAATACATACAGTAATGCATTAAATTGTTATTTATATACGTAAATATACGTGACTGTAATGGCAGGAGAAAGCCATGTCGATGTCGTTGTGAAAACAAAACCTTACAGAACTTGCCATGTTTCTCTTCTCTGCCATGTTTATGGCTCACCCAACTCGGATATCAAAATTATCTCTGAGTTTATGACTTGAGCGGCTATTCATGTCCAATTTCTGACTAATAAACTCATATTTATGATCATTCAGATAGCATGTGAAGGCAGCAATAGTGGTTGGCGAATATTAATATAAAGGCACAGTTCACAAAATGTTTTAATTATAATGTTATATCCGACCCTGGAGCACACAAAACCAGTCATAAGTCGCACAGGTATATTTGTAGCAATAGCCAACAATATATTGTATGCCAGAAATCATTTGGATATTAATTAAAGATCATGTTCAATTAAGATATTTTGTAAATGTCCAACTGTAAATATATAAAAATATAATTTTTGATTAGTAATATGCATTGCTAAGGACTTCATTTGGACAACTTTAAAGGCGATTTTCTCAATATTTTGATGTTTTTTTCAGATTCCAGATTTTCAAATAGTTGTATCTCGGCCAATTATTGTCAGTTTAAAAAAAATGTACCCTTACGATTTTGTGGTTCAGGGTCACATATGACCTTTCTTATTCAAACTCAAAAGGAGAAAAAAAAAGTCCTGTTTGTACTCGTCCATTTAATGCCAGTGTCCATCTTCACAGGCTTTATAAAAGAATGTATTGCATGGCTCATGCTGTGTTTTCCAAGTGCTCTGAGGGTATATGACAGGGTTTGGTGCAAAACAAACTGAAATTGAATTAATTTAACAAAAATCCTCACTGGTCTGCTGTGATCACGAGACTGTGAGAGGAGCAGTTCACTATGGCCTGGAAAAGCAAACAAGTGTACCAATTTGAGAAACACTACACAAAACATTAATGCATAGACAAGCTAAAAAACATACAGGTGCATATCAACAAATTAGAATGTCATGGAAAAGTGTTATTTCAGCAATTCAACTCAAATTGTGAAACTCGTGTATTAAATAAATTCAATGCACACAGACTGAAGTAGTTTAAGTCTTTGGTTCTTTTAATTGTGATGATTTTGGCTCACATTTAACAAAAACCCACCAATTCACTATCTCAACAAATTAGAATACTTCATAAGACCAATAAAAAAAAACATTTTTAGTGAATTGTTGGCCTTCTGGAAAGTATGTTCATTTACTGTATATGTACTCAATACTTGGTAGGGGCTCCTTTTGCTTTAATTACTACCTCAATTCGGCGTGGCATGGAGGTGATCAGTTTGTGGCACTGCTGAGGTGGTATGAAGCCCAGGTTTCTTTGACCGCTTCAGCTCATCTGCATTTTATGGTCTCTTGTTTCTCATTTTCCTCTTGACTTCCTCTTGAGATTTTCTTTGGGTTCAGGTCTGGTGAGTTTGCTGGCCAGTCAAGCACAGAAACACTATGGTCATTTAAACATCTTTTGGTGCTTTTGGCAGTGTGGGCAGGTGCCAAATCCTGCTGGAAAATGAAATCAGTATCTTTAAAAAGCTGGTCAGCAGAAGGAAGCATGAAGTGCTCAAAAATGTCTTGGTAAACGGGTGCAGTGACGTTGGTTTTCAAAAAACACAGTGGATCAGCACCAGCAGATGACATTGCACCCCAAATCATCACAGACTGTGGAAACTTAACACTGGACTTCAAGCAACTTGGGCTATGAGCTTCCCCACCCTTCCTCCAGACCCTAGGACCTTGGTGTCCAAATGAAATACAAGACTTGCTCTCATCTGAAAATAGGACTTTGGACCACTGGGCAACAGTCCAGTTCTTCTTCTCCTTAGCCCAGGTAAGACGCCTCTGATGACAACTGTGGTCAAATTCCTCGACACGTCTGTGTGTGGTGCTCTTGATGTCTTGACCCCAGCCTCAGTCCATTCCTTGTGAACTTCACCCAAATTCTTGAATAGATTTTGCTTGACAATCCTCATAAGGCTGCGGTTCTCTTGGTTGGTTGTGCATCTTTTTTTTCCACACTTTTTCCTTCCACTCAACTTTCTGTTAACATGCTTGGATACAGCACTCTGTGAACAGCTTCTTTGGCAATGAATGTTTGTGGCTTACCCTCCTTGTGAAGGGTGTCAATGATTGTCTTCTGGACAACTGTCAGATCAGCAGTCTTCCCCATGATTGTGTAGCCTAGTGAACCAAACTGAGAGACCATTTTGAAGACTCAGGAAACCTTTGCAGGTGTTTTGAGTTGATTAGCTGAATGGCATGTCACCATATTATAATTTGTTGAGACAGTTATTTGGTGGGTTTTTGTTAAATGTGAGCCAAAATCATCACAATTAAAATAACCAAAGACTTAAACTACTTCACTCTGTATGCATTGAATTTATTTATTTTATTCTCTAAAGTGAATATCTCCAGACCGGAACTCCGGTTGAATGACAGATGAGAACTTTCTTTGTTTTTGCAACAACCACAACACGAGAGATATTCACCTCAGAGGAGAAAGTATGTGCGTATTTTCAAAGAGCTGTTTTTTTTTATTCACCTTGATTTCTCAAAATTGCGTGCTTTTTTGTTATTTTTATATTTTAAAATGTCAAATTAATTAATACATTTCTCTCAACAGTATTTTGTGTTATTTTGATTGTGATTTGTTGAACAGGTATTTGTAATTTGTAACAAGATACTTTTTAGTGTATTTGTGTCAACAGAATAGAGTAATAACGTGGTCGCATAACCTGATCCACACAGACAGTTTGTTACAGTCTATGAAGGTTCAGGTTTGGAAGCAGGCATGAAGTCGACATACATACTGTAGCCCACATTCAGAAAATTTGACTAAAGTGCAGCACAGAGGCTGCTCAGCTATTTCTGCCTTGGTCACATTTGCAAACGTGCTTTGCATGCTGCTGGAGAAACACAGGTTTGAATATTTGTCATCTGCATGCGAAATTATATGCAGCACTCATGCTTTGTTCAGTTACTTGGACGTGTCCGTTAGTTTTGCCCTCTGCATAAAGCTCATGTAACAGGTGTGTGTGTGTGTGTGTGTGTGTGTGTGTGTGTCAGGCATGAAAGTATGTGTTCATCTAGTACCATAAAGGACAGTCAGTGTAAAATCGGTGAAGAAGGCAAGACGAGCCGCTTCTGCCTCTGTTTCCTCTGCTCCTTGTGTCCACCCAGGACAGATTACAAAGACGTGCTTTGTGAGCGGCTGCAGCTGCTGAAATGCGACAAGATCCAGCTGAAGAGAGATGGGAGCAGGTGGGTCAACAACACGACCCCTCCATTCCCAGAATATCAGACTGCACTCACACACACACCTACTATGGTATAACAAACATGCAGTGGTACAGAATAACATGTTTACTGAGTTATCTAAATGAGGACAAATATTGTTTACATTTAAAGCTATTTATAATGACTACATACTAACCCATTCCAAAACCCAACGCCCTAGAAAAGAAGAAAAAAAACATCCTCTAGAATAATAAAAAAAAAAAAATAATTTACCCAAGAAGATGTTTCCAAATGGAGGTTGTCATATTTAGCTCAGTGTAGTAAACACACACATGCAGCATTTTGAGTCTACGGGAATAACACAGTTAACTAAATGTGACCCTGGACCACAAAACCAGTCATAAGGGCCATTTTTTAATTGAAATTTTAATATCTCAATAAATAATATTTCCATTGATGTATGGTTAGTTTTGATAATATATTTGGCTGGGATACAATTACTTAAAAATCTGGAATCTGAGGGTGCAAAAAAATCGAAATATTGAGAAAATCGCCTTTAAAGTTATCTGAATGAAGTTCTTAGCAATGCATATTACTAATCAAAAATTAAGTTTTTATATATTTACGGTAGGAAATTTACTAAATATATTCATGGAACATGATCTTTACTTAATATCCTAATACTTTTTGGCATAAAATAAAATTTATAATATTGACTGCACAGTGTATTGTTAGCTATTGCTACAAATATAATCATGCTACTGGTTTTGTGGTCCAGGGTCACAAATGTATTTATTTTGATCTTAAATGCTTTTTAATCTTAAATGGATAGTCTGCCCAAAAATTACTTTATCGTTCATCATATCATATCGTTCCAAACCCATAAGACCTTTGTTTATCTTGGAAACATTAACATTAAATTGAGATATTTTTGATTCATTGGTTCAACTGTAATTTAATTAAGCTACAAGAATACTTTTTATGTGCGCAAAGAAAACAAAAATTATTTTGAGAGTTTCTCGACTATTTAACAATTTATTGTCTTCCATGTCAGACTTCTGAACGTCCATCTCTCTTAGTTCATCATCTGTATATTCTGGTTCGAATAATGCCGGCTCCTATGTCAGCAGCATCACACGCATGCATCGCACTCTCATTAACGCGTGCCGAAGACTGACATGGAAGAGAAGAAATTGTTGAGTGAAGTCGTTATTTATCTTTCCTTTGCGCACAAAACGTATTCTCGTAGTTTTGTAAACGTACGGTTGAACCACTGATGTCACATGGACTATTTTAATTGTCTTACCTTCTACCTTTCTGGGCCTTTAAAATGTCAGTTCCATTGGTGACTATGGAGGGTTAGAGCTCTGGGATTTCATCAAAAATATCTTAATTTGTGTTCCGAAGTTGAACAAAGGCCTTGCGGGTTTGGAATGACATGAGGGTGAGTAATTAATGACAGAATGTTCCATTTTTGGTGAACTTGTCATTTAAGTCTTGTGCTCAAATATTTGGAATTAGTTACACAAAAATATAAACTGTGCCTAGTACATTCTAAGTAAAAACTGGCTTGTTTTAATGCCATAATTATCACAGGATTAAAGGCACAGTTCGGGCAACAATTAAATTTACCACCCTCAAGCTGTTCCAGACATGTATGAGTTTATTTCTTCTCTTTAACACAGAATATATTTATAAGAGTGTTGGTATCCAAACAATTGATGGTAGTCGTTAGGGAAAAGTTAGTATGGAAGTCAATGGCTTCTGTTCGGTTAGCAACATTCTTCTCTCTGTCATTGCACTGAGGAAAGCTGCAGTCACTGCGGTGCATCTGCAATTGTTTGCAGTAATTTAATCCCAGCATATCACTCTATTTTTCTGAATAGACATGAAAACAGTCTGTCAGGTGAGTTTGTGATGTTAACAAGTTACAGGGTTACACAGAGACGAGAGACTGCTAACACGACCTTCATCCGACTTTGAAGGATGGAAAAGAAATGCATTTTGAAATAAAGTATTAAATATATATTAATTGATTCATAGATTGAAGAAAAATCAATGTCACAGTGAAGCAATTAGCCTCTTTTTCTTCCTTCACACAGTCTGAAACAACAGGAGAAGCAGCAAAGGAGTGGCTGAGACAGTTGTTCCCATTTAACACACACAAACACAGATATTCTGCACTTTGTAGTCATGTTTCATTAGCTGGTTCTTTGATAATTATAAAAGCCAGTGGACGGGGAGCTACGGGATGTTTAACCATTCACTAGTTACCAGTGTAAATGGTGTCTCTGCCGCTGGCCGTGAGCAGTTCCCCACAGTGTATTCACAGCTCTGCCTTTTTTGTGGCATCTGTGATGAGAACAGGCTTCTGTCATCACTTCTGCTTGCTCGCATTATGGCAGAGTTACGTCCCCTGCCCGGCAGTCCCTGTGGGTCCTGAAAGACTCCAGTGTTTTTGGCACACTTAGTATTCTTGCAGGGGTATGTAGGCCACATCCTTAACACTCGTAACGCACACATGCTTTAATGATGAAGTCTATAAGCAGGGCCATACAGAAACTGCTTCAACAGAACGGCTGGATGAAAGGGGAGTTATATGACTCAGAAAATCAGAGGAAAAACGCAACTATTTTAATCTATGGTTTTTGAGACATAAGTGAAAAAGTACTTATTATAGAGCCACCTAAGGTCAATAGTAGGGGTGTGAAGGCCCGTTTACACCAAGGACGATAACTATAAAGATATAGTTCTAAAAATTGTCGCAACATTAAAGAATAGCAGAATCTACAACGCAGCTATAACGATAAAGGCACAGAGAAATTAAATTGTTGGAATCACTTCCAGAACGATTTTTTTTCTAGCTGATGAATGATACCAACATTGACAGCCAATCAGAATCAATCCTGCTATAACGAGCTTGAGAATTAAAAGTGGCAGACGCATGTGCACTTAGAATAAACAGACGATATCATTCACTGGTGTGGACGCTAATATCGTTATCTTTATAGTTATCGTCCTTCGTGTGAACGGGCCTTAACGGTACACGGTTTAATGGTTAGGTCGGGTCTTTTAGATTGTTACGCATGTTTATCGAACAAATACAGCATTGTTTTAACTACTGCACGAGTGGAACTTCATTGGAAACTTCTAGTTTTATATATTGTTACTTTTGTTAAGAAACAAAATCTCATCTTTCAAATCATGTCCATTTTTTTCTGGAAATTCAATAAATGCCATTTAGACGCTCTTTGATGTGGCATGATAGATTGCTGTATAAACGCGTTTTAATGTGAAATAAACATGAATGAACATCTCTTGTAATCGCTCAATCAGTGTTTCAACCACGGAAAGACGCCAATAAAACAGCTTGTAAGCAAAATGTCACGTAGCATTTAATTTACCTCAGCAAGTAATCAGTGTCCACAGTTCGTTAGTTCACTAGAGAAATGAAGTCTAGAGAAGAGCATTTCACGAAATATTAGACTATGCTCATTATATTTTATTAAACCTGTTAATTATGTTTTAATTATTTATTGTTTATTGTTATTTAATTATTTATTGTTTAAATAAATCTGTTATGAAACAAGTTATCACAGCCACTGTGTAAATTAATATATTTCAACAACAAATATTAGAAATGTTATACTTTAGGAGTTAATTTAAAAACTGCATAATGTGAAATTTACATGTTCGCAATTAGAGTGTTGATTATTATTTTTAGTAATTGTATAGTAATTAAATTTAAGTTTGGGCTCTGTTGTTAATTGTAACCTTATATGTAAGTGAGGTCAGGTCTGCTCAATGGATAGTGCAAAAAAAGTAGCACAACACAAAAGAATATACATAAATATAGGTTAAAAAAAGGACGACAAAATAAAGAAGTATAAAATGTGCTGGACAGTATACTGTGGACTTAATAAATTATAATAAGCAGAGATGTGCAAGAAGAATGTGCAAACAGGTTGTACAGGGTATATACATAACAGCTATATGGATGGTGAAGAATAATGAATATCTTACTGTTTATTAAATTGAGTAATGTTGATGTTATGAGACCGAGTTTGAGTTTAGGAGCCTGATGGCCTGAGGGAAGAAGCTCCTCCTCAGTCTCTCAGTTTTTGCCATCATGCTCCTGAAGCGCTTGCCAGATGGCAGTAAAAAGAAGAGATGGTTACCGGGGTGATTTGAGTCCTTGATGATTTTAGCAGCTCTGCTTTTGCAGCGTTTGAGGTAGATGCCCTGCAGAGAGGAGAGAGCAGACCCTGAGATGCGCTCAGCTAAGCGCACGACTCTCTGTAGAGCTTTGCAGTCCTGATTGGCGGCGTTTCCATACCACACTGAGATGTGATAAATAATCTGCACCAAATAATCAGTGCAGACATTATGGGTGTAAAAAGAGAAAGCAAAAATACTTTAAAAAGTAGATAAAAGCACAATCTGAGCAGAGCTACTCGAACGGTGACCGAACACAGCGGCACCATTTTGGTTTATATTCCGGTGTAGCAATGTGTAGCACTTCCGGAGCATGATGGTAATAAGCCTAAGCTGAGGTAGATTTTTATCCCTATACATTTTTATTATAATTGAATTTACAGTATTTAAAGAAAGGGCAATTGGTTCAGTAAACCACTGTTTTAAAAAGGGGAAATTTTATGTTTACTTTTTTGTCCTGCTGTACCAAACCGTGACGTCAAAACCGAGTTACGTAGCGAACCGTCATGTTTATATACCGTTACACCCCTAGTCAATAGAGGTACATGTGTGCATCTAAGCAGTGGACTGTGGTTCATTATCATTTCATTACATGTCTCCTTCCTCTTTTGGATGTCTTTAACTTATGGATTCCTATGGGACAGTAAAGCTTAGTGCACAAAATAACATGAAACTGTCACTGATGATACAGTCTGATGATAATGATTGTGAACAAGTGGAGACACTTTGCATGGACAAATGACGGGCTGCGCAAGGCTGTCTATGACTGTGTGATAAGCTCAAGTGAAAATAGGACTCATTTGTTATTCAAAGCTGCTCCGTTTTCCCCACTCCCAGGAGCCCTTGCTGGGAAGTTATCCCGAGCCATCAAGGATGTTTTGGATGCAAAGTGACATGCAAAAAGTGAAAGATTTGCATATTTGCTTTCATTTCACCTGTTAGTCATGCGGTGTTGTTATTAGTGCTTTTACAGCGCCATAAGATGTGTCATATACAACATAGTCTGCTTGTTATAATGTAGAGATGAACATATGTTCAGTTCAGTTGTTTCTGATGTCTTGACCTGTTCATGTCATTCGGGGTACAAAGCTGCAGAGTACTGTGTCATGAGCTGCTATTATACAGTATATTAAAACAATACTGTAAAATTACCAATATTTTACACTTACTGTAACTGAATGGTAATTTCTTACTCCACAAAGTTTTATTACTTAGTATGTTTGCCTTGTATTCCAGTAAAACTATCTGAATATTTTAGATTCTAGAATCAAGATGCATTTAATTGACAAGCAAAATGATGTCTTATGTCTTGTTTTCTTAAAAAAATAGCAAAATTAGTTTTTTGCTTAAAACAAAAAAATATCTGCCAATGGGCATTAAAAAAAATCTTACTTTGCCTTTGAATTTAGATATTATTAAGATAATTTATCTGGTATTAAGCAAAAGCTAAACAAATATTTATCATGTTTTTTCAGAAAACAGGGCATAATGTTTTAAGTAATTTTGCTTCTGAAGTTGCATCTTGATTCAAGAACATTAAGAGAGTTGTACTGGAAAACTAGACAAAAATACTAAGTGAAAAAATACATGTTTTGCATTATATGAAATCATTGCAGTCTGTCATTATTTGAATTACATATAATTTGCTATTTATTTCCCCCAGCAATTCTAGTGATAGACAACATAATTGCAACTCTTTTGATAACTTTCATTGCACACTTTAGCAATGTTGTATTCTACAGTACAGTATAATATAAAATTGTATTAACAAGGGAATTGCAATGTTATTGTTGTGAGCTGAGTGGTTGTGAACTCTTGAACTTTTAGTAAAATGAACAGTGTTATTTTCATTCCTATTCATATTCTTCATATAGATAATTTAGGGTTTGCTGTAAAATGTAGTTTGAGAGAGCAAAGAGACTTGTGTGAATACTGCTGAGCTCAGCGTGATATTGTTTTCATGCAACTTTTTTGACTGCTCAGGATTATGGGTAGTGTGGTTCTTCACAGGGAAGTTGAATCAGTTTTTAAAAAGGAAGCTGAAATCACACTGACCTATCACTTTCCCATAAACATATATCATCACTTAATTTAAAAAATATTTGCTTGGTGTCTTAAAGCCCTTTCTCAATGAAGACAATGCATTTTTTTTTTCATTGGGGCAATTCATTTTTCTTGGGATTTCATCTTTGGAACTCAGCTGTTTTGTTCTGCTATATCAATGTAATTTCCTGATCCTGTCCACTGTGAAGTCATAGTATAACGTTTTCATTACAGATGTCCCAAATTCCTTATTCAGAAAAATAGGAAAATTCTATGGAATGATTCATTATATTGCATAATACAAAATATAATACAAAACCTATTCATTAAACGGATTATCAAAAAAAAAATATTACAATGCAATGTTGAGTTTATAAAGCACTATATGGCTAGTGTGAATTTCATGAATGAAAATACAAACAGTGTGATTTCAAGTTCAAATCAGATGGCTGTGTTGTCATCTCCAGAAATGCAGAAATCAGCTTTTTTTTTGTTTTTCACTTTGTTAATGTTTTAAACCTCCCGTGTAAGACATGTTATTGTATGTTGAGTGAATCATTGATAAATCACTGGTTCAGTAACTTGCAGAATGATTTACGCAGAATTAAAACCATGAAGCACTTGTCATCACCTAATCACTTTTTGTTATAGCCAAGCCTTGCCTTATAACAGATAAAACAAGCACAAAAAACCCTTCACATTTTACAGATAATTTATATTTAATGGCATTTAATTAATTGTAGATTATATTTCATAGATTACACTTTAATGAAAATATTTGCAATTGCTTTGTAAAATATGTCCTTATGCATATTTAGGTTGAGTTTTCGTGCATTTACATTGCTTTGGCCAGCAGGTGCCGACAGCTTGTGATGTTTTGAGGACCTTGAAAGAGTGAATAACTTCATGAATCAATTTATGCAACAGATTCAGGGTTTCAGAAGCATAATTTAAACTTTCACTGGAATCTGGGTTAATTGGGCTTAATAAAAAAAAAGTGTTTGTGTGTTTTTTTTATTGGTTCTTTCATAGCTTGTTTTGTGATGTGTAACTGATAAAAAAAAATAGGGATTGTCAGTATTTTTGAGGTATGTTGAGTTTTGATATGCTAAAGTGTGTCTCAATGTCTTGAAACTTCAGTGATCATTCTATCATAGCAGCAATTTTTTTAATATAATTTAGCAATAAGGTAACACAACCTCACTGCTACTTTGTTCTGCTTTATTTTAAATCAATATAAGTAAAATGTCTTTCGTTTAAGAAACATTAATCACCATAATTGAGACTTTAAAGGAAATTATCAATAAAACATCAACACTGACTAAAGCTAAACATCTGTTAAATGTCAAATGTAATACAGTTTAAAATAACTAGTTTTTGAAATGTTCTGTTTTCTGATGTAACAATATTTCATACTATTATTGTTTTTATTTGATTTAATACGCATTTAGCCTTAATTTCCATGTTTCTTTCAAAAACAAAAAAAATGTTAGATGTCTAGAGTATGAAAGTATCAAGAAAAAAATGCTAGGGCTATTCTCAGAACTAAGTTCACTTTAATTTGGCTGTGAAGTAACTGTCACATTGATTATCATGAGAAATAATTTTCCCACAAATTATTAATCTTTAATTAGGGTCTATGAGGCTTTGACAACCACAAAGTTTTACAATTGTTTTCACAACTACTATTTTATCATTTCAAATAATTTCTAGGTTCACTGTAGACACACCTCCACTGGTCTGGGGTTTTCTCATTTTCTCCCTGATGTGTAAATCTGCTCAGGCTTTCTTATGTTTGAAGATCCCCTCAATTGTCCTTTCCTGCTGTTGCATCACCAATAAACCTCTGAGTTTCCTCTCATTCCTGCCTACTCTTTCAGTCCATTGTGACCCCAATCTGCGGTTAGCTCCAGCATGTATGGAGGACGCCTCAAATCTGAACTATCATAAGGGAGGTGCTTGAAATACCCAGAAGGAGCTGATGTTCTGTTGTTAAAGGGTGAGGTTCTCCACTGTTCTGGACCACACAGCCTGAGAAAGTCCTGCTGCAGGACCCAACCCTGATGGAGTGGGTGTAGAAGATGACACCAAGATCAAACTAAACACCAAAAACTGAAACACCACCATAAAACAGAAAAATAAGGCTGCTTTCCTCTACGGAAGTTCTAAGCGGCCATGCACTATTATTTTTTCCTACTTGTTATGTTGTGATCACGATTTAATTTTCTCATTATCTTGGCATAACAAAAGTTGTTTTCTCATGATCTCGACATAAGAAAAGTTGTTCTCTAAGTTACACAACTGCGTCAACAGGTGGCAGTATAGAAATACTGATGGGGAGTTTTATACTGTATCTCCACATAAGCCTACTGTACGCGTTTGGGACAGAGGAGCTTCTTCGTGATTGCTATAATGTGTGCAGTTCATTACTGACATCTAATTGACTTATACATTTTAAATGCTTGAATAAATATGATCATTTTGCTTGAAATTGTATCTGTTATCTTATTACTGCTGCACGACTCATCACAGTTTCTCAGGCTACAACGACATGTTTGTAATGTGCATCTTTATATTCAATCTTTATCGTTAATAAATTAAATTAAATTAATAATTTAGTTAAATTATGTTATACAGTGTTGTAGCTTAATTCTGTTGTATTTTCTACATTTATTTGTAAACGTATACACACACACACACACACACACACACACACACACACACACACCCACACACACACACACACACACACACACACACACAAACGTAACAGCATCCACGCTTGTAACGCAGATGATATCACAGCCTATCCCACATGACTAAGAAAAACTGCATTGCTTTACAACCAGGCCCGGTTCTTGCCAGCTATAAATAGGTGGGCGAACAGATATCCTGGGTGGGCAATTGTTCAAGGTTCTTTATTATTTGTCACATACACAATCATACAGGGTATAATAAGTAGTGAAATGTTGTTGGGGGGGGGGGGGTTGTGGTGGTAGTAGATAGATATTTTTTTATAATATTTATATCATACAGTATTTTTACACTTTGGTATCTACTCTGGATAGATAGATATTTTTTATAACATTCATATTATACAGATTTTGGGGGACTGAGGTGGAAGGAGTCGGATGTGTTTCTGAAGCGGGAGCTGGGGAAGGTGGAGTTTGTGAAGCAACAGCAGTCACACCATGGTCACTGCTGCTGGAGCCACTAGGCTTCTTTATAGGCACCAAAAATCTATGCATTGTATTTACACTCAAATACTATGACTTTTTAATGCTCTTTATCGCTTGCGAGACTGTCAGCGTCTGCTTCTCCGTGACTGTCACTGAAGCTGCCCGCTTCGTGAGTGTAAACCGTGCCATTGCTTTCAGCCAATCAAAATACTGCAATTTTACTGGTGTTATTTTGTAGAATGCCGTTATTTCGGGGCATTCTACAGCCCTTACTCGAACTTCTAAACACAGAGCCCGCCTCAGATTGCTTTTAATCAATACACAAATCATAAAAATGAGTCACTCTGTCTTTACCTACATTCTGATTGGGTGGGCAAGACAGACATTTGGGTGGGCTGAGCCCACCCCTGCCCATGCCTAGTGCCCTGTTTACATCTATAGGACAGGATGAGCTAAATAAATGTATAACTACATCTAAACCAACAACATGTTTATTAGATCCTGTACCCACTAAACTATTGAAAGAGTTGTTACCTGTAGCAGATGAACCGCTTCTCAATATTATTAACTCCTCGTTATCTTTAGGTCACATCCCAAAACCATTCAAGCTGGCGGTTATTAAGCCTCTTATTAAGAAACCAAAATTAGATCCTTGTGAACTGGCAAATTACAGACCCATCTCAAATCTTCCGTTTATGTCAAAAATATTAGAAAAAGTAGTGTCTGCTCAATTGTACTCCTTTTTGCTAAAAAATTATATATATGAAGAATTTCAGTCAGGTTCTAGGCCCCATCATAGCACAGAAACTGCACTTGTTAAAATTACAAATGACTTGCTTCTTGCGTCAGACAAAGGCTGTATCTCATTGCTAGTTTTACTTGATCTTAGTGCTGCGTTCGACACTATAGATCATGACATACTGATAGATCGATTACAAAACTATACAGGCATTCAAGGGCAGGCTCTAAGATGGTTGTCATGATAGAAATGCAGAAACAGTATGCGAGTTGGCTCTCTCTTTATTGAACCTATAGAGGTGAGGATAGGTGCAGTCCAAAGAGAAACAGGGTAGTGGCGCAGGGACTTCGATGGTCAGACGAGTGCCGTGAAGAGAAGTGCTGATGTGACGTGACGAATCCAGAGTGACAAATCCACAGGAACACGAACAGGAACACGAAGAAGGCACCAGACTGGAACGAAGACGGGATCAAACACAACCGGGACTCACAAACAACGATCTGACAAGGGAGATGAGAAAGTGGTGAGTATTTAAAGGTGGTGTGATGAGCTGCAGCTGATGATGATGATGATTGAATCAACTGGATCGTTGATCAGCACTGATGAGTCGGCACGCCCACACACACTCACACACACATAAACAACGAGCACGAGACGAGAAGGATGCATAGGATTTATGAACCGTGACAGGTTTAGATCCTACCTGTCCGATCACTACCACTTTGTTTATTTAAACGGGGAGTCATCTCAATTATCACCAGTAAAGTATGGAGTACCACAAGGATCTGTCCTAGGTCCTCTGCTATTTTCATTATACATGTTGCCCCTTGGTAATATAATTAGAAAATACGGGATTAATTTCCATTGTTATGCTGATGATACTCAATTAAATATCTCAACAAGACCAGATGAAACTTCTAAATTATCTAAGCTAACAGAGTGTGTTAAAAATATAAAATATTGGATGACCAGTAATTTTCTCCTATTAAATTCAGAGATATTACTTATTGGACCTAAAAACAGTACACAGAATATCTTGGATCACAATTTGCAACTAGACGGATGTACTGTTACTTCCTCTACAGTCAAAAATCTGGGTGTTATATTAGACAGCAACCTATCTTTTGAAAATCATATTTCCAATGTTACAAAAACAGCATTCTTCCATCTTAGAAACATTGCCAAGCTACGGAACATGTTAAGTGTTTCTGATGCAGAAAAGTTAGTTCATGCATTCATGACCTCTAGACTGGACTATTGTAATGCACTGCTAGGTGGTTGTCCTGCATCTTCAATAAACAAGCTACAGATAGTACAAAATGCTGCGGCTAGAGTCCTTACCAGGTCAAGAAAATATGATCATATTACTCCAATTTTACAGTCTCTGCACTGGCTACCTATTAAGTTTCGTATCAGTTACAAAATATTATTACTTGCCTATAAGCCCCTAAATGATTTAGCTCCTGCGTACCTAACTAATCTTCTATCACGCTACAATCCAACCCGCTCCCTAAGGTCACAAAACTCTGGACTCTCTCTTGGTAGTACCTAGGATAGCAAAGTCCATTAAAGGAGGTAGAACTTTTTCATATTTGGCTCCCAAACTCTGGAATAGCCTTCCTGATAACGTTCGGGGTTCAGACACACTCTCTCTGTTTAAATCTAGATTAAAGATGCATCTCTTTAGCCAAGCATTCACATAATGCATCTCACAATCTTGTACTGCCAGTCTATCTGAACAAATGCACATTATTATGCTTTAGCTTGGGATAAACTGATAATTTCATCCAGGGTTATTCCTGGATGGAACAACTGCTACGCTAATTGTCTTTATTGTTTCTATGTTTAGAAATTTACATCCCGTGGTAGCTAGGAATTACACAAGCTTCAGTCTGGATCCAACCCTTAAACGATCTGAGATGACCGAACACCTGAGAAGAGACGATGACAACCCCTCCGAGGACCTCAGAGGAAGCCAACCATCAGCGATTATACTGACTTAACCAAATTTTGCCATAAATGATGGATCAGCACCTAGAGACAACGTCTACAGCCCTGAACGTCAGCGGAGTCTAGGACACATAGATGAGCCCCAGAGACAGATCTCCAGTGAGGACCTCGTCACCTAGACATCCATCGGGGAAAGACACCTGGAACCAGTGGACCACTTACACTCTGACTTTGCTGCAGTTGGAACAAACTACTGATTTGTCTGGCCGAAGGGGAACTGGCCCCCCCGACTGAGCCTGGTTTCTCCCAAGGTTTTTTCTCCATTCTGTCACCGATGGAGTTTTCGTTCCTTGCCGCTGTCGCCTCTGGCTTGCTCAGTTGGGGACACTTCATTTTCAGTAAAATCATAGACTTGATTGCACAGATATGATTTAAACTGAACTGAGCTGGACAATGCCATTACTAAATTCAATAATGAAATACATTCATCTGAAAAATTGAGTGTTAAATCCTGTCATTTTACATTATTGACACAATTTTCCTATTTGATATTGTGCAGTGCTTTGTTACAATTTGTATTGTTAAAATCACTATATAAATAAAGGTGACTTGACTTGACTGACATGACTAATAAAAATCACAAACAAATTATTATTATATATTATTTTATTTCAAACGAACGAGAACAATTAAGTGAGTTTAATCCAAGCAGTTATTTTTTTTTTAAATAGGCTAGTTCTTCTATTGCGCTCCGCCTGCGCTTGCGGTTGAATGCTTGTTGTTAGACCCTTTAAAAATGTTAATTACAAAAATAAAATGTTTAGCGTGGCCTAACTCTGGACAAAATCAGCAGTGATTAGCCTATTTATTTAATTTATTGTAGATGTTATTTCTAAGTGAAGTAACATTGGCTGAAATATCCACAAGATACAGTATAAGAGTGCACGGTTATCTGTTGATCATTTGCTCATCAAAGAGGCATTTCAAAACGATTGACGTTGCTTAATGTGTTAGAGAGTGTTTTAAAAGACCAAACTCAGGCTATTATAATTTATTAATAAAGTGCACTATGTACAGACAAGATGAGTCCAAGATGCAACGCGTTTTTCTTATATTTCTATGGATAAAACGCTTAATGCTTTAAACGCATTGTGTTCTTATTATGGGCTTATTTGCTTGTCTGTAGGCATATGTAGAATGCATTATTAATTATGTTTTTACTTAGTTTTGTCTTTTAAAAACACTGCCTTAACGCATTAAGTCACATGTTGTCAATACGGTATTTGCTTAATGTGGAATTAAACGCATTGCGTTCTTATTATGGGCTCATCTTCTTGTCTGTACATTACTAATAATGTGTATGCTGACTTTTGTCATTTAAAAACACTCTAAATTAACGCATTAGGCCAGGTTAAGCATTTTAGAATGTTCCTGTCAAGGTTGCGTTTGTTACTATAGCAACAGTTGACTCACAATGCATTGTTTTAAAAATCAAACAATCATTGTGTTTAAAATAACCACTTTTGTTATGTCGAGACATATGTGATCACGACATAATGAGAAGGAAAAAAATGATAATGCATGGCCGCTTAGAACTTCCGTTTTTCTCTTCACGGTTATGATCTTAAGTTTGTGTTTTGTTCACACATCATAGCAGTCATTTACTGGTATCTTCTCATATTCGAAAAACCCTGCTATAACTGATTTATTTTGGAGAAAAAGGTCCTTTTTTGAAAAGGTCCTGAAAACAAATAATGTTACCAATACCTATATAAGAAACAGGACTTCAGCAATAATGTGCTCTGGAGAGATATATCAAAGGTGGAGTTGTTTGGCCACAGTTTAAAAATTATATTTACACACACAAAAAAAATACTGTAATTGCAAAAAAAAAAACAAAAAAAAAACATACCAAATATGAAAAGCAAAATTTGCCATAAAAGTGTATTGAAAAAAGGATAAATTGACAATTGCAAGCCACAAACTACAAACAAAAATTCAGGCTAAGTGTCATATTGGAACAGGACGTGACCACACATAGACTAAAGCATACATTTCCAACACTGCTCCTGGAGAGCTACCTTCTTGCAGACATCAGTCCCAGCCCTACACCTGCCAGATTATCAAGCAACCCTGAAGAATAGTCCAGGTGTGTTTCTGGAATCAACTCTGATATCGATTCCTAGTTTTGGAATCAATGGGATTCAATTCCAAAAAACTTATTCCTCACTGTTGTTTTCGATTCTTTTTAAATTCTTCTTTTTAATTTTTTTTAGATTGAAGGAATCTAATCTGCAGGATATATAAAGATCGTAGAAAGTCGCCCTTCTCATAATATGAAGCTTTATTTTTTAAAATGTACGATACATTTCTATAGCTCTGATTGATTTTATATTGTAATTTTGTCTGTATTTCCCGTGAAATTAGTCATTGCCCACAACTCAGCAAGGACATGCATTTATTGCATGAATGGAACGAGACATGAAGTGTCTACATTGCAAAAAAAAAACGTCTTACTTAGATTTTTTTGTCTTGTTTCCAGCCCAGATTTAAAAAAAAAAAACATTCTTAAATCAAAAAGCATTTTCTTACAAGTAAAAATGATTGTCTTGTTTTCAAATAAAACAAGTTAAAATTAAAATAGTTTTTTTTACCACATTGGCAGATTATTTTGCTTGTTTGCATAATTTAGAAAATCATTCTTGATTTAAGATTTTTTTTAAATCTGGGCTGGAAAAAAGACAAAAAATTCTAAGAAAAACATTTTTTTGCAATTTAGACACTTCATGTCTTGTTAAAGCAGCACAGTAATTTGTAATCTTACTGCTAATTTTATTCAGATGTAAGGTAGAAAATTGTTAAAGGTTTTTGTTAAAATAAACTTTGTAATTCTACTTTTTAATGCTTTTCAATATTGCTATGATTAAGCCAAAAAAATAGTCAGGTCTAGCAAAGAAGGATCCTATCTTGCAGAAATATGAAAGCCTAGTGGAAAAATCACATCTTTTTTTCAAAGAAGGCATGAAAGAATGACAGTAAGGGTGACAGGTAACATCTGTGTCTGATAATTGCATAGCCTTTACTGTATATAATTTGGAAGAGGTTGTAAAACGTCTCAGGTTACACATGTAACCATGGTTCCCTGAGAATAGGGAACGAGATGCTGCATCCTCTAGAGGCCGCTATGGGAACGCCTTCAGCGTGACCGGTCTCTGAAGCATGAATGAAAACACACAATGCACTTGACATTGGCAGGTGGAAGCCTATGATGTAAGCAAATGAGCGTCTGCGGGAATAAAAGGGCACCTGTGGAACACGTCATCCTCTTTTTTTCAAAGGGGACGCCGACAGGAAGCATGGCCATGAGACGCAGCGTCTCGTTCCCTATTCTCAGGGAACCATGGTTACATGTGTAACCTGAGACGTTCCCTTTCAAAGGGAACTCTATGCTGCATCCTCTAGAGGGCGCTATGGGAACCCTATGCCAACGCCACCATGCTGACGGAAAGAGTGTCCGAAAGCTGGATTTCTAAGTCACAGACTCGAAAAACACCATCCCTGCCCAGCAGAACTAGGGTCAAAAACCCCTCTTCAGACAAGCTCAAAGCTCGCCATCATAGACTAGCTCACCAGAGTATGGCTCTCAGAGTGGAGGTCTCAGAAAAGCGACTCTCTAGATTGAGAGCAGACTTCTACACTCTACGCTATAAACAGCTAGTGAGGCTCAGGAAAGAGCATGTGCATAGTACTGCCAAAACGGAGCTCTGGAGAGTGGAGGCTTCAGCAGAATGACTCTCTAAAATGAGAGGAAGCCTAGCAACACTCGATCCAGGTAGGGGAACTCTTAAGAGTGGAGGTCTCAGCATAACGACTCTCTAATTGAGAGGATACCTGGCTACACTCAATGACAGAGGCAGTTAGTGATGCTCAAAAAAGAGCCTACATTCTCCTATTACTGCCAGAGACGGAGCTCTGAAAAGTGGAGGCCTCAACAGGACGACTCTAAACGAGAGGAAGCCTAACAACACCTAACCCTAGTTGGGGGGCTCTTAAGAGTGGAGGTCTCAGCATACCGACTCTCTAAGCGAGAGGACACCGGACTTCACTCAGCACTAGAGACAGCTAGCGAGGCTTACAATAGAGCCTACATACTAATAGTGCTGTCTAAGCAGAGCTCTGGAGAGCGGAGGCTTCAGCAGAATGACTCTCTTAAACGAGAGGAAGCCTAGCAACACACAATCCAGGTAGGCGAACTCTTAAGAGTGGAAGTCTCAGCATAACGGCTCTCTAAACGAGAGGATACCTGGCTACACTCAATGCCAGAAGCAGTTAGACAGGCTGAGAAGGCTCAGAAATATCCTTTCCGCCTTCATCAGCCCACTCCTGCCCATGAGCCGGCAAAGCACTTCCTGCTGGATCAGAAGATGTAAGAGACGCTACATCTTCCTCCAGCAGGTTACTCTCGTCAGCCGCTGATGAGCGTGTGATGAAAAATTCCTCTCTCAGACTCGTCAGCAAGCTCCATCTGCGATCACCGCGATCTCAGTCTCCTCGCTGCCTCAGCAACAGCTGGACCCGAGCCAATTCTCTTGAGAAAAGGGACAAACGAGAGCGGAGCTTTCCCAAAGAAAAAAGCTCACAATGAACGCACTCCATTCCCTCGAGAACAGAGCGCGTGTGCTCTTCGCCCAACGCATAAGTCGTGTGTGTCATCTGGTGTCAGAAATGCTGACTCGGATTGGCACACCTCCTAAAGCGTTTCATAATACTCACACTCCAGAAACAAAGTCCGCTGAAGACAAAAAAGAGGATGACGTGTTCCACAGGTGCCCTTTTATTCCCGCAGACGCTCATTTGCTTACGTCATAGGCTTCCACCTGCCAATGTCAAGTGCATTGTGTGTTTTCATTCATGCTTCAGAGACCGGTCACGCTGAAGGCGTTCCCATAGCGCCCTCTAGAGGACGCAGTGTAGAGTTCCCTTCGAAAGGGAACTGAATTCCACAGTCCAGAAGAAAATAAAAGACCAAAAAAAATTAAATGATGAGCAACCAAGTCAAACATCATATACTATGATAATTCAAGCCACCACCGATCACCTTTTTTACCTAGGAAAAACCCTGCATAACAAACTCAGAAATGGAAAACATTACAAAGAAGAAAGCTTCAGACCAACATAAATGCATTTCCTCATGAAGGTTGAGAGATTTCTCTCACTCCATTGAAAGTCTATTCACATACAATTCTGATGCTTAAAATATTGGTAAAGTAAATTAACATGAATCGAGCAGCCTGAACCAATTCAAGTCTCCTAAAGAGATACTGTAACTTTCAATGATAAACACATTTAATTTTGATTTGAATTCACATGTAAACAAAGTAAATGGATTTTAGTTATATTTTCTAGTTCCCAGGTGAAAACATGAACATCCCTTCGGTTTCTGTATGGTTTGAAGGTTTACAGTTATTTAAGCCTCTAAGCGCCAAAGTCGCAAAATTGCGACAAGACGTCGTACTTCATGAAATAGACCTTAGTTCGTGTAATATCGCATTTATATTCCCTACCACTAGATGGCAGACATGTAGTACTTTGATTCTAGACCCAAAGTGTTCGAGGAAATAGCAGGGCAAGTGAGCTATTGTGTCTTTGATGCGGAAGCAGTTCAGTTAATTGTGAGAGAAAATCGCCAAATGACGAATAAAAAGTTGTACTGTGAGGATGTGTTGCAAATGTTATTCGCCGATTCTGACTCTGAAGGGGAATATTTGCGGTTTGGAAATTGCGATCGGCCATCTATTGATCACGCTTCTCCCGGTACATCTCTGTTGCGCAATGGTGCCGCCAGACATGGCGAGAGTGTTCACAAAGTCAAGTCAAGTCAAGTCACCTTTATTTATATAGCGCTTTTAACAATACAAATTGTAACAGAGCACTGCACAATATCAAAATAGGCAAATTGTGTCAATAATGTAAAATGACAGGATTTAACACTCAATTATCTGCTGAATGCATTTCATTATTGAATTTAGTAATGGCATTGTCCAGCTTAGTTCAGTTTAAATAATATCTGTGCAATCAAGTCGATGATTGTGCTGGAAATGAAGTGTCCCCAACTGAGCAAGCCAGAGGCGACAGCGGCAAGGAACGAAAACTCCATCGGTGACAGAATGGAGAAAAAACCTTGGGAGAAACCAGGCTCAGTCGGGGGGCCAGTTCCCCTCCGGCCAGACGAATCAGTAGTTTGTTCCAACTGCAGCAAAGTCAGAGTGTAAGTGGTCCACTGGTTCCAGGGGTCTTTCCCCGATGGATGTCTAGGTGACGAGGTCCTCACTGGAGATCTGTCTCTGGGGCTCATCTATGTGTCCTAGACTCCTCTGATGGTCAGGGCTGTAGAGGTTGTCTCCAGGTGCTGATCCTCCATTTATGGCAGACTTTGGTTAAGTCAGTCTAATCGCTGATGGTTGGCTTCCTCTGAGGTCCTCGGAGGGGTTGTCATCGTCTCTTCTCAGGTGTTTGGTCATCTCAATCGTTTAAGGGTAGGATCCAGACTGAAGCTTGTGTAATTCCTAACACAAGGAACATTAACATAGAAACAGTAAGACAATTAGCGTAGCAGTTGTTCCATCCAGGAATAACCCTGGATGAAATTATCAGTATAACCCAAGCTAAAGCATAATAATGTGCATTTGTTCAGATAGACTGGCAGTACAAGATTGTGAGATGAATCCCGAATGTTATCAGGAAGGCTATTCCATAGTTTAGGAGCCAGATATGAAAAAGTTCTACCTCCTTTAGTGGACTTTGCTATCCTAGGTACTACCAAGAGTCCAGAGGTTTGCGACCTAAGGGAGCGGGTTGGATTGTAGCGTGATAGAAGATTAGTTAGGTACGCAGGAGCTAAATCATTTAGGGCCTTATAGGCCAGTAATAATATTTTGTAACTGATACGAAACTTAATAGGTAGCCAGTGCAGAGACTGTAAAATTGGAGTAATATGGTCATATTTTCTTGACCTGGTAAGGACTCTAGCCGCAGCATTTTGTACTATCTGTAGCTTGTTTATTGAAGATGCAGGACAACCACCTAGCAGTGCATTACAATAGTCCAGTCTAGAGGTCATGAATGCATGAACTAACTTTTCTGCATCAGAAACACTTAACATGTTCCGTAGCTTGGAAATGTTTCTAAGATGGAAGAATGCTGTTTTTGTAACATTGGAAATATGATTTTCAAAAGATAGGTTGCTGTCTAATATAACACCCAGATTTTTAACTGTAGAGGAAGTAACATTACATCCGTCTAGTTGCAAATTGTGATCCAAGATATTCTGTGTACTGTTTTTAGGTCCAATAAGTAATATCTCGGTCTTATCTGAATTTAATAGGAGAAAATTACTGGTCATCCCTTTTATATTTTTAACACACTCTGTTAGCTTAGATAGTTTAGAAGTTTCATCTGGTTTTGTTGAGATATATAGTTGAGTGTCATCAGCATAACAATGGAAACTAATCCCGTATTTTCTAATAATATTACCAAGGGGCAACATATATAATGAAAATAATAGAGGACCTAGGACAGATCCTTGTGGTACTCCATACTTTACTGGTGATAATTGAGATGACTCCCCGTTTAAATAAACAAAGTGGTAGCGATCGGACAGGTAGGATCTAAACCATCTTAAAGCCTGCCCTTGAATACCTGTATAGTTTTGTAATCGATCTATCAGTATGTCATGATCTATAGTGTCGAACGCAGCACTAAGATCAAGTAAAACTAGCAATGAGATACAGCCTTTGTCTGACGCAAGAAGCAAGTCATTTGTAATTTTAACAAGTGCAGTTTCTGTGCTATGGCGGGGCCTGAAACCTGACTGAAATTCTTCATAGATATCATTTTTTTGCAAAAAGGAGCACAATTGAGCAGACACTACTTTTTCTAATATTTTCGACATAAACGGAAGATTTGAGATGGGCCTGTAATTTGCCAGTTCACAAGGATCTAATTTTGGTTTCTTAATAAGAGGCTTAATAACTGCCAGCTTAAATGGTTTTGGGACGTGACCTAAAGATAACGAGGAGTTAATAATATTGAGAAGCGGTTGTTCTGCAACAGGTAACAACTCTTTCAATAGTTTAGTTGGTACAGGATCTAATAAACATGTTGTTGGTTTAGATGCAGTGATAAGTTTATTTAGCTCATCCTGTCCTATAGTTGTAAAGCACTGCAGTTTTTCTTTGGGTGCGATGAATGATGCTGAAGTACTAGACGCTGTAGAATCTACGTTTGTTATTGTATTTCTGATATTATCTATTTTATCAGTAAAGAAATTCATAAAGTCATTACTATTAAACTGTGAGGGAATATTTAGATCGGGTGACATCTGTTTATTTGTTAATCTAGCCACTGTGCTAAATAAAAACCTTGGATTGTTTTGGTGATTATCTATGAGTTTGCGGATATACTCGGTTCTTGCAGTTTTTAGAGCCTGTCTATAGCTGGACATACTGTTTTTCCACGCAATTCTAAAGACTTCCAAGTTACTTTTTCTCCATTTGCGCTCAAGAATACGAGTTTCTTTCTTGAGAGAATGGGTATAACTGTTGTACCATGGCGCAGCACGTTTTTCTCTAACCTTTTTTAATTTGATGGGTGCAACAGTTTCTAACGTATTGGAGAAGATAGTTCCCATGTTGCTAGTAATTGTGTCTAGTTCATCTGTATTTATGGGTACACAGAGCAGTTGAGATAAATCAGGCAGGTTATTTGTGAATCTGTCTTTAGTGGCTGGAATAATAATTCTGCCTGGGCGATAACGCGGAGCCATATAGTTAATATCAGTAATATGCAGCATGCACGATACAAGGAAATGGTCAGTAACATCATCACTTTGAGGTATGATATCTATATCAGTTAGATCAATTCCATGCGATATTATTAAATCTAGCGTATGATTAAAACGATGCGTGCACAAACAAACAAAGAAACACAAGAAACACAAACAAAGCACAAACAAGTGATCATTTCGGCCCTTTGCCCAATGGAGATGGGGGTGGTAGGGGTGGATGTGGTCTTAGTGTCCATAGGAGAGGCTCTGTGTTGCTGATGATCACCCCAGATTGCGTCTTTTTTTTCTGATCGTGCACGCTCAAAGTGCCGCCGGCAGACAGTACAGGTGCAGTCAGTGTTGGGTAACGTTAGGTCTGTGCGCTGTGCCATGCAATAAGAGGTACCATACTCTCAAGAACTATAAACGGTCACCTAGATACATGATTGGGCAAATAGCTGATCAACTGATCAGAAAATAGGTATTTTTGTATGTATAAAATACATAAAATGTATTTTACTATGGCACAGTAATGTAGTAATAATTTACTACTTTCTCCTGTTTTACTGTTATTTATTCTTTTCCTCATCATTTGTAATGATAAAATACAACCATTCAATATCCATTAATGAACAACCATTCATTATTTCCTGAATATTATTGATGAACTGATCAAAAATTAGGCTACTGGTCACATGCATTTACTACTATATAGTATAGTAATAATTTTGTACTTTTGTAATAATTTTGTTTCCTTTTTCCTGATAATTTTTAATGAGGATAAAAAGACAAAAAAACAAAAACAAACATGCAAATAAATTCAAACATCAATTCAATATCTGCTATTTCCTGAATATTATGAAATCCAAGAGGGCCGCCCCATGATGACATCATAATATGCAAATGAAATGAGTATATTTACAGTAGATCTCTATCTTTAACCCCTGTCAAGCCACAAGCTTCAAAATCCAGCATTTTTTCCCAAAAGAACTGGTTCTTTAAGGGTTAAATTTACTTGTGAAAAATGAATAACATTGCACTGTTTAGCATTGCAGTTTTAATACAAAATAAAATGCTGCACGTCGAACTGGTCTGTGTTTGATGTCAAATGATTTGTGTGAGCTACAAATTAAGCTGGATGATGGAATTATTGTTCTGTAGAGCTTCTTTACAGCTGGACAACATCTTGCAATATGTTAGTGTATGTGTTAGTAAACTGAATCAACACCGAGCTAAATAACACTATTGCCTTCTGGTCTTCACAGGCAACTTTATAAAAATGATTCCACCATTTTTGTTGATCACTGTGAACCTGCTTTGTCACAATCTGTGTTGTATAAAGTGCAATATAAACAAAGGTGAATTATTGGCTTGAATTGTTTTATTCATAATAAATACACTTCCTGACTTTTAATTTTGAAGACAAAATATATATAAAAAATATAACAAGTCCTTGAGAAATGTATTACATTTCTAAAATAATACTCAAATGGCATTTATTTCAACAAAGATAATACAATGACAGAAAGTTATCTGTGAACCAGAGTGCCAAAGATTCTTAATGATAACAAGTGACATCTTTTAAGGACATGCCCACAATGTTTCTGGAACATTAGCTAAACAAAAAGTAACTTTACCAAGACGTCACCACAGTGTGCTGTTTGCTGGGAGGATGTTTGAACTGTAAAACAAGACAAAAAGTAGCTGAGAAAAGGATGTAGTTCCCTTAACAAAGGAACTCTATGATGTGACTTCACGTGGCGTGGTCATGACATAAGGATGCCATTACCTAGACAAAATTATCTTGTGGCTACAACATATCCCACTGAGTTGATGAGGTAATCTGTCTTAGCCACAACAGAACTAAGTGAACTGAACATGTCCCTTCCTGGTCTCTACAAAATATCGCTTTTAGATGAAATTATTTATTAGCTCACGCAACAAAAAGAAAAACAGTTTATAGCAACTGCTTTGAGCCTAGAAAAAAGTACTGATTCAAACAAGACAACAGTTACTGTATATCACATACCAAGTTTTATCACACGTGGCAGGTTCAGTAATTTGGCTTGTATTAAAGTAACTCATTGTTAATCGTATTGGCTCTCTTCACCAAAATAGGCTGTGTTGATGGTGTATGCATTCATTACAAGTAATGTGAGTTATGTAATAAGATTTGTTTTTCCAAGTAACTTGTAAAGTAACGTATTACTTTTTTAATTTACAAGAAAATATCTGAGTTACTTTTTCAAATACATTAGTCAACATTTGAAGTGGATCAAAGCCTTTCATCAAAGTTATGCTAAAACCTAAAACCAAAATGCATTCTTGTCTTAGAACAACTGTGATGATTGTTTTTTTTTATCCACTTCAAATGTTGACTAGTTTAAGTAACTCCATTTACTTTGTTTCCCATGTCTTGACTGACAGCTCTGGTGTTGCCATGTTGAGAGAAATCAGGAGTAAGTGCAGAGGCCTTGTGTGTGCTGTGAACATGGTGTTACTGTAGTTCTAGACTTAATATGAACATGTATTTACTCATCTCACCTGCACAAAAACAGTGTCGCTTTCTGAAATTCATGACATTATTTTTCATTTAAAGCATTCATTTTTGCCCCAATATTTTCAGTCCGAGTATTTTATTGATTATTAATAGTAATCTATATTATGGGAGTGTTCCAGTTTTTCTTAAGCAAGCTATTATTGAGCCCATTTTATAGAAAGGTAATCTGGACGGTTAGGACTTATCAAATTACCATCCAATATCAAAACTTCCCATCCTATTTAAGAAATGGAAAAAGTTGTCTTGAGACAACTAACTACGTTTTTAACCAAGAATAATATCTCAGATAAATTCCAGTCTGGCTTTAAGTGTAGACAGTACTGAGTCAGCACTCTTACGGGTAGTGAATGATCCCTTACTCATTAGCGATGCAGAGAATCATGCTGCTTTAATCCTATTGGATCTTTCTGCAGCATTTGATACCGTTGATCATTCGATTATCTTGAACCAACTAAAGCACTTTTTCGGGAATTCAAGGAGCAGTTTATACATGGTTTGCATCTTATGTAGAGCAAAGATCTTTTACAGTACAGGTTGGTAATTGTCTTTCATATTCTGCGCATCTTACCAATGGGGTACCTCAAGGGTCCGTTTTGAGCCCGGTTTTGTTCGCATTATATATGCTCCCATTGGGATGGATTTTTGTAAAATATGGTATTTCTTATCACCTATATGTAGACGACACCGATATATTTGCCTTTAAGACCTAATTGTAATGTTTCCTGTGGAACACTTCATAGGTGTCTGAAGTGAAAGATTGGTTGGCTGATAATCTTGTTCAGTTTGAATGAAGGGCAAAGCAGAAATGATGATTTTTGGTCACTCAGTTTTTAACAAGGCTGAAAATGACATACTAGGCCCTTGGGCTTGTTATCTACATGAAAGAGTCAATTTTGATTCCTCATAAAAATTTGATAAACACTGTTGTTCGGAATCGTTTTTTTGTTGTTTTTTTGGAGGGGAATAGTGAAATTCTAATTATTCCTTTCAACAAGTGACTTAGAAAAAGCCGTCCATGCTTTTATCTTTTCCCTATTAGATTATTGTAATGCTATTTATTCCGGGACCTGTCAGACTCACATTAAACTTTACTTAAGTTTTTTAGGCACTGCATGGAATAACGCCAGAATACTTGGTAGAGTTTATTAAACCATGTAATGCAAAATTAATGCAGAGATCCTCAAATAAATTACTATTAACGATCCCAAGAGCGCATTTTAAATCTTAAGGGTAACCGTGCTTTTGCTGTCTCAAGATTATGGAACAGCCTACCTTTCGAGGTTAGAGCATCCCTCACGTTAAGTACCTTTAAGTACCTTAAAGTCATACCTGTTTTCTCTGGCATTTTAACTTTTTAC